>BSBM01000753.1:56577500-57177500 GCA_027924585.1 Larix kaempferi
TAAGCACATGCAAAAAATCACTACTTACCTCATGTATTTCCCGAGATTATATATAACTTGTTTGACATTGTTGTCGAAGTTGTCGGGGAGAGAGAGAGAGGTAGACCATACTATAACAATATACAAATCATTTCATTTTTTAAACAAAGTGTAGACAAACAAAATACCAAAAATATTCATTGGAATAAAAAAAACAATAATTATATGCATACCATAATAATTACCTTCATGAAGACATGCCAATCATGCGTTTTCACCCCCGCAAAATCACCTTTCTTTATTATGATATTCTTCATGTTCGCACAAAATCCGGTGGGAAATTTAATTTTTCGCATGACTTCTTTTACAACAATACTTTGCTACTCTGTTAACATCCATGGAAGTGAGTTTATATTAATTTGGTCTTTGTTTCTATGAAATTGAATGACGTCTATTGTTGCATGGTTTCCTTCTTGAATGTCTTTTCAAATTTTGACAATTTTTTCTTTCTCACTCCTTCCATCCAAAATATTTGTCATAATGTTTCAGTCACATTCTTTCCAATATGCATTGTCTAAAAAAAATGAGCAATTTTTAGGTGCTCATAGTAGGGAAACCTACTTAATTGTCTAGGATAATGTTTCATTCCTCATGGAATCCCATCAATTCCTTCATGATCACGATGACCATCATGAATCGTAGTTTATAAAGAAATTTCAGAAATTAATGTCAATTACAGTAAACAACACACAATAAAAAAAATACATAACATTTCATATACGAGGATTCATATGTACCTTGACGTTTATTATTATATTGCAACTTCCATAGGTGAGGTGTCATTCTCTATGGTTTTAATGTAGTCTCTTGCTTTCCATTGAACAAATGTTTTTTGGTAGTTCGATACCTATGATTCTTAGAGAGGAAGTGCCTATACTCATCAGACACCTCCTTTCCTAAGATTTTTGAATGGCGATATTTGATCTTAGGACCACAAACTGGACATTCAAATTTTCCCTTTGTCTGAAGACCTACATAAAGAGATGGAATATCTATGTCAATTATAATTATATACAAAATGAATGGATTATTTAAAAAACATGCATGCGTAGTATATTAACTAGTTCATAAAATTAAATGCAATTAAAGTGGAACTTATAATTACAAACCAAAAAAATGGGTTAACCTTGGGCCATCATGTATTGTCCATGCAAGCATTGCATGGAATTGAAATTGTGTTTGTCGTATTGGTCTAGATACGTCATACATAGTGATGCCATTCCATAACTTTGGTCGCTCGTCAATAAGAGGTCCGATATATACATTCATATATTTAACTTGGTACTTACCTGATTGATTTGAACATATAAAATATATAATTATGAGTACCATTTAGATATATAAACCATGCTACAAGAGAAAAATAAAAAATATATATATGACATTATGCAACAAAATACGACAAATGAGATGCCGCTACATTTAAAAAAAAAGTTGTAGACACAATATACCTGGAACAATCATCAACAACATTATGTGCTCCCTCTTTATTGACAACCATGGAGGAATGTTATTGTTGATAACAAAAATAGGCCACACCAAGTAAACAGATCTCATCTCTGCAAATGGATTGACACCATCTGTTTCCAAAGAAATCCTAATATTACGAGGTTCTTCTTTAAAGTGAGGCCATTTTTCCTCCATATCTCTAAATGCAAACCTTGTTGATGTATTTGTAACTTCGGAATGTATTTCATATATGTATATTGTATTCCTATAGAGATGTCATTATTCCTCTATACGGAAGTGTCATCATTTATATTGTAAGTGTCGTAACTTATACTTGATGGGTTATTAGACCACCTTGATGGGGTCGGCCCTGTATAAGTCATGTGGGTTAAAGGGTTATTAGACCACCCTATTGGGGGTCGGCCCTGTCAGCATTATGTTAAGTGGCTAAGTTGAGGCCGACCTAGTAAGGTTATTAGGCAAGTCAAGTCAAGTATAAATAGAGTGCAGGAGGCACTCTATTTCATCATTCACTTTCTCACATATACAATCATTGGAGAGTGGCGCACTATAGGAGGAGGAGAAACTGCTGCTAGGAGACTATCTCTTGTACTTGGGTTGTATCATTGCTCTTTCTATCTTTGAGGAAGTTGTGGGGTTTTTCACCTTTATGGTTTTCCCCAGTGAAACTCTGTGTGTCTATTGTCTTATGTGATTGCTTGTTGTGATTGATATTATTGATATGTTGTACATGTTATTCTCTTAGTTAAGATCCTAGATCATATTGAATTGATGCTCAAAATTAACATGGTATTAGAGCTAACCTGAGAAGAAGACACTGTGCAGTTGCTAAAGCTAGGACTTCTTGTTTTTGGGTTTCTCTCCACATATATTCAAAGGTAGGAGGCTAGATTGACTCTCCTCAGCAAGGTGCATATTTCTGTCCAATCAGAATTCAATTCTTAGCACTTTCAGTTTTGTCCCTAAAAATTAGGGTTTCCAAAAAAAGTGGAATTTTTGAAATCTGAGACCATGTCTGGATGCTCCTCAGAAAAATGAAATTTTAGAGCTTTGGATTGAACCTTTTGGTTGGGTGAAGCTCCAGGAAAATCAAACCCTAGTTTGGGGTCCTCTCTAGTGAAGCCAGAAATTAGGGCTTCTGCAAAAATTAGAATTTATGAAATATGAGACCATGGCTGGAAGCTGCTCTGACAAATCGAATTTTAGAGACTAAGATCGAACTTTTTGGATGGATGAAGCTCCGGGAAAATCGAACCCTAATTCAGGGTCCTCCCTAGTGAATCCAAAAGTTTGAAAAATAAATTTGAGGGGTGAAACTTTGCAGTTTTCAAATTTCGGGTATACCAGCTTGATCAGATCATCAAGGCGCATCTTTCTATCCTTTCAGAAGTTTGAAATTCAAAGTTTGAATTTTTAGGGTTTCTCTGACAAACCCTTATCCAACTCCAGATCTAGATTTCTGCAAATCAAGTGGTAAGACCTAAATCTTTTCTATTTCATTTGAAGTACTCTTTAAGATGTCTCACCACACCAAGCTTGAGGATAAGCTTGAAGGGGCTGATAACTTACGAGCATGGAAGTATAGGATTGGGTTAATTCTAGAAGAGAGTCAGTTAGACACCTACATAAGTGAAGGGGTTCCTGTCCCAGAGGGAGAAGAGACTAAGGCCTTACACAAGAGGAACTTGGTAAAGGCTAAGAGGATCATTGCTGATTCTATCAAAGACCATCTCATGCCATATATGTCATATTTGAAGACACCTAAGGAGATGTTTGATTCTTTGACCAAGCTATTTGAAGGGAAGAATATAAATCGGAAGATGACCTTGAGGAATCAATTGAAGAATATCAAGTTCCAGAATGCGGAGACCATCTAGTATTATTTCTCAAGGGTCTCCCAGATAAAAGAACAACTTGAAGCTATGGGAGAATTTATAGAGAATGGAGAATTGGTAATGACCACTCTTAATGGCCTTCCTTCATCCAAGGAATTTGTGCTAGGAAGAAACTTATCTCTTTCAGTAAGCTGTGGGAAGAATTCTCACAGAAAGAAGCTCAGATTGTAGCTCAAGAAGAGAAGATGGGGAATGAAGATCAAACTCTCACAACAAATACCAAGAAGAGGATACTTTTCCTCAGATTTTCCTAAGAAAAAAAGGAACAACAACAACAACTACTACAAGCAATCTGACAGGTACGACTTACAGGCATGTTTTGAAATTTGTTCATGATTAAGTTTATAATATGATTGTCCTCATGTTATTGAGTTTAGTAACAATCTTGTTTAATTTTAGACTTGTCTTATCACCCTAGTAAAAGTATGAATGCATGATAGAAGACATTCATTGATTAGGGCTATGGCACTTATGATTGTATTATGTTTGTACTAATGCACTATGGTGTTGTATGAGGAGAATGTTATCCGCTAACATAAAAGGTACAAATCAAGATCTAGATCAAGACCATGATGACATGAAGACAAAGACTCATCCATGGTCATGGATCACATAGAGGTATGTATAATTTGGTTCTACAATGGTTAAATTATGAGTTATGCAGGTCATTGAAGAGAACAAGAAAACATTACTATACATAACTAGCAAATATGATGACCAGGTATGTTTTTCCTATATCAAGTTAGAATCCTACCCTATGTAAGGATCTTATACTTTTGTATGATTGATAATAATTACTCATGAAGTTACAAGTTTGATTAATCTAGGGTTTATGAATATTATGTTCCTTACTTTGATTAATGATATGACTAACCAGAAAAGTCCTATATAAACCTTGAATACTAATGCTTATTATCCGTGTTTGAAATGAGCATGACTATACATGTTTAAGATTATTGTGTTTTGATATTATTAAGATTATACTAATGAATGTATGATTATGTATGAGATCTCGAGGATAGCACAATGATGATACTAGTAAGCATGCATAGTGATCGAGGATGGACATAAGTTCAAGGATAGGTAATCCAGGAAGTAAAGATCAAGAGGGAGCACACTCAAGTAGTTCCTACAAGGAAACAAAGATTGAGAGGGAGTGGGACCCAACAAACAAACAAACATAAGTATTTGAATAGTCATTTCTTGAATATTTGATTATGTAAATAATACTGTTCAAAGATGTATATACGTATGTTCCTAGACTTAGGTTGTGTATTATGCATATTAGAATAATTGCATTAATGAACAGTATACTACTAATATGCATGTAATGGGTAAGTGGCCTATGGCACTGTACAACATTCCATTGCTACTTATCTAGAATTAAACCTCTTTGCTGACACGTTGGGAGTTGTGCACACTCTTAACAATGTTTTGGTAGAGATTGGAGGGATCTAGAAAGTTATGGGATATGGATAAATGTTGTATTGAAGCATTGGATAAAATAATTGCATGACTGTATGACATATTTATTTATGTGTAAGAATTTGTTCTAAAAACTATGAGATGTTTCTAATCATGCAAATTAACTTGTTTTTATAGGAAAGATCGTATACAAGTACCTACAAAAGGACTACAACATTTGTTCAGCAACAAATCTATCTATTGAAGAATCCGAAGTTCCCAGGATCCAGGATGAAGTAATGATGCCATGATTCGTCGATCATGAAGAATGATGTTTGGGATGTGGTCCCAAGACTAGAAGGGAAGTCTGTTGTGACTTCCAAGTGGATTTATAAGATAAAGCATGCTGTAGATGGCAGCATAGAGAAATATAAAGCAAGTGATGAAATGGAAGATACACCAGATGGATGTCAAGAAAGCCTTCTTGAATGGTGTAGTCGAGGAGGAA
Organism: Larix kaempferi; assembly: GCA_027924585.1. NCBI lineage: Eukaryota > Viridiplantae > Streptophyta > Pinopsida > Pinales > Pinaceae > Larix > Larix kaempferi. The sequence goes on from BSBM01000753.1 coordinate 56,582,817, forward strand.
GTGTATGTGGAGCAGCCACTTGGTTTTGAGACACATCATAGAGAGTCATATGTGTGCAGGTTGAAGAAAGCCTTGTATGGCTTGAAGCAAGCTCCTAGGACTTGGTATGGTAGGATAGACAGCTTTCTATCCAGTTTTGGATTTACCAAGAGTAAAGCGGATTCCAACCTTTACTACAAGGTTGAGGAAGGAAATCCTGTGATACTCTTATTGTATGTGGATGACCTGTTTGTAACAGGAGAGGATATATTGATTGCCGACACAAAGAGGAAGCTTGCTGCCGAGTTTGAGATGAAGGACTTGGGGATGATGCACTATTTTCTAGGCATGGAGGTCTGGCAGAGTGCAGATGGGATCTTCCTTGGACAAGGGAAGTATGTAGTAGAGATCCTAAAGTGGTTCAAGATGATGGACTGCAAGGCCATGGCCACACCTATGGTATCGAACCTGAAGTTTTTGTGTGATGCTTCATCTGATCTGGTTGATGTCACGCTATATCGTTAGATGATTGGGTCCTTGATGTACCTGACGAACACTAGACTAGATATTTGCTTTGCAGTGAACACATTGAGCTAGTTCCTGACGGATCCCAGAGGTGTTCACCTAGTTGTTGTAAAGCATATTTTGAGGTACCTGAAGGGTACAATTGATTATGGGATCAATTATGATGCGAATCAATTAAAGTTTAACCTACAGGGTTATCTTGATTCGGATTGGGCAGGCAGTGCTGCAGATAGGAAGAGCACTTCTGGGTGTTGATTCAGTATGGGATCAGGTGTGATCTCTTGGTTTAGCAGGAAGCAATCCTGTGTAGCACTGAGTACAGCCGAAGCAGAGTATGTTGCAACTTGTTCGTCTAGTTGTGAGGCAGTATGGCTTAGGAAGCTATTGTCTGAGTTATTTGATCTCTCATTGGATGCTATTGGTATCTTTTGTGACAACCAGAGTTGTGTGAAGCTGTCTAAGAACCCAGTGTTTCACGACAGGTCGAAGCCCATTGAGATCAAATATCATTATATCGGGGATATGGTGTAGAGAGGAGCGGTGAAGCTCCTGTATGTTGTGATGGATGAGCATGTTGTAGATGTGTTGACGAAACCACTAGCTAGAGTGAAGTTTGAGTACTTCAGAGAGAGGCTTGGTGTTCTTTAGATTGATGACAATTCAAGGAAGAAGGGATGGATACATCTGCAGCATCCATTCCAAGCATGGTGAGAGGAGGCTCCTTCCCATGGCTGTGGATGTAAGCACTATGTGATGAGCATCAGGAGATGCTACAATTACTACTATGTATATGAATCATGTTGGATGCTTGATATGATCATGTGGATCATGTATTTGTATATGTATTAGGTGGATGCATTGTTGATTAGGATGATCATGTGATGATGTACATCAGGATGATGTATGGTGAGTATCAGGTTGATACTCTGTGGCCGTGAACAGGTTCTGTCCTATGGCATGTAATGTTGACCTAGGAGATCCGATAGGTTGGGCTGTGTTCCTGTAATAAGTCCTAGGATGCTCTTTCGAGGTTGTGCCATGACCACATGTAATACTGACCTAGGAGATCCGATAGGTTGGGCTGTGTGCCCGTAATAAGTCCTGGGGTGCTCTTGCGAGGCTGTGTAATGATAAATCCTAGATTTGAGATTTGTTCTAAGTCACATATAGTATGAAAAAGCACTGGCTCTGTGGTGACAAATCTTAGATTTGTTATAGGTCACATCTAGTATGAAAAAGGACTGGCTCCATGGTGATAAATCCTAGACTTTTTCTAGGTCACATCCAACATGAAAAAGGGTTGGCTCTGTAGATGTTTATACATCCAACATGAAAAAGGGCTGGCTCTGTATATGTTTATACATCCAGCATGAAAAAGGGCTGGCTCTGTAGATAAAGAATACCTGCAGGTGGCGGGACTACATCCAACATGAAAAAGGACTGGCTCTATAGAACTTCCTATGATGAGTAGATTGGAGATTGATTGAGATAGCAGCAACAACGATGATGATTCGATGACGATGATCCAGTGACGATGATCTACAGAAGAAGACTTGTGCTAGCAGATTTGTGTCGAGAAAATACCTTCCTAGTTAAGAGGGAGTGTTGATGTATTTGTAACATCAGAATGTATTTCATATATGTATATTGTATTTCTATAGAGATGTCATTATTCCTCTATACGGAAGTGTCGTAACTTATACTTGATGGTTTATTAGACCACCTTGATGGGGTCGGTCCTATATAAGTCATGTGGGTTAAAGGGTTATTAGGCCACCCTATTGGGGGTCGGCCCTGTCAGCATTATGTTAAGTGGTTAAGTTGAGGCCGACCTAGTAAGGTTATTAGGAAAGTCAAGTCAAGTATAAATAGAGTGCGGGAGGCACTCTATTTGATCATTCAATTTCTCACATATACACTCATTGGAGAGTGGCACACTGTAGGAGGAGGAGGAGAAGCTGCTAGGAGACTATCTCTTGTACTTGGGTTGTATCATTGCTCTTTCTGTCTCTGAGGAAGTTGTGGGGTTTTTCACCTTTATGGTTTTCCCCAGTGAAATTCTGTGTCTATTTTTTTATGTGATTGCTTGTTGTGATTGATATTATTGATATGCTATACATGTTATTCTCTCAGTTAAGATCCTATATCATATTGAATTGATGCTCAAAATTAACAAACCCATCTACATGCATTCAAATAATTTCATCTTGACTTTTGTTCCGTGCATGGTAATCCATAAATTGCGCTATGTTTTTGCACCTGAGCAGTCATTTCAAATGTGAAATAATGAGAATATAACGAATGTGATAATTATATATAAGTTGAATACCATGAAAGAATTCTAATAGCCAAGAATATTGAAGCAAAGAAGTCCTCACAAGAATTATTCAAAGATATGCAAGAATAAGAAGAAATGCTGAAACATAACACAAGAGAAGGAACTCAATTGATGGAAAATTATCTCATGTCTTATTCCTCAATGTGAATACAATATATAATACATCTCAAGAGAGAAAATAGAATGCCTGAAAGGCAAGTTGTAAAGCACAAAAAGTAAGGCTTACTAAAAACATAAAAACCCCCTAGGTGGCAAAAGCAGTTTCCAAAACTGTGCTAGAGGCTCATGAATTTGGTAAGTATGGTATGGAAGCTCATGTAATGGTGTATTTAGAAGAGAATGTATGATGTGGAGGTCGAATTGGTCAAGTGGTAAGAGTTTCCAAGTGAACTAGCTTTTCCTTATCCACTAGAAAGTAGAAAAAACAAGATAAACCTGCTTAAATTAGGAAAGTGTCTTTCTAATTCAGGAATAGAATAAAATCAAATAGAATCCAAGGAAATCTTACGCAGAATTTTTTCACATTCATTTTTGCGACTTTGCATGGCAAGTGGTCCACTAAAAGACAGAATTGGCTCTATTTAGCTAGTCAAAACTTAGGAAATTAATCTAGGTGACTAGTAAAATATATCCTAAGTATTTAATAGGTTTTAAAATGTTCCAACACCCCCCCTTAAGCTTGACTTTATAAGGTGAAATATCATAAATATAGGGCCCAAGAAACAAGGCTTATGGTCACCCCAATACAAAAAATTATTATTCCATGTAGGTGAGGAAAGAAGGAAAACCACTTGGGAAGAAAACCTCCCCTCAAGATCATGGAATACACCATAATAATGCTCTTCAAACTCTGAGTAGGTGAGAACTTGGTCAAATGTATGGAGGAATATTCTTCTTGGGAAGAAGTGGAATGTGCTCAATAGACTTGAGCTTCTTGAGATCAGATCCAAATGAGACTTGATGATGTCCTCCATCTTCTGTGCAATAGGTGCCAAAAATCATGCTGTGAATTAGAAGCAAGAGAGAGAGAGAGTGAAACCAGTCACTCCAAACTGTAATTTTATGTTCATAGAATTCAATAACACATCAAAAAGAAACCCAAGGAGAGGTTCTGAGTGTGTATGAGCTGCAACAACTGGCTGATGATTCGAATTAGAAGACATATGAGAGAACTGATAGATGTATCCAACTTCTTGAAAAATGTGTTGGCAATCATGTAGGAATTGGCAGGAGCATGGACAGAGGAAGTGAAGGCGCAACCAACAACCTCAACTATGTACTGTCTTCCAAATGACTATAGATCACCTTCTTGTATACCATTGACCAGTAAAGGATCCTCAATATCTAAAGTGTAAGAGGAGAACAATGATGAAAGATGGAAAGATTTGAGTTCTTCTTCAATAATAAATTTCAACTATTTGATCTTCAGTACCTGCAAAACAAACTCTCTGAAATATATACTGGAAGACTAATTTAATTAATAACTCCAAAGGCTCTGATACCATGTGATAATTCTATATAGGTTGAATACCATGAAATAATTCTAATAGCCAAGAATCTTGAAGCAAAGAAGTCCTCACAAGAATTATTCAAATATATGCAAGAATAAGAAGAAATGTTGAAACAGAACACAAGAGAAGGAACTCAATTGATGGAAATATTATCTCATGTCTTATTCCTCAATGTGCATGCAATATATAATACATCTCAAGAGAGAAAATAGAATGCCTTAAAGGCAAGTTGTAAAGCACAAAAAGTAAGGCTTACTAAAAACATAAAAACCCCCTAGGTGGAAAAAGCAGTTTCCAATTTCGAAAGTATGGTATGGCAGCTCATGTAATGGTGTATTTAGAAGAGAATATATGATGTGGAGGTCGAATTGGTCAAGTGGTAAGAGTTTCCAAGTGAACTAGCTTTTCCTTATCCACTAGAAAGTAGAAAAAATAGGATAAAGCTATCTAAATCAGGAAAGTGTCTTTCTAATTCAGGAATATAATAAAATCAGACAAAATCCAAGGAAATATTATCTAGAATTTGTCCAAATTCGTTTTTGTGACTTAGCATGGCAAGTGGTTCACTAAAAGAAAAAAATGGCTCTATTTAGCTAGTCAAAACTTAGGAAATTAATCTAGGTGACTAGTAAAACATATCCTAAGTAGTTAATGGGTTTTTAAATGTTCCAACAATGAAGAACCTTGCGAAGCACATTTTTTGTTACTTGATCTGTTCGATATCTACTGATATGACATTCTAGACATTATGTTGAAAATTCATGTTGATTATAATATATAGCATGGTCATCAGGGCATGCATGAATTGCTTCATACTGCATTCCAATTTCTTTCACAATGGTAGATAAACTCGATATGTGCAAGGAAAAATATTTGACGGTTGTAACAAAAATTCAGCTATCAAGATACAACAAATTAAAATAAAAAAATTAGTTAATATAATATATATATTTTTTGTAACTAGGGGAATCGACAACTGGAGACTGGGCTGGTGCTCGCGTGACACGGGGTCCAGGGATGCAATCCTGCTACCACTATACCTCCAGGTGCCCCACACACCCCGCAAGCATGGGACACGGGTAAAGCCGGGTGTGATTTGAACTCATGACCTCCATTTACAAATGTGATTTCATAACAACTGAACCGCCAATGATCCACACCCGTACGGGCTAGTTAATATAATATATAAATAATATTAATGAAACACATTTAATCCATATTAATTTGACTTATGACTTAACAATAAAATTATTAGACGAACGGTGATAACTCTTAGCACGATCATATATATTATGTGATGGAATATATTACATACCTTAAAATCCGTGTGATTGATATGTTTGAAAGACCATTCATAACCTTCAAGTTGATTATCAACAATATAGTAGAGAGAAGATTTGTGTTGGAGCCCTCATAAAGGGGCTCGTATGCCTTCTCAAGAAGAGGTAAATCATGAATATCATCAAAATGATCATCATCATCCATTCTAACATTAAATGACTCATGGATCAAAGTATTTGTACCATCATCTTCAACTATGTTATCAGTATAATGATCATCTTCTTCAATATGATCATTAACTTGTTCTCCATTATCATAGCTCCATGTTCCTCCGTTACTTGTTTTGAAAGCACTTCCTCTGGACGATATGCCATAGGATGTATTTCCTTTATAATTACATGAAATCATCAATAAATAAAAGTTAATATAAGAAATATTAAAATAATACATACATTTACAAAAGCAATCAATATAAAAACATATATAATGAAAAACTTACAAATGGACGATATTCATGTCCCCCCTCAGCGTGTCCATGTTCCCTACAATGTTTTATGGTTGTTGTGATCTTTATTCTTCTCCTCTTAAAGCCCCTGCATTGACTACATGGACAATAACATTTCCCATCACCCTTTCTTTTCAGTCCATCCCACAATCTAGCAAGCAATTGTCGATTTTGTTCGTCTGGATCAGGAATATTGCTATTTGACATTTTCTCATAAAGAGCTTGAATGAAGATTATCGATCTTAGAAAATCAAACTCCACACTTCGCTATTTTTAATCACAAAAAAATAGAAATAATTATGTATTCTTTTACATAAAATAGTCCTTCGAAGAATAAAATAATTTCCACAAACCGTCGCTTCTATAGCATACATGTCGGAATGTTTCAAAATTTATAGATTTTAAAATATAAATGTTCATCGTATATCCGACGACTTTAGCATGGTTACCGTTATGAAATACATGTTGGATATACGACCAGTTTAGCATAGTTACCGTTATAAAATACATGTCGGATATCCGACAACTTGAGCATCTTTGGAGTTGTCCGAAATCGGACAACTATTCTCGAATATCTTACAATTGTTGTCGAATATCTGACTGCCGTCGGATATATGAACGACCCTTCTATCAATTAAAAATAATTAATCAAATTTCATAATTTTGAAGGTGAAATCCTACGACACAGTCCTTTTCATCGGATGTCGTCGGATTTTCTCGTCAGATTTTGGGTCATAATTTGCTAGTGCTACCACACCCAACACAAGGAAGGTTCCCTTCTCTGCTACATAGTCCCTCATGCACCCCTTCCCTCTAGTGCTCTTTAGGGTGGGCATAGAAAGGTCCAAGCTACTAAATATTTGAAATTCTATCCTTCACTGGGTTTTTCAAGCAATTCCAACCTCTGTTCTCTTCTTCTCTGTCTTTCACGCTTGGATTTTCTCAATTCTATGGACAAATGACTCTGTCTTGTAATTGGATTTTTGGGCTATCAAATCTTGGTTTTCCTATGGATTTTTTGGCATCTAACAGTCTCAAATTATCCCCGAGGTTCAAGTCTATGGATCTCCCATTGGATTTCACTGTCCACACAATTTTCTGGGCATTTTTAGCACCTCAAAACGTGGCTTAATTCTGTGTTGCGATTGCTATTTTTCCTCCCTATTGGGAATGTGTAATGGATGAAAACTGATGCTTAGATGTTCAACAAGGAATGAGACAAAATGAATTCGCATGGGGTAGAGTGACTTGTGGTTCAAGGAAACAGATCCCATACTCTTCCATACGAATTTATGGGCTGCCCATGCTCCATTGAATCCATGGACTGATTTCCTCAACTACTTCCTTACAACAGAATTAATTTTCCACAAGGAAAGTCAAATGGGTTCTCAAGATGAAATTTGGAAGCATGGGGTTCAATCTCAAAACCCCCTCGCCTCTCCCTAGTGGATACACATGCCCCCCTCTTATTAGTTGCTTCCATAGCTAGTTTTTGGTATTTTATTGCAATATTAATATTTACATCATTTTACAATGTTCCATGGCTTAATAGCACATGGATAACATAATATAAAATTATTTGTCTTCTAAATAAAACTAAGCATCTAGTAGAGGGGCCTTGGCCTTGAGCTCCACGCTAGGAACACATACATCGCATGTATACAATATTTACATTAAAAGCCAATATATCCTAAGGGTCAAAATGGGGGTATTACATTCCCCTCCCCCTTAGAACAACACCGTCCTCGATGTTCTCAAAACTGAACAAAAATGGGAATGTTTGTCTCATGGCATCCTCCAGCTCCCATGTAGCCTTGTTGGGACTAAGGTGCTTCCATTGCACCTTTACCTGTCTGAAGGCTCGGTTCCAGAGTAATGTGACCTTCTTTTCGAGGATGCACATAGGCTCCACTTGGAACTCTCCCTCGGGTTCCACCTATATCACATTCCAATCAATCATGTGATTAGGTGTTAAGATTTAATATTCTAAGACAGGAAATATCAACATTACATTCCATTTCACAATAATAGCATATACAGGATCACTGGAAGAACAACAAGCACAAAATAAACACAAGAGACACAGATTTATCCTGGGAAACCCTCAAGGGGTAGAAAACCCAGCAAAGCTTCCTCAATATAGATGACCAGAAAATACAAAGATGTAAACCCTAGACATGAGCTCCCTCTCCTCCATAGCAGATCTCTCCCTCACCTATGCGCCATTCACAAGTGAGTGTAATGTGTGTTAAATGAGGAACACACCTCCTCTATTTATACACAACTCCGACTTGTCTTTTACAGTAACTAAGTCACCTTACATAATGCTGACTGGGCCGACCCCTTTAGGGTGGTCTAATAACCCTTTTACCCACATAACACATATAGGGACGACCCGACTAGGGAAGTCTAATAACCCAAGTTACCACAATCTCCACAGAGGAATACACATCTCCAGATATACAACAAGGTCCCATCGGGGGAATGAAACATCTTCGGAATAATAAAGTACACAATATAATATTCTTAGAAGTTACAATATTTGAACACTCCCCCTTAACGAGAAGGATATTATAACAACATCTATTGGAGAAAGGAGTCATCAACTACATCGTACATGATACATCTATAAATCATTGGAAGCTTTCTCAACATCATCAGTAACTCAACCAGTTGCTGGAATATATTCAAGATCTTCAATACTGAGTCTTCATCTTCTGCAGCACTTGAATAGCTACAGTAACATCAACATCTGGATATCTTGATCGACATCATCAACATCTGGATCCTCTCAATCAATAGTATCAACATCTCGATCATCATTATATGGATCATCTCGATCAATAGTATCATCATCTCGATCATCTCGATCATCATCATCTGGATCATCTCGATCAACAGTATCATCATCTCGATCATCATCATCTGGAGCATCTCGATCAACAGTATCATCATCTCGATCAATAGTGTCATCATCTCAATCATCTCGATCATCATCATCTAGATCATCTCGATCAATAGTATCATCATCTTGATCATCATCATTTGGATCATCTCGATCAACAGTATCATCATCTCGATCATCATCATTTGGATCATCTCGATCAACAGTATCATCATCTCGATCATTTTGATCATCATCATCTGGATCATCTCGATCAACAGTATCATCATAGCGGCATACTCTGCAATGCACATGATCCAATTACGGGATGATCAATCCCTCTCACTTTAAGACAAGTCTCATGTTTATGGACAATGAAATCCAGATCAAATTCTCAGAATGATCAATCCTTATCAATTTTAAGACAAGTCTCATGTCTATGGATGATGCAATCCAGATCAAGTTCCCGGGATGATCAATCCTTATCAATTTAAAATAAGTCTCATGTCTATGGACGATGCAATCTAGATCAAGTTCCCAGGATGATCAATCCTTATCAATTTAAGACAAGTCTCATGTCTATGGACGATGCAATCTAGATCAAGTTCCCAGGATGATCAATCCTTATCAATTTAAGACAAGTCTCATATCTATGGACGATGCAATCCAGATCAAGTTCCCAGGATGATCAATCCTTATCAATTTAAGACAAGTTCCATGTATATGGATGATGCAATCCAGACACATGCATTTTGAACTAAATTCTCAGGGACAATGCAGTCCTATCATCAATTCTCGGAGACAGATGTCCACGGGTCAATTCAGGGACCTAAGTCCAGGGATGATGCAATCCCTCTCGTCCACTAGGGACCACTTATTGGAGACATATGTCTATGGATCAATTCAGGGGACCGAAGTCCAGGGATGATGCAATCCCTCTCGTCCACTAGGGACTATTTTCTCGGAGACATATGTCTACGAATCAATTCAGGGGACTGAAGTCCAGGGATGATGCAATCCCTCTCATCCATTGAGGACTAATTTCTAGGAGACATATGTCTACTGATCAATTCAGGGGACCGAACTCTAGGGGTGATGCAATCCCTCTCGTCCATTAGGTACTACTTTCTCGGAGACATATGTCTACGGATCAATTTAGGGGACCGAAGTCCAGGGATGATGCAATCCCTCTCGTCCACTAGGGACTAATTTCTCGGAGACATATGTCTATGGATCAATTTAGGGGACTGAAGTCCAGGGATGATGCAATCCCTCTTGTCAACTTAGACCCAGTCTAAGGAACATTCATTGACCTCATTGTTGGTATCACCAATGCAGGTATCCACATCATCGACATCACTATCAATGCAGGAAATCTCATCATCAGTGACCACATCACTCCCCCTTTCGAGGAGGGTCCTTCTGAACTACACCAAGCTTGTCTTGGAAATACTCAAACTTTACTCGAGACAGAGGTTTGATCAATACATTAGCAACTTGTTCGTTAGTGCTCACATATTCGATCTTAATAGCTCCTTTCTGCACCATATCCCATATATATAAATATTGGATCTCTATGTGCTTTGACTTATCATGGAACACTGGATTCTTTGTCATCTTGATACAACTCTGGTTGTCACACAGGATCACAGTGGGGTCCATCTCTAAGTCAAACAATTCTGATAACAACTTCCGAAGCCATATCGCTTCACAACTAGCAGAGCAAGAAGAAATATATTCCACTTCAGCTGTGCTAAGAGCCACACCAGACTGCTTCCTGCTAAACCACGAGATCATGGCAGATCCCAGACAATAACATCCTCCTGATGTGCTCTTCCTGTCTGATACACTTCTACCCAATCAACATCTGTGTAGCCATACAATCTAAAGTCATGATCTCCAAGATAACATAGATCAAAGTCTATCGTACCCTTTGGGTACCTCATCTCATGCTTTGCAACAATCAGGTGAACATGCCTATATTCTACTAGATACTAACTCAAGGTGTTCACAGCAAAGCATATATCTAGGCTCGTATTCGTCAGATACATCAATGACCCAATAATCTGTCTATACAGAGTCACATCCACTAACTCTGATGAGTCATCAACCAACCACTTCAAGTTGGAATCCATGAGAGTGGCCATGGCTTTGCATTCCAACATATCAAATACTTTCCCTAGTTGAGAAAGATTCCTTCTGGGCCTTGCCATACTTTCAAACATAGGAAGTAATGCATCAATATGAGATCTTTCATCTCAAATTCTGTAGCTAGCTTCTTCTTGCTTTCCATGATCTGTTTCTCATTCCCTGTTAGAAAGAGATCATCCACACTCTGCATATCTATCCATGCCATCTCCCTTCAGATGGGTCTACTGATATGATCCTCAAGATCATTGGAACTCTGTGGTGAGTTCCTTCTTCCATCCATCTAAGAGAAGAATGTCATCTGTATATAGACACCATCTTCAACCTTATAGAAAAGGTTTAAATCTGCATCACCCATGGTGATCATTAAGCTCATCAAATGACTATCGATCTTGGGTACCTATTGAACCCATATAGACCTTTCTTGAATCCTGGGAGTTTTCTCGATTTGAACTTCTTCTTCAATTACACCATTAAGAGAATGGTCTAGCCACTTGGAGCAAACATCTCGTCATGATCCTCTTCCTCTTTCTAAGAGAATCTTCTAGCCACGAGCCTTCTTTGATTTGTAAGTCTTCTTGTTGAACATCCATCACTTGTTCAGTGTTCATCATCCTTCTTTTGCAGATCATAACACATGATATTTCCTACAAATCAAAGTTAATTATATGATTAGTAATACTTCATAATCATCAAATCATGTTGACATGATAACCTATTATGCATACAGATATGATTCACATAGTTATGCAACTATCTTGACCAAGACTTTGGCACAACACTTTTCCATATCTTGTATGCATACAGTGGCTATCTAGATTCCTTCCATCTCTACAAGAACATACTATCAAGAGCATGCACAGCTCTCAGCATGTCAGCAAAGAGGTTTCATTCTAGACAAGCAACAATGGAATGTTTGTCCAACTTACCAATCATATGCATATTAGTAGTATACTGTTCAATGCTATATGAATGCTTACACTCAGCATGATATATTCTAGGAATGCATACAACTACTATGAGCAATATCATTTACTATTCAGAGATTCAAGAAGTAATTCAAATGAAAACTTAAATACTTATCTTTTATGTTTGTGTGGTTTCCTCCCACTTGATCTCTATATGTCTTTGAACTTCTATTCATTCTGTACCACTATGCATGCTTAAGTGTGCACTAATGTCATCCTCATGATCTCATACATAATCATACATTCATTAGTATAATCTCAATACTATCAAAATATTATGTATGGTCATGATCATTTCATACATAGGTATACTTACCTAAGATCCTAACACAAGGTAGGATTCTAGCTTGATATAGGAAAACATACATGGATTATTATACCCAAAAAATGTCTTCTTTGTTCTCTTCAATGATTTAGAGACCTTGTGCTAGAACCTGCATATCTCATGGGTTATAGTAGAACAAAGTCATACATACCTCGTAAGTAGAGCTTCTATGTGGTCAAAGACTATGGATGAGTCTTTGTCTTTATGTCATCATGGTCATAGAACTTGATTTGTCTTTCTTGATGTACCTGTCTTTTGTTAGCAGACAACATCATCCTCATACAACACCATAGGTGCATTAGTACAATCATAAGTGTCATAACCTTAATCAATGAATGCCTTCTATCCTTCACATGCATTCATTATCAAACAATCATAATTGTACTAACCTCAATAACATGAAGACAATCATATCATAAACTTAATCATGAATAGATTTCAACACATACCTGTCGATATTTCTTGTAGTATTCTTATGTAAGGCCTTAGCCTCATCTCCCCCCTGAAACTGGATCTGGAGCTGGAATAGGGTTTGTTAGAGAAACCCTAAAAATTCAAATTTTGAATTTCAAACTTCTGAATGGATGGAAAGATGTGGCTTGTTGAGCTGATCAAGCTGGTATACTTCAATTTTGAAAACTGCAAAATTTAACCCCTCAAAATTGCCTTTGAAACTTTTGGATTCACTGGACAGGACCCCGAACTAGGGTTTGATAAAGCCCACCCTTCGGCCCAATCAAAAGGTTCGATCCAAAGCTCTATACTTTGATTTTTCTGAGGAGATTCTAGTCGTGGTCACAGATTTAAAAAATTCCAACTTGTGTAGAAGCCGTAATTTTCCACCATTCCGATCAAAATCCCAAACTAGGGTTTGGTCAAGCCCGGCCTTCTGCCCAACCAAAAAATTCAATCTTGGTCTCTAAATTTTGATTTTTATGAGGAGTATTCATCCATGGTCTTTGAATCTAAAAATTCCAACTTTCTTCGAAGCCCTAAATTCCCGTAGCAGTGATAAGCCAAGAATGAAGGTGCTCAGAATCCAATTCTGTTTTGACATAAATATGCACCTGATTGTTTCTAGTGCATCTCTAAAATTATGAATCCACAAGGTTTGAAACTTCTTCCTGTGGTAGCTCGACCTGTCATCTTTCCAACCCCACAGGTCTGTCTCAATTGGATTCTATGAGAGAGAGTTATGCCAAGTGTCGCAACGTGACCTGTTTATGGGATAAAAGAAGAGAGCGAACTTGTATGACGTGCCATGTGTCAGTGGTTCAACTTAGGCATTTGAAAAAATTACCTAATAAACTACAATCCGTTATATGCCTATCACTTTTTACGAAATTTCGTTTGGAGCTTCCTATCCCAAGTTGTGACCTTTTTTCCTAGGTCACTTGTTTATGACTGAGATCTGGAAGAGGCAGAAACCCTAACTTGTACAAATCATAAATCACAAAGTACAATGAATATGAGGTTTTCCTTTGGATATAAGGTACAGTGGGATGTTATTTACAACATGGAAAGGTTTAAGATCCTGTACCTTCACCAAAATGGATTTATAGAGAATGTTTCACGATGACTGGTTTTTTCTATATAAAACCCTAACCTTCAAATTGTCACAAGTGAAGCAAGTGTCGTAAGTGCCATACATTGCCTTCCTTTAGGTTAGCTCTGATACCATGTTAAGATTCGATATTCTAAGATAGAAAATACTAGCATTACATTCCATTTCACAACAATAGCATATACAGGATCACTGAAACAACAACAAGCACGACATAAACACAAGAGACACAGATTTATCCTGGGAAACCCTGATGGGGTAGAAAACCCAGCAAAGCTTCCTCAATATAGATGACCAGAAAATACAAAGATGTAGAACCTAGACATGAGCTCCTTATCCTCCATAGTAGATCTCTCCCTCAACTATGTGTCAATCACAAGTGAGTGTAATGTGTGCTAAATGAGGAACACATCTCCTCTATTTATACACAACTCCGACTTGTCTTTTACATTAACTAGGTCGGCCCCAACTTAATCAATTTAAATAATGCTGACTAGGCCAACCCCTCTAGGGTGGTCTAATAACCCTTTTACCCACATAACACATACATGGCCGACCCCACTAGGGAAGTCTAATAACCCAAGTTACCACAATCTCCATGGAGGAATAAACATCTCCGGATATACAACAAGGTCCCATTGGAGGAATGAAACATCTCCGGAATAATAAAGTACACAATATAATATTCTTAGAAGTTACAATATTTCAACATTAGGATCATGTACACACTTCTTAAACAAAGAAACATGGAAAAAATTATGAGCTTTCATGTTAGAAGGAAATGAAATTCTATATGCAACTGGTCGTATCCTATCAAGGACTTCAAATGGCCCACAATATCTAAGTTCCATCTTGGCACAACTCCCCAAATTTAGGAAAATTTTCCTTGGTTTCACTCTCAAATAAAAATGATCCCCAATCTTAAATTCCTTATGCACTCTTTTCAAATCTGCATAAATCTTTTTCCTGTCATGAGTTGCCTTTAAATTTTCATAATCTTAACTATTTCTTGTTCCATTTCCTTGATCATCTCTAGCCCAAGCACTACCCTTTTCAATGGACTATCCCAATTCACTGGAGTCCTGCATACTTTGCCATACAATGCCTCAAATGGACTCATTCCCAATGATTCTTGATGTCCATTATTGTATTCAAATTTACCAAGTGTAGGTAATCCTCTCACTTGGATGGTTTATCCATCACATACATTCTCAGCATGTCTTCAAGAACCCGATTCACCCTCGCAGGTTGGCCATATGTTTGAGGATGATATTCTGTACTAAAATTTAGTTGAGTTCCCAATTCCTAAAATAATCCCTTCCAAAAATTGGATGTGAACTTTACATCTCGATCTGAAACTATTGCCTTGGGAAATCCATGCAATCTGAATATATCTTTCATGAAAATATTTGCTATGTCACTTGTCTTATGAGTGGACTTGACTGGAATAAAGTGAGATACCTTTGATATCTTGTCCACCACTACCATTCCTCACTGTCATTGGAAAACCTGTTATAAAATCCATAGAAATTACTTCTCACTTCCATTCCGGAATGGGAAAAAGGATACAATAATCCTGCTAGATGTTGATGTTCTGCCTTGACTTGTTGGCATTTTTTACACCTAGAAATGTATTCTACTATGTCCTTCTTCATCCCATGCCAAAAGTATTTATTTCTTACTATTGTTATTGTCTTTTGATATCCTAGATGTCCATAGTATGGAATTTGATGTATTTCATCCATCACTAGCTGCTTTAAATCTGCACAATTTGGAATATACAGTCTACCTTTATAAAGGAGAATATCATCTTCACCAAGCTGATATCCTACACACTTTTCATCTATATTTCCCCGCTGAAATTTTTCTTTAATTTCAAGGTAAGTTTCATCACTAGTTTGGGCTTCAAGAACTCTTGTCTTCAAATCTGATTTGCACATACTTAATGCTGCAACATGAAATTTTCTACCAAGAGCATCTGCAACCTTATTCTCTTTCCCTTTTACATGCTTAATTTCAAAATCAAATTTACAGAGAAATTACAACCATCTAGCTTTCCTAGCATTCAATTATGGTCAAAAAAATACTTCAAGTTCATGTGGTCTGTCCTAAGCTCGAATATTCTTCCCAACAAATAATGTCTCCACATCTTGAGAGCATGTACTATAGCGGCTAATTCTAAATCATGCATGGATTAATTCCTTTTATGCTCTTTTAATTTCCTTGACTCATAGCAAATCACAAATACTTCTTGCATGAGCACTCCACCTATCCCTTCAATGCAAGCATTTGTGCACACTACAAAATCCTTATTTGGATCTGCAATCTTCAAAACAGGAGTGCTGGTAATTAACTTCTTTAGCTGCTGAAATATTTTCTCACATTTTTCATACCATACAAACTTGACATTATTCCTCTACAATGATGTAATTGGATGAGCTATTTTGGAGAATTCTTCAATGAACCTTCTATAATATCCTGCAAGACCCAAAAAATATCTAACATCTGTAATATTCTTTGGATTAGGCCAATCCATTATGGATTCAATATTTTCTGGATCCACTGCAATTCCTTCTTCTGAGATGACATGACCCAAAAAATGTACCTTCCTTTGATAGAAATCACACTTGCTCAGCTTTTCATACAATTGGTGTTCTCTAATAACTTGCAACACCATTCATAGATGTTCATCATGCTCTTGTTCATTCTTTGAATAAACAAGAATGCCATCCAATAATACTAACACAAACTAATCCAAATACTTGTTGAAGACACTATTTATGAGACACATGAATGTAGCAGGTGCATTGGTAAGACCAAATGGCACCACTGTGAACTCATAATGGCCATATCTTCCCCAGAAAGCTATCTTGTGAATGTCTTCTTCTTTTATCCTCACTTGATGATAGCCAGACCTCAAGTCAATCTTTGAAAACACTTTAGCTTCCTTCATTTGATCAAACAAATCATCAATTCTTGGCAATGGGTACTTATTCTTGACTATCACTTTATTTAGCTTCCTGTAATCAATACACAACCTTAAATCCACATCCTTTTTCTTGAAAAATAAAACTGGTGCTCCCCAAGGAGATACACTTGGACTGATATACTTCTTTTCCATTAATTCTTGTAGCTGCATCTTTAACTCTAGCAATTATGGCGTGGTCATTTTATAAGGATCTTTGGAAATTGGTGATGACCCTGGAACAATATCGATGGGAAAATCAATATCTCTCTTTGGTGGCAGTCCCAACACTTCATCCAGAAACACATCTTTGAACTCTTGCAACAAATGGAAGTCTTCTATCCTTGGTTTTTTTTCCTCTGATGAATATGATATATGAAATGCATTTAATTGGAAACCCTCTTATAAAATTTTTTCAACTGTAACGATGAAATCTATCTTACTGAGACTTGCTTGAGAATTCCTATTACCAATCTTGGTCTTCCCTCTTCATCAATGCATTCAAGTACCTTTTCATAGCAATCTATCTTGGCTCTATGACTTTCCAACCAATCCATACCAATTAGAGCATCATAAAATACTAATGGTAGGACATTCAAATTTACTTTTGTGAGGAATTCATTCAACTTCATGGGGCACTCCATCACTACCTCACTCACTTTTATCTTGGTCCCTGTGGCTAACTGAACTAGCCAAGACTTACTGTGCTTCATTTTTCTAAGAGAAAAACCTTCAACCACTTTTGGAGAAACATAACTATGAGTAGACCCTGGATCAATCAAAACAAAATAGATTGCTTAGTAATCTTACCTTCAAATTCCACCACTACTAATTGATGGTCTTCCTGATGATTATCCAACGATGCATAAATTCGAGGCATTTCCCTTGCCATATTCTCCATTACAGATGCTCCTTTTAATTTGTGAAAATTTCGGGGATTCTCCCTCCTATGTGAACAATCTTTAAGAATGTGGTTTCCTCCACATCCCCAACACTGAAGTGGCCCTTATGATTCTTTTTCTACTGCTACTGCTAGCTTGTTCCCACTTCGTGCTTACTGGCCTTGTGGAAAATTTCTTGGCTGATTTTTGAATGGTGGCTTAAATCCACTTTTCCTTTGATCAAACCTCCCATTTGGATTTCCTTTCCATGTTGGGTGAACCTCTGATTTTCCTTTTGTCTTTTCAAGCAATGCATTTCCATCCTAATGGCTTCATTAAGACTTGGTGGATTAACAAACTGAATCCTATCTTTGAAACTTTGAGGTAGACTTTCAAGGAAGCATTGGATCTTTACCCTCTCATCTTTGATATAGTCCACATACCTCAACAATTCAAAAAAATTATGGACATGTTCTTCCATAGTTTTATGTCCCAACTTGATTTCAATGAATTATTTCCTCTTGTTATCGTAATACCTACCAGAAAGGTATTTTTCCTTGAAATACTTCTTAAATCGCTCCCAGCTAATCCCCCTTTCATTGATCCATTTTACTTGCTTGAGGTGCTCCCACCAAATTGAAGCTCTTCCATTTAGATTGTAAATGGAAATTCTGGCCTTTTCATTTCCAGAGTAATCATAAATCCTGAAATATTTCTTCATCCCAAGAAGCCATGCCTCTGCCTCTTGGCTAGTCTTAGCTTCTCCATCAAATGTGGGAGGCCTTGCCTTCCTGAATTCTCCTTGTGGAATTCCTTTGAATTTCTTTCTTCCTTCAAATCTGCTAGAAGTATGCCTTGGACTTCTTCGAGAACCTATGGAGTCACATGACCTGCTAGAAGAAGATCTTGAGGATGGTTTTCTATGATTTTTGCTCACATAACTCTTTCTTGGGATTGGAGTCCTCTTCTTAGAATGACCTCTAGACCAACTCTATGAATTTCTTCCTTTTTTACCTACATTGATTTGGTTGGAACTCTTAGAAAAACAGGATCATAGAGCAATAACAATAAACAGAAATGAAAATATAATCACACATACACATTACAAGAGAGACACAGATATATCGTGGTTCACCCAAGTTGGGCTTCGTCCACACTGATGTTGTCAGTCCTTATTATTATTCCATCCAGCAAAGTGAAGGGATACAACCTGCAGCACAACCGCTGCACTTCCTGTTGACTGTCTCACCATCTCTCTTCTTGATCTCATAGATATTTACAATGCATAAAACCTAATACATCAACCCTAACCGTATTACAATGTCTTTATTTTGTAAGGGAGATACAATGGGAAAATACTACAGGATACCCAAAACCATGGGCCCGAAATCTGTTGCACTCCCCCGGACCCCCTGGGGATTGTGCTGGGATCATAACCAAACCTGGGGTACAAACATGGCTGAATAATAATATCTCTGAATCTGGAGATCAGGCTCCATAGCCAACAATCTCCCACTTTGAGACTGATCACAACAACTCCACCACTGCTGCACTTGCTGGACTTGGACCTGGAAAAATTATCCTCTTCACCTTCATGCTAGAAGTCCAACTGAAACTGAGTAGGAACTCAGTTTCTCTCTGGTCACTAACTTTGTGAGCATGTTTGCAGGATTTTGGCTGGTGTGTATCTTTTCCAGCTTCAACATTTCATCTTCCAGAACTGATCCGGATTTATGTGGGAACGAAACAAAAGATAGCATATATAGAATCATACACAGAGATATATTGCAAATAACACAGTGATACAGTAAACACATATTCTATTAAATAGCGGAAATAGAACAGACTGTAAAATACAATAGCTAGAATGGTGGTAGCTATCTCTGAGAAGAGATGTGGCCGCTATGCTCATTCGTGCCAAGATGAATACAAAGAGAGGCCGAAAGGGCCTATTTATCATAAGCATGAGGGAAAGAATCCCAATCATCCAAAAACCTAACCCTAGAAGATGAACCGTCATAAAGTTTGCGGCCCCAAGGTGGTTAGTTGAACAGTCAACTTCCCGGGGTCATAACTTTTGCATACGATCTCCGTTTAGGGCGCTCGGTAGCCCGTTGGAAAGGTCTATCCGAGATTTACAACTTTCGACTGGGCCCAAATGCATGCCGGAGGCAACCATTTGGTCCCCCGAATCGCCAAAAAATGTCGTTTAGGGCCTCAAAATGGCTCCGGAAGTTCAGGACCCGAAAAACTGCTAAAAATAGTAAATTACCAAAGTTGCCAGAACACTGTTTTGAGCCAGTTGGAAGAGGTGGGCTGCCACCGATATCCACCTGGATCAATCCTCCCTCCTTAGGAAGCAATGGTCTCCATTGCGTTAAATCCCTTATCATATGTCGAGCTGTGTGTCGAATTGAGCTCTTGGTGCGACATTTGCTGGAGTGGAAAGGTTGCCTTACTTTGACATCTTCAGAGGGTTGTAATTGTTGTTGATGGATGCGTTGGAGCTGTTCAACAGTTTTGGTTGTTGTGGCATCCTTGGTATGCACCGGCATGGATGGTTTCTTTTTGGAGGAGCACCTTGAATGCGTGGCCTTGCACTGTAGAGGTACCCGAATAGGCGATGCTGCACTGACTTTGTGTTTTTCTTGTTGCTGCTGAGTAGAAGGATAATCTGCAGAGGTTGTGGATGTCTCCGCGATCTGATGTTCACCTTTAGTGGCAATTGCGAATAGGGAAAATTTCCCAGTGTGGGAGATTATCTTCCTTCCCCGCTCGTTTGGGGTAGGTGCAACTATCTCTGGTATCCGATAGAGTTGTCCTCCCAAAGTGACAATGACACTGCGAGGTCGTGATTCATATACAGCATGACGCTTCCACATATATGGTTGTCCTAAAAGAACATCACATACTTCAAGTGGGGCCACATCACACAATACCTCATCTTTGAAGGGCTTGATGCCATATGGTAGGCGACATTGGTGACTAACGCGGATTCTTCGTCCTTGGCTTAGCCATCCAATGGTGTATGGTTGTGGGTGTGGCGTTATTGGTAGCTCCAATCTCTTGATGACTTCTTCTGATATCAGGTTCTTCTGGCTGCCACTGTCCACAACAAAGTGTAGGGGAATTCCCTTCACCCACATCTGTGAGTGGAAAAGGTGCTCCTCTGCCTCCGACTCTTCAGGCTCCTCTGGCTGAATCTGTGTGGTGGCAACAACGGCACTGGGTTCTGCATCAATGATCTGCTTCCCTTTTTGCGCGGCTGTGAAATTAGGTTCCGAGTCAGAATCGGAACTGGGATCTGATTCTGAAGCTTTGATCTCAGCCACCAATGACTGTTTTGAGCGACAATCATCAGTGTTGTGCCAGGGGCTTTTGTGGAACTCGCACCACTTCCCGGTGTCCTTCTTTGTTTTTTCTTTACCCTTCTTCGCTTGTGGTTGGGACTGGTTGTCCTTTTCTTGCCCCGTGCTCTGCGAGCCAGAGCTTCCCTTGCCCTGCTTCTGCGCAGGTCCGAAGTCACGCTTGTTCTTTTGCTGAAATTTCTGCTCAATTTTGACAGCATATCGATAGGCGGATCCGAGTGAAGAGATTTCCAGGAAATCCATCTCTATTCGGATGTACCGGTGTAGGCCACTGCGATATTTCAGTACTAGGTGCCGCTCGGAGTCCTTGATACCTAGCTTTGTGCGCAAGGTATGAAATTTGTTGGTGTACTCCGACACCGTTTGGTCCCTCTCTTGATGCAGAATGGTCCATTTTGTGTACTGGTCATCATAGTTTCCAACGGGGTAATATTGTTCCTTGACGACATCTATAAAAGAGGCCCAAGTGGGATTGGAATATTCAAACAATCCAGACTCGTCTGATGAGTTTTGCTCACAATAAGTTTCCCACCAATTTTTGACATGGGGGGCGGCCTTAAGGAGCGCGAAGATGATCTTTTCCCTGTCGGAAAATTGGTGGACAGAGAAATACCCTTCTAGTAGATTCAACCATTTATCTAGGGCATCAGCATCGATTTGGCCTTCAAATAAAGGGATATCAAAATTAACTTGTACCTTGAAGGGAGTCGTATCTCCGAAATGGTTGCTCGTTGAGGGTGCATTTGCCGCTGTTGGCATGCGTTGAAGGATTTGGGCGAAATTATCCATCATCTCGTTCCTCTGTCCCGCGAGGGCTTCCTCGAGCAATAACTTGATAGGATCTACTGCTCCGTCGTCTCTCTTTTCTTCCGCCATGGGAGGCCGTTTGGGGCGGCGAGAGTGGTCTTCCCCAAGTGAAACTAGTTCGAGACCCAACTCTCTATATCCTGACCTCGTCGGGGACATGCACCGAGAAACAATCAAAGAGCAGACTGCTCTGATACCACTGATCCGGATTTATGTGGGAACGAAACAAAAGATAGCATATACAGAATCATACACAGAGATATATTGCAAATAACACAGTGATACAGTAAACACATATTCTATTAAATAGCGGAAATAGAACAGACTGTAAAATACAATAGCTAGAATGGTGGTAGCTATCTCTGAGAAGAGATGTGGCCGCTATGCTCATTCGTGCCAAGATGAATACAAAGAGAGGCCGAAAGGGCCTATTTATCATAAGCATGAGGGAAAGAATCCCAATCATCCAAAAACCTAACCCTAGAAGATGAACCGTCATAAAGTTTGCGGCCCCAAGGTGGTTAGTTGAACAGTCAACTTCCCGGGGTCATAACTTTTGCATACGATCTCCGTTTAGGGCGCTCGGTAGCCCGTTGGAAAGGTCTATCCGAGATTTACAACTTTCGACTGGGCCCAAATGCATGCCGGAGGCAACCATTTGGTCCCCCGAATCGCCAAAAAATGTCGTTTAGGGCCTCAAAATGGCTCCGGAAGTTCAGGACCCGAAAAACTGCTAAAAATAGTAAATTACCAAAGTTGCCAGAACACTGTTTTGAGCCAGTTGGAAGAGGTGGGCTGCCACCGATATCCACCTGGATCAATCCTCCCTCCTTAGGAAGCAATGGTCTCCATTGCGTTAAATCCCTTATCATATGTCGAGCTGTGTGTCGAATTGAGCTCTTGGTGCGACATTTGCTGGAGTGGAAAGGTTGCCTTACTTTGACATCTTCAGAGGGTTGTAATTGTTGTTGATGGATGCGTTGGAGCTGTTCAACAGTTTTGGTTGTTGTGGCATCCTTGGTATGCACCGGCATGGATGGTTTCTTTTTGGAGGAGCACCTTGAATGCGTGGCCTTGCACTGTAGAGGTACCCGAATAGGCGATGCTGCACTGACTTTGTGTTTTTCTTGTTGCTGCTGAGTAGAAGGATAATCTGCAGAGGTTGTGGATGTCTCCGCGATCTGATGTTCACCTTTAGTGGCAATTGCGAATAGGGAAAATTTCCCAGTGTGGGAGATTATCTTCTTTCCCCGCTCGTTTGGGGTAGGTGCAACTATCTCTGGTATCCGATAGAGTTGTCCTCCCAAAGTGACAATGACACTGCGAGGTCGTGATTCATATACAGCATGACGCTTCCACATATATGGTTGTCCTAAAAGAACATCACATACTTCAAGTGGGGCCACATCACACAATACCTCATCTTTGAAGGGCTTGATGCCATATGGTAGGCGACATTGGTGACTAACGCGGATTCTTCGTCCTTGGCTTAGCCATCCAATGGTGTATGGTTGTGGGTGTGGCGTTATTGGTAGCTCCAATCTCTTGATGACTTCTTCTGATATCAGGTTCTTCTGGCTGCCACTGTCCACAACAAAGTGTAGGGGAATTCCCTTCACCCACATCTGTGAGTGGAAAAGGCGCTCCTCTGCCTCCGACTCTTCAGGCTCCTCTGGCTGAATCTGTGTGGTGGCAACAACGGCACTGGGTTCTGCATCAATGATCTGCTTCCCTTTTTGCGCGGCTGTGAAATTAGGTTCCGAGTCAGAATCGGAACTGGGATCTGATTCTGAAGCTTTGATCTCAGCCACCAATGACTGTTTTGAGCGACAATCATCAGTGTTGTGCCAGGGGCTTTTGTGGAACTCGCACCACTTCCCGGTGTCCTTCTTTGTTTTTTCTTTACCCTTCTTCGCCTGTGGTTGGGACTGGTTGTCCTTTTCTTGCCCCGTGCTCTGCGAGCCAGAGCTTCCCTTGCCCTGCTTCTGCGCAGGTCCGAAGTCACGCTTGTTCTTTTGCTGAAATTTCTGCTCAATTTTGACAGCATATCGATAGGCGGATCCGAGTGAAGAGATTTCCAGGAAATCCATCTCTGTTCGGATGTACCGGTGTAGGCCACTGCGATATTTCAGTACTAGGTGCCGCTCGGAGTCCTTGATACCTAGCTTTGTGCGCAAGGTATGAAATTTGTTGGTGTACTCCGACACCGTTTGGTCCCTCTCTTGATGCAGAATGGTCCATTTTGTGTACTGGTCATCATAGTTTCCAACGGGGTAATATTGCTCCTTGACGGCATCTATAAAAGAGGCCCAAGTGGGATTGGAATATTCAAACAATCCAGACTCGTCTGATGAGTTTTGCTCACAATAAGTTTCCCACCAATTTTTGACATGGGGGGCGGCCTTAAGGAGCGCGAAGATGATCTTTTCCCTGTCGGAAAATTGGTGGACAGAGAAATACCCTTCTAGTAGATTCAACCATTTATCTAGGGCATCAGCATCGATTTGGCCTTCAAATAAAGGGATATCAAAATTAACTTGTACCTTGAAGGGAGTCGTATCTCCGAAATGGTTGCTCGTTGAGGGTGCATTTGCTGCTGTTGGCATGCGTTGAAGGATTTGGGCGAAATTATCCATCATCTCGTTCCTCTGTCCCGCGAGGGCTTCCTCGAGCAATAACTTGATAGGATCTACTGCTCCGTCGTCTCTCTTTTCTTCCGCCATGGGAGGCCGTTTGGGGCGGCGAGAGTGGTCTTCCCCAAGTGAAACTAGTTCGAGACCCAACTCTCTATATCCTGACCTCGTCGGGGACATGCACCGAGAAACAATCAAAGAGCAGACTGCTCTGATACCACTGATCCGGATTTATGTGGGAACGAAACAAAAGATAGCATATACAGAATCATACACAGAGATATATTGCAAATAACACAGTGATACAGTAAACACATATTCTATTAAATAGCGGAAATAGAACAGACTGTAAAATACAATAGCTAGAATGGTGGTAGCTATCTCTGAGAAGAGATGTGGCCGCTATGCTCATTCGTGCCAAGATGAATACAAAGAGAGGCCGAAAGGGCCTATTTATCATAAGCATGAGGGAAAGAATCCCAATCATCCAAAAACCTAACCCTAGAAGATGAACCGTCATAAAGTTTGCGGCCCCAAGGTGGTTAGTTGAACAGTCAACTTCCCGGGGTCATAACTTTTGCATACGATCTCCGTTTAGGGCGCTCGGTAGCCCGTTGGAAAGGTCTATCCGAGATTTACAACTTTCGACTGGGCCCAAATGCATGCCGGAGGCAACCATTTGGTCCCCCGAATCGCCAAAAAATGTCGTTTAGGGCCTCAAAATGGCTCCGGAAGTTCAGGACCCGAAAAACTGCTAAAAATAGTAAATTACCAAAGTTGCCAGAACACTGTTTTGAGCCAGTTGGAAGAGGTGGGCTGCCACCGATATCCACCTGGATCAAGAACATAGCGTATGAAATGGTACTTGAGCTGTATATGTTTAGTCCTGGAATGGAATGAATAGTTCTTTGCAAGATGAATGGCACTCTGGTTGTCACTGTACAACCTGTTATCCTTCTGCTTCTTACCCAATTCCTCCATAAACCTCTGCAACCAAATCATCTCTTTACTATCCTTTGTAATAGCAACATACTCTGCTTCTGTTGTTGAAAGTGCAACAACCTTCTGTAGTTTCGAAATCCAACTTACTACTATTCCACCTACAGTAAACACATACCCTGTGGTGCTCCTCCTGCTATCCTTATCACCTGCCATATCTGCATCAACATATCCTTGTAGAACAGTGTCTAAATGTCCAAAACATAATGCCCGAGTGGTAGTACCTCTCAAATACCTAAGAATCCATTGTATTGCCTTCCAATGTTCTTTACCTTGATTGTTCATATATTTGCTCACAACTCCCACTGCTTGTGCAATATCTGGTCTTGTGCACACCATGGCATACATTAAGGTGCCAACTGCTGATTGATAGAGAATATTGGACATGTAATCTATCTCTTCCTGTGTCTTGGGACACATTTCCTTACTTAGATTGAAATGGCTGGCCAAAGGTGTAGTAATTGGTTTTGCATTCTGCATTCTGAACCTCTCCAACACCTTTTGTATGTACTCACTCTGAGACAATGTCAATTTGTGATTTTTCTTGTCTCTCGTTATTCTCATACCAAGGATTTGCTTTACGGCACCCAAATCCTTCATCGCAAATGAATTAGATAGCTTCCTTTTGAGTACATTTATATCCTGCATGTTAGACCCTGCAACAAGCATGTCATCCATATACAATAATAAGATAATATATCTTTCATTGTCTAGCTTCTTGAAATAAACACAGTGGTAAGAATGACATCTACTATAACCTTGTTCTGTCATAAACCTGTCAAATTTTAAATACCACTGCCTTGGAGCTTGCTTCAAGCCATACAAACTCTTTTTCAACCCGCATACCAAGTTCTCCTTACCTTTGGCCTCATACCCTTGTGGCTGCTGCATATATACCTCTTCCTCCAAATCCCCATGGAGAAAGCCTGTTCTTACATCTAACTGTTCAAGATGCAAATCTTCTACTGCCACTAGACATAAAATAGTCCTAATTGAAGTCATCTTAACAACAGGAGAAAATATTTTATCAAAATCTGTACCTTTCTTCTATGCAAACCCCTTTACAACAAGTCTGGCCTTGTACTACTTCTTACCTTCTTCTTCTTCTTTCAACCTGTAAATCCATTTTTTCTGCAATGCTCTTTTACCAGCAGGAAGCTGACCCAAATCCCATTTCTGGTTTCCTACCAATGAGTCCATCTCCTCATTCATGCCTTGCTCCCACTTATTTCTAGTTTTCACCTGCATTGCTTCTTCATAGTATTCTGGTTCACCAGCATCAGCCATCAACAAATAATACATTGAAGGAGAGTATCATTCAAGGAGTCTACTTAACCTAGTAGATCTTCTTGCAGTTGCATGAGTTTCAGGTACTTGTTGTTGTGCTTGATTTTCTGGCACCTTTGGAACTTCATTTTATTGAATTTCATCAAGCACTGTGTACTCTGTGTTTTCCTTTTCCTATTTCTTTCCCTCCAACTGATCTTTATACATGACCTTTTCATTGAATACGACATATCTACTTCTAATTATTTTGTGATTTTCATAATCCCATAAGTGATAACCAAATCATCAACCCCATATCCAATAGAGGTACATTTCTTGGATTTAGATTCAAGCTTTGTTCTATTTTCTTTATCAATATGGACAAATGCTTCACAACCAAACGTTCTCAGAAATGAGTAGTTTATCTTTTTATCTGTCCATGCCTCCTCTGGAATACCACCATCCAAAGCACTTGAAGGCCCTCTGTTTATTAACTAAACAACGGTATTTACAGCATCTGCCCAAAACTGTAAGGGAAACCCTACATGCAATCTCATACACCTTGCACGCTCCATGATCGTTCTGTTCATCCTTTCAGACACACCATTTTCTTATGATCTTTTTGGGACTGTCTTCTCTCTACAAATCCCATGGTATGAACAGTAACTATCAAACTCCTTGCCGTAGTACTCACCTCCATTATCACATCTGAGACACTTCAACCTTTTTCCTGTCTCATTCTCAACCAAATCTTTCCATTTCTGAAAAGTAGCAAACACATCATATTTATGTCTAATGCAATAAAACCAAGTTTTCATAGTTGCATCATCAATAAATGTAACATAATAATGAGAGCCACCAAGATATTGTACCTGATCTGGTCCCCATACATCTGTATGCACAAGATCTAACTTTTTATTCTTCTTCTATTTTCCAACCTTGAGAAATCTGACTCTCTTCTGTTTTCCATAAACATAGTTCTCACAAACTTACCTGCTTCAAATCTGGCAGCAACTTCCTTGAGTGCAGAATTTGCATCCCCTTCTCACTCATGTGGCTAAGCCTATGATGCCACAATGGTGTAACTATTCTTGTGGAAGCTAAAGAGATAGAATGGTCAGTATTATGAGGACATAAATACAATGTACCTACCCTGTCTTCTTTTGCTATAACCATTGATCCTTTAGTGATCTTCCACCACTTTTCTCCAAATGTAGATAGACAACCACCATCTCCCAACTGCCCTATTGAGATCAGATTTCTTTTCATAGCAAGAATATGCCTAACCTCTTTTAACAACCAGTTAGTTCCATTCTTAACTTTTATCCATACCTTACCCATTCCAACAATTTTACATGGCTCATCATCACCCAATAAAACATGTCCAAAATCGCCTAAAACATAGTCATGAAAATATTTCTTATGGGGTGTAGCATGACATGAAACCCTTGAATCTACTACCCAATAATCATTAGTATTATCTAATGCAAGAATCAAAGCATCTTGTAACACATCACTTGCTACATTTGCTTCCTAGGTAGTTTCTTTCTGTGCATCTTCTTTCTTCTTTAAAGATCTGCAGTCTTTTTTCAGATGTCATTTCTTTCCACAGTTCCAACACTCTATTTTTCCCAGTTTGGAGTTGCATCTTCCTGTTTTAGACTTGCCACGATTACCTTAGCTCTTTCCTCTCTCCTTTTTTCTTCTCCTACTCTCCATGGTCAACGCATTACCTGATGTCTTACCTGTGCTTTTTCTTCGCATTTCCTCACTAATAATAACACTAATAACATCATCAAATTTGAAGGTGTTTGAACCAAAGACAGAGTTATTTATAGCCATGACCAAGCTATTCCAGCTTTCTGGCAATGAACACAAGATTAGAAGAGCCCTAACCTCATCATTGATTTTCACACTTACATAAGTTAGTTGATTTGTAACCATATTAAACTCATTTAAATGATCAATAACAGATCCACCTTCAGACATCTTCATATTAAATAAATGATTCATTAGAAATACCTTGTTGGAGGCCAAGGGTTTTTCATACAGCTTCCCCAGTGCGCTCATCAAACCGTCCGTTGTTGTTTCTTTTGAGATATTGAAATCCACCTACGAAGCCAGGCTCAGCCGTATTGTTCCCAGATCCTTTTTGTCAAGAACCTCCCATTCTTCATCCTTCATGGCCATCGGCTGCTTTGCTCTTCCTCCCAACAGTAGGAATAGATCCTTCTAGTACAGATAGTCCTCCATTTGCATCTTCCATAACTGGAATTTTTGGCCATTAAACTTCTCGACCTTAAATTTTCCTTCTTCTGCCATTGCTCCCACTCGAACCAGAGACCCTAGCTTCCTACGGGTTTATCTACCAAATAGACCTTTGGCTCTAATACCAATTGTTAGAAAAACAGAATCACAGAACAATAACAATAAACATAAATGAAAATATAATCACACATACACATTACAAGAGAGACACAGATATATCGTGGTTCACCCAAGTTGGGCTACGTCCACATTGAAGTTGCCAGTCCTTATTATTATATAGTCCAGCAAAGTGAAGGGATACAACCTGCAGCACAACCTCTACACTTCCTCTTCACTATCTCATCATCTCTCTTCTTGATCTCATATATATTTACAATGCATAAAACCTATTACATCAACCCTAGATGTATTACAATGTCTTTCTTTTATAAGGGAGATGCAATGGAAAAATACCACGGGATACCCAAAACCATGGGCCCGAAATCGGTTGCACTCCCCTGGACCCCATGGGGATCGTGCCGGGATCATAACCAAACCTGGGGTACAGACACGGCTGAATAATAATATCTCTGAATCTGGAGATCAGGCTCCACAAAGAAGAGGAACCAAGGTTTATCCTCTGCTGCATATCAGTGAGGCTATGCAAAATGACAGCATTGAGCTGGTTTTGTTCCTCCTGAGCGTTCATCAATCTTTCATTAAAGCTTATCATGGTTTCAACCAAATTCTGAGGAGTTATTTGCTCGCTTCTCCCATTGGATTCAGTCTCAACATTTTCTTTTTGCATTTCTCTCTTAGAAAATCATCATCATGCTCATAAGGTTCCTGAGCATCATTCATGGTTACCATTTTTCCTTTGAAACTCTTTCCCCTTCCTACTGCCCTCTGCTACAATTATTCAAATATTATCAGCTTCAAACACTGTGCATTATAGAGACATTTATTAGACATCTTAGGAGTGCATATAAAACATGAAACATCAATATTTGATAGAATTAAACTCATGGAATAATTCACATAGCTATGTGTTGGTGTTTATTATGTGTTAAATAATTTCAATATTTAAATTGTCAACCTGGGAAGGGAGCTTATGAGATGCAATCACGATATGTGCAGGATTGAAGGCTTTGACTAAGCTGACTAAATATGCAAATCATATATGAAGAACTTAACTTTGGAAGAAGGTTGGAAGAAAGTTTAAGAAGTAAGATAAATGAGGAAATTATGAAATTTAATTAAGAACTCTAAGTGACATAAAACATGAGTTAAATTACATATAAAACTGTTAATCAGGAGCAAGAAGAATTATGATTGAGAGGCAGAAGAAATGAGATTCTGAAGAAGGCCTAAAACAGTGCAGAAAGAGTAAAGGTCCGAATGACGATCCGAATGCCAGTCTGAATGGCGGTCCGAATGGAGGAAAATGAGTTAAGTTAAGGAAAAGAAGAGTTTTAAATGATTTAATTACCAGCTGGATTTATGGATATGATCCTACAGTGCAAGGAAAGCAATGACGATATTATTTAGAGGCTAAATTAATAAGAAGCTATTTACTCTAATCATTACCTAAGTAGAGGAATTATTCTATAAGATGTAGGAAGAAGGTTGAGATAGAAGAAAAGAGAGAGTTAACCTACAACAATAGGAAGAAAGACTGACATAGAAGAAGTAGAAAGAGGCTAATACTAACTATGGAGGAATTGGAAGCAATATCTAACTATAATGATGAAAGAAGGTGAAAGCAAACTACAAAATATTAAACTTTGGTCGACCATTCCTAATTCTGCAGAATAAACTATGTTAGCAACAAAAATACAGTTCATAAACAAGCCGCAAGCCTAGCATTACAAGTTAGCTAAGATAATTTGTAAACTAAATAAACTAAACTAATTAACTAAGATAAGTGATAAACTAAACTATTAACTAAACTAAATTACAAACTAATATTAATTGCAAACTAAAGAAATGATTTAAAAATACAACTAATATAAATTACAATCTAAATAAATTACAAATTAAAAACAAACTAAAATTTACAAGCCAAATCAAAGTTTAAATATAAAACATATAAATTTTTACCAAACTAAATTAAGCAAAATATATACTTTAAAATAGATTAACAAAATGCGAACTAATAAAATACCTATTCTAACACATAAACTAAATGCCTATTTTATTTATCTAAATAATCTAAATTTCAATTCAAGCTTCATAAACAAATCTGGAAGTTAACCAAACAATATTAATATTGACGGTGGCTTTGGATTTTATACGAATAAATCGAAAGATAGAAAGTTTGGATGAATTATCTAGGATGAATTGAATTTTATACAAACAAATGAGGCATTGGAAGGATTATATATAGGCTCCGCGATTGTTTTTTTTTTAACTTTATTACGGCTGCATCAAATCCAAACTTCAATCCTCTTAGATTCAATCGTGAATTATTCCAAACTTCAATCATTAATGCTTCATCTAACATCGGTCAATTCCAGGAGTTTGTTTGCATAGTGAAGATTAAAATCAAATGTAAAAAGATATTCCACAGGAAGCTTGAATAAGTAAAACACTAATGAGCAGAGCACACTTAAACCAATTCTATGCTAATTAACTGATGATGAGAATTGTTGAAATTGAATCTATGATTTATTCGAATTCGTGAACTAATTTATTTGAAAGAAATAACAGGCAGAAAGAAAATCATTATGTGCAATCACTCCTTACTAGAATGAACAATAATGTTTGCATTTCAAACTAAAAACAGAGCACACAGTATGGATCTACCCTGTACAACTGTCAAACAAAAATGAATGGAACGGGATATGCAATTAACCTGAGTTGAATCAAGTCCTATGTTATACCATTGGAAATGATAGTTAATAAAATGTTTTCACAGTTGATTTCAAATCCACATTGGAATGCCCAAACAGAGCTACAAAGAACACCGAAAACTAAACCTGTATCTCAACCTGTACTAAACAAATAACTAAAACTATGTAAAATATACAAACAAAATTGTAAATGAATTGATTCAAATTATATAAAAACTGAAAACGAAATTGTAAAAGGAAGGAAAAAATATGATCCAGAAGATGGTCAGTCCCTGGAGATTCACACACAATATATACACAGAACTTGCTTTCCAGAAAACCAATTCTCATTGAAGAGAAAGACTGAGTTACAGAGTGAATCATAGTTTTGCCCAAGCTTTTCCTCCCCTATCTCTCAACCTTGGGGGCCTTTATATAATGTTTTACAAAGAGAGAGCAAGTCAGGGTAGACCTCTCTAAAAATAGCAAGATTCTACAGCTGGAGAAACAACCCACTAAAACAGGAACCGACTCAGAAACGGTCGGCCACGTTTTTCTATTTTTTTGGGCAAGTGGGCTTCAAAGAACCACGTTTTTCTCTCAAATGGCTTGGAAGTTTGGAGAAATTCCCACGGTGGCCTAAATGGGCCTATTGAGCACAAAACCCATGTTCCATAATTTCCAATTTCGCTTTCGTTTGCCCACAGATCCAGCCTGAAATTTGTTGTTTGTTAAAACACGTTCTTAATAGAAATCCGAATGAAGGTCTGAATGACCTGTATGTGCAATTAGTTTCATGAATCCAGATTCTGAGCAAATTTTCTATTGAGTTGTTGGCTGGTTGGTGTGTTGGCTTCATATTGAGTTGGATTCCTTGAACCGCCGGCATCTTGATGCCTCTTCCTTTCATGTGAATACTCCACGCTTCCACCATTAAACATCCCATTCGTATGATCTATGACACATGCATATAGATTTGTTATAACTCATGGAGTGGCAATAAATTCCATGAAAATAAAAAAATAAAAACCAAAGTTTATACTATTAGATGGAAATTATGATATAGTCAACGAAGTATTTAAGTGTTGCGAAGTGGTATAAATATATGGTAGTATAACCAATATATATATATTATGGATTTTGAAAGGGATATATTTAATATATTCCATATTTTAATTCCCATAATTCTCAAAACAATAATTATTTAAATTTCCTTATCATTTGTAATTCTCATTTAAATAATGATGATTTAAATTTCCATATCATTTGTTTTATGTGGTATTATAGATTTTGTAAGTGGCATACAAATAAATGGATTTGCATATTATTATCTTAAGCAATTAAGATTTATATTTTAAATGTAAGCAACAAAATAAAAACAAAGATTAATCTTAATCTTTTTATTTAATTATTTGTTTAGATTTAAAATAATTCTTGAATCATGGTTTTAATTTGCATGTGTAGGATTTACATGACCAACAAGAAGTCAGAGAACAAAGGTAAGCCATACTAGCAAATCATTAAGAGACATGTGAGCAACCTAGTGCAGAAGTCTAGACCAGAAGAAGGGTTGAATGAAAGGTCATATGAAGTACTGAAATGTTTATTATTTACTCAGTATTGCATTTAATGTATCAAAAATAACATACTAGGCTTAATTTGCATTTAGGAGATTTAATTAATAAAATAAAGCAAATGATAGCCTTATTAAACATAAATGTATTAAATCATGGTAGATAAGATGATAAATTAATGTAAATAATATCATTATAAAATAATTTCGGAGCCCAACACTATGATGATTTCTTCTCTTTTGCCACATTCATGCAATTATGTAAATTACCTATATTGACAACATTTTTTTTTTCAAAATAGCGCCAGAGGCACTTTTCTGCTCCGAATATATAGGACATATAAATACCTCATTCAAATTCTGATTATGCACCATTTTTCCATGTTGGATAAGCTTCCCAATTCCCATCTAGATGCATCATTCCGACTTAAGATATGGAAATTACATTACTTCAAAAATGTCAATTTTTACAAAATTTCTGCACTTTTTTACACAACTGCATTTTATTTCAAAGGCCAACTTCAGCCACTTGTAGAAGAAAATCTAGCAATAATCGTGAAAATTTTTATATCTAGAGAAGTTATTCTATATAACAAGGAACACTCAACAACTTTCACATCCCTATTCTAATGCACTAGTGAAATTCTATAAAATTCTGGGTTTTACTACTTTTAACTTTTCACCTTTTTCCCAAAATTTCAAAATTTTGGCCAAAAATGGCTATCTTTCAAACTGAGCATTTCTGGAAAATATTTTTCTAACGAAAAATGCCTATGTTAATGAGAAGATGAAATGTTGAGTTCAGTATATTTATTGAATCCTATTTCTAGGGTCACTTTTATCCATTGCAAGCTTTTCAAAATCCTCAAAAAGTGGCCCAAAATAATGTTTTTTGGCCTTCTTGCTCACCCCGACTCCACATACTTTGTATTTTGGCTCCAAGATTCCAAAATTAACATTGTTCTTGATCCATGGACGCTCCATAGCGATTTCAACTCAATCCGACCTCCCGCCAAGCTTCGGGACACCGATTTATAAAAGTCAGTATTTCCCATTTTATGCCAAATTGGAGCATAATGGGCTTGAGACTCTCTCATTATTTCATGGCCTTCGTTAATGGCCTTAGTACATCACAATACTCATCCAATTCTGAGTCTGACTGCTCCTACTATCCAAAAATTGAGTTTCGGGCTTTATAATTTTTTTTAACCTAACGTCCCGCCTTCTGCAATCTGGAAGTCAGGAGTCGGAAGTCAACGCTGCCGAGATGACTCCATCAAATTTATCTTGAATTCCCGCCTTCCGCAATCTGCAATCCACAATCTGCAAGTTGATTTGAGAAGGATAAATTTGAATCAACATATCAGATCTCGTCCCGATTTCCACAAACTGCAATGCGGGTTCAGAAAGTCGGCACCCCAAATGCACAACTTTGAAAAATCATGCATCCGATTTCCGCAATCCGCAATCCGCAATGCGGGTTCGGAAAGTCGGCCACGCAACCCTGCAGCTTCTGAGGATAATAATTTTTTCATCCTAAGTCCATTTTTGACCAACTTGGTACCGTTGGAACGCTCTGGGAGAGCCCTATTCAACAGTGTGATCTTATGTACATTTGCACACTTGATCCTGGATCATTATTCCAATCCAAAACATCACCCAACACCCATCAACACGTTTTCAAATATTCTGATCATATGCCTGTAGCATAGATTCTGGCCCAACAGCCCAAGTGTTGCAACCTTGGGCTCTGATACCACTCTGTCACATCCCCTCCCGTCATCCCGACCCACAGAGGGAACATGACCACAATCACAGGGGATGGGGGTGTCTAATTCTTCCCCTAATCCCATATGATGAAATTTACAGTTTAATAAAGTGCATAATTAAAATTAAAAAACGGAACTAAATCTTATTAATGCATCTACAACATGCAATACTAACAACATATTTAACACATGAAAAATGATGAAATAATCAGATATGAATTAGCCTCATGTTCAGGCTTATACACATGCTTCCTACTAATTAATTCCATGTGATCATTTCATTCAAATTGACTTGAAATAACAGATAATCATAACATAGGAATTAGCATAATTTAGAACCACAAAGAGCACTTATCTTTTAAGGAAGTTGTCCAAGCAACTGGATATGTGAGAGCAACGTTCCACCCAACCATAGGTCTCTATCTCGCCTATATTCTTTCAACTGAGAGACCACCCCCGAGCAGGGCTATGTATCCAGTAAAGAGGAACTAAACATGCTCGCTCACAACCATGGTTTCATACAAACAATCATGCTAAGCTAGCACATAGTTGGGTTTATCAAGCATGTGAAGAGACAAAGGAGGAGGATGCTAAGCTAGTGAGCTCAACCACAGAGCTACAGATATCTCAACTAAACTCAAACATCCTTGGCACCCACAATACCCACCACACCCAACATAAAGAAGGTCCCCTTCTCTGTAAAACAATCCCTCGGGCACACCTTCCCTCCAGTTCTCTTCAGGGTGGGAATAGAAAGGTCCAAGCTGCTAAATCTTTGAGATTCTAGCCCTCATTGGGTTTTTCAATCAATTCCAACCTCTATTCTCTCTTCTTCTCTGTCATTCACACTTGTATTTTCTCAATTGTATGGCCAAATGACTCTGTCTCGTAATTGGATTTTCGGGCTATCAAATTTGGGTTTTCCTATGGATTGATTGGAATCTAACACTCTCAAATTCATCCCAAGGTTCAGGTATATGGATCCTTGATTGGATTTCACTATCCACACAATTTTCTGGGCATTTTTAGCATCTCAAAACGTGGCTTAATTCTGGGTTGCGATTTCTAGTTTTTCTCCCTGTTGGAAATGTGTAATGGATGAAAATTGATGCTTAGATGTTCAACAGTGGAATGGGAATGAGGGAAAATGAATTCCCATGAGGTAGAGTGACTTGTGGGTCAAGGAAACAGACCTCATACTCTACCATACAAATTTCTGGGCTGCCCATGCTCCATTGAATCCATGGACTGATTTCCTCAACAACTTCCTTACAACAGAATTAATTGTTAGCAAGAAAATTCAAATGGGTTCTCAATATGATATTTGGTAGCATGGGGTTCAATCCCACAACCCCCTCACCTCTCCCTAGTGGATACACATGGCCCCATCTTATTAGTTTCTTCCACAACCAGTGTTTGGTATTTTATTGCAATATTAATATTTACATCATTTTACAATGTTCCATGGCTTAATAGCACATGGATAACATAATAGGAAATTATTTTCATTTTAAATAAAACTGAGCATCCACTAGCGGGGCCTTGGCCTTAAGCTCCACACTAGGAATACATACATCGCATTTATACAATATTTACATTAAAATCCAATATATTATAAGGGTCAAAATGGGGGTATTACAGGTCATATAGCTCAAGACTGTGACTTTCCCTTCCATAAGTTTGCCAGTAGGGAGGAGGTCGTTTATAGGGAAGGAATCTTTGTTAAAATTCCAAGGGATATGGGAGAACATTATGGGATAGGAGATCAGAATAAAGTAATTACCTTCCCCGTGGAAATTCTCTTCGCAAAAGATGCACTATGGGAAAATAAGAAAATTAGTAGAAAATCATTCTTCTTTGGATGAGGAAGTTTTGAAGGACCTACAAGTTTCGAATATGGTGGGATGGAAAGGTGACTAGTGAAGCCATTTGTCGTACAAAACTATTGGTTTTTGATAAGATTTCGTATAAGTTCTTTGGGAATTCAATTGAGATATTGGATACTAGTGGCATAAAAGGTATGTCTTTATATGATTTAATCCCTCTCAAATGTTGTTCTCTTGAGTTTAAGGGTTTTTCTTTTACTTCGCGGGAAATTTTTCAAGGTTGTGGAAGATAGTTTGTTCCAAGGAGAGGCGATGTTTCAATTCCAGGAGGAAGATCCTACTTCTTAAACGAGGGAGGTTTTTCCTTGTGTTTAGCAATTGGGAATTTGGCCAACAATGGAAAAGATGATGTAGGGATGGGGGCTACAAGTCTTGCTCCTCTTGAAAATCTAGATCATCCCTTTTGTTGCTTGCTCATATCTTGAAAGGAGGGTGAGGCTTTTTTTAGGGGGTTTTTGAAGGGGTTTTGGGTGCACTAGAGAGCGAGGTACCAAAAAGAGGTCCCATTTGTCACGTGCTTAGAGATAGACATTACTGGAAAAAAACGTACGTAATAACTATCAACTGGAGGGGCTCTTATAGAAATACAACCCTAGATAATAGGCTCTTAATGCTAGTCATCTCTTTTAATTGTAGGGGAGTGGGCATCCCTAGTAGAAGAATTTCCCTTAAGACAGTGGTTGAGCCTTGGTGTCCAGGCATCGTATTTCTCCAGGAAACAATGGAAGTGGGGGGAACTTAGTTTTGGAACTTCAACAAATGTTTTCTTATTGAGATTTTTTGCAACATATGCTAAAGGAATGTCAAGAGGGCTTGGGTTGGGATAGTGCAAGCATTTCTTTCAATGTTCTAATGTATGGTCTTTTGGTTCAATCCTACACTATGAAGCTTGGAAAGGATATCATAGTTTTGAATGTTTATTTACCCTATCAGAACATATTTCCATTCTAGGAAAGGATTTCTAATTTCTCATTTTGAAACAAAAAGATTTGATGTTGGGTGGTGACTTAAAATTTTCAATCAGCAAATCAAAGATCTGGGGTGAAAAGGCTCAAGTGGATACAATATCAAATTTTTTTGTTCATAAACTAGAGGAGAGTGGACTAGTGAATATCAACCCAGTAAAGTTAAGACCTACATGGTGAAATAAAAGGTTTTTTGGGGAGGGGGAGGTATAGAAAAAAATGGTTGAATTCTTTTTGACATCAGATTGTTTTTTGAGAGAGAATTTGAACATCAAGAAACGGGTAGACTCAGGGGGGGATTTAGATCATTTTCTGATCTTCCTTGAATTAGCTGGATCAAGAAACAAACTTGCAAAGCTTGTTAAGTTTAATTCCACATGGTTGGAGGATGAGGGATTCATGTAGATGATAAAGGGTAAGTGGTGTCCAAATAACTCGTATGAGAGGGAGTTAGCTACAAATAAGGTCGAATAAAATTTGCAGGTTTTGAAACAAGTTTCTACAAGGTAGGCACGTGAAAAGAGGATTAGGGATGAGTTTTAGATGAAGTATATTGAATAAAAATTGGAAAATATTCATTTCGAGAATATTGTAGGATACAATTTGGAGGAACAAAGGTTAAGCATTGTAGGGATATAAAAGCAAGAAAGGAAATTGTTTTGGCAAATTAGGCATCAATCTCTCTAGCTTTAACAAGGGAACGAAAATACAAAGCATATTCTTCATTCCACCAATTAGTGGAAAAGCATTAACACCATGTAGGATTAAAATGGTAAAATGCTAAGCAAGTTTGAGGACATTTCCAACATTGGGGTTGATTCCTTCTAGAGTATGTTTTGGTGTCACGTCACCTCCCGTGGACCCAAATCGAGGAAGGGAACATGATGCCAAATTTTGGGCTTTCACATAATCTCATCCCATTCATTATAATCATATGAATAAAACATTTATGTGCAGATGCAAACAAATCAAACATGCACAGCGGAATTAAACTATCCACACACATTACTCATGCATACAACATATCAAGAGTCACCAAATTAATGCATTGCAGAAGAAAAACACATAGACAGAGAAACACTTATCTTTATGGTGAAATGGTCCCAAACAACTAGCTATGTCGCTGCAACGTTCCACCCAACCATAGGCCAGTTGTGTTCATCAATTCTCTCAACACAACTTCCACCCCCGAGCTGCGCATGATTCCTACAAGGAAAAGGGGACATTCATCCTCCTACACATCCAAATAATCACTGCATCTAAGCCAAGCCAGTCCACAGTTGGGCTTATTATACTAAGACTGAACCCTCTTCATTTCTAGATGCTTACACTCCAAATCAATCCAAAGCAATGGATACACATTTTTAGCAATGGGATTTACAAACAAGGTGGCCATGGGTTTTCCCCAAAATGTTTCCATCCAAAAACAGATTATGGGATGGGGAAAAACAACCACAAGGAGGAAAACCGATTTCTTCCGCAACTATCTAAGCATTTAACAATCCAAACAGTCTCTATGGAACCCCAAATCCATTCCCTTTCTTCCCCACTGGTATATAACACAAAAACGCCCTTCTCCAAACTGAGAATGAAGGAAAACACAGACAAACATGGCTGGAAAATGCCCAGGTAGCTCCCAACTCGTGAGGAAGAGAAATTGGTTGATGGATAATGGCTTGGGAAGCCATTCAGGGCTCTTTTCTTGCTCAAGAAGAAAAAGACGATTTTCCATGAAGGGTGGCTTGCCCATACTCGAATTTGGGCAGCCATACCTCCCATTCCCCAAGGCATTAACTACCTCAACCAACTCTTAGGAGAATGAATGATTGGGTACAAAAGTCAACATGGGTAGTTGAGGGTTTGCTGGGTTATCTCATTGACACTTGGCTTGACTTGATTGGTTCAAGGGTTTGAATGTTTTTCCTCAAAATTCCTTGTAAAATCATGCCCCCATCTGTTGTTGCATTGCATAGCTAGTTGTGGGTATTTTATTAAAATGCATATTTACATGATATTCAAATTTTCATTGTGCCTGGCTAGCACGTAAATCATATGCATCAATAAATCGATGGCGGGGCCTTGGCCTTGAGCTCCTCACCATGATTTTATAACAATATTACATCCTTTACATTTTAATGCAATAGGGTCAAGATGGGGATGTGACATTTGGGAAGATCCATGGTTTTCCATTACTAAGGTTGTGAGAATTGCTTCTTATTTCCCAAATTTTGTTGATGATGAAGATAATGAGAAATTAATGGAGGAGGCAATGAAAGAGGAATTATTGGAAGTGTTACACTCCTTCAAGAAGGACAAGAGTCTAGGGCTGAATGACTTTCCTGTTGAGTTTTTTTGGGGTTCTTCGATATATTAGAAGATGATTTGTTAAGGGTGGTATAATATTTGAGACAAATAGGTAAGTGTCTAGTGGAATTCAATATAGTTTCATTGGTTTAATATTGATAAAATATTACCTAAGAAGCTTTGAGGAGTTCAAGCATATTTCCTTATGCAATTGTATCTACAAGATCATTGTGAAAGTAATTATAAGAAGGGTGAAAATACTCTTTCCTAGATCTATATCTCAAGAGAAATTTGGATACCTTGTAGAAAGACAAATTCACTGAGCTAGTGGGGGTGGCGCAAGAAGTATTAAATTATATAAAAGCAAAACAATTCCAGCAATGGTGTTAAAAGTTTATCACTTAAAGGTCTATGATTTTTTTCTAAGGAATACCTCATGGGAAACCCTCTTAATACTTCCCCATATTTTATGGATGGTAGATAAGGTAAACCATCGACCTTGATTATTGTGTTAGGAACCCATGTCTTTACTTTGTTAGTATATTGTTGTTGGACGCATATGCTTTGTAAGTCGTCCCGTAGTATTTGTTGATCCATAGTTTGTGTTATTGTTGTTGGCGCATATGCTTTGTAAGTCGCTCGTAGTATTGTTGATCCATAGTTTGTAGTGGCCCATGGTTTTGACCCATAGTATTGGTGCCTAGACTTAGTATATAAGTGTGTGTTGAGACCTATGAAGGCACCGTGAAGTTATTTTGTATTGAGCTTGCTCAAAGGAGGTTTCCCCCTCGAAGTGGCCTGTGATCAATAAAAGTATTATGTGATCTGATATATTGTGTATTTTCGTCAATTAATTGTTGCAGGTTCTTCACATCTAGTATCAGAGCACTTTCTTGGGCTCACTGGGTGAAATTTCTACCAATTTTTTTTTTTCACATCTCTTGCAGGTTCGGATTTGGGAATAATCCCTATCCGCTTAACTGTGGGAAGTACTTGGGCATAAGCCTTAAAAATCATTGTGAGGAGTAGCACAGGAACCCCAAAGTACCTGGCCCATTGAGAGGACCTACTAGCGAAAAGGGAAACGACCCCTACCTGATTGATTAGCTCCCACCTATGAGGTAAACCAAGAGCTGTTGTTTGTGGAAAAGCGCTTATTAGTCTTACCTGAGCCGTGGAGTGAGGGTTACTACCCCAATACGCAAGCCATCAGACAACATTGGTGGCTGAGTGAATCCCTTTAACTATTAGGAAGTCGCGCATACCTGGGGTCCATATCTATTTTCAGCTGATATATCGCAGATTTCCTCTGTTCCAGATCCATTTGTTGTCGATCACTTCCGTGTCGTTGCAGATCCATCTGTTTCCCATCACTTCCGCGCCATTGCAGATTCATCTGTTGCTGATCACTTCTGCGCCGTTGCAGATCCATTTCTTTAAAAAAAAAAAAAAAAAAAAACTATTTTTTCTGCCACCTCCCTTGTTTTAACTCCATTTCCCTTGAAACTTCTCTGACACCCCTGAAATCCCATTATGCATCTTTCATTCCTGAGGACCCTATCCCAAATTCCACTTCCCAACACTTGAAATCTCACATTTGTCTATTTTTAGGGTTTGCCATAACTTATTCGATTTTCACCCAAGCACCTTCAAATTTTACCACATGGTTCCTTTCCTAATTCTACTTCTTTGTCACTTTCTGCCAAATTTTCTCATTCTTTCACCCACTTTTGAAATCCTCCTTTTTTGCTTCCCTATCCTTTCGACAGTGTCCAAAACCTAGTCAAACCCAAATTACCCTTCTGATTTTTTCCCAAATCTAGATTTTCCTTTACTGAAACACTCTCTGTTTTTGTTTTTTGACCCACTCAAAAAAAAAAAAAAACTCCTTGTTATGGTTCTCACCCGTGCCGAAGCAAAAACTATGGAGGAAACACTTGCCGCCATCCAAGCCAAACTCCAAGATCTGGATAAAAAATTTATCGGCCTCCATCTTGAGCATTCAGCCATGAACAACAAACGACAGTCCGAGTCTTCATCAGACAATGGGTTCTCTTGTTCCATCAATTTTTGTGGTCCGAAGCTTGAGTTTCCTCGCTCCAATGGTACCAATCCAACTGGATGGATCTATTGTGCAGAATAGTATTTCAGTCTGCATAGTACTTTTGATGTCAACAAAGTTCCACTCGCATCCTTTCATTTAGAATAGGAAGCTCTTCAATGGTACCGTTGGTACATCAAGGCTCATGAAGAGCCAAAATGGCTAGACTTTTTCCAACTCCTTTTGCAATGATTTGGTCCTAGTGCTTTTGATGACTTCACAGGAGCCCTCACTAAACTTCGCCAAATTGGCACTGTGAGAGAGTATCAAACCGAATTTGAGAAACTAGCCAACCACACTAAAGGATTGTCTGATGACTTCTACTGGAGTTGTTTTATCAATGGTCTAAAGGATGCCATCTGCTCTGAGGTCAAAATGTTCTGTCCCAACACAATGATGGAAGCCCTGGGGTTGGCTAAGTTGGCAGAAGACAAGATTGCAGCCCAACAGCAATCCAAGCCCACTTTTGTTCCCTTTCGAAATATGGGTTCTCAATGACCACCCATACCGTCGGCTCCTCGACCAACTCCTATCAAGCATTTGTCTGAAACAGAGATGCAGGCACATAGAGAAAAGGGGCTTTTCTATAATTGTGATGAG
The DNA here is from genome assembly GCA_027924585.1 of Larix kaempferi. Taxonomy (NCBI): domain Eukaryota; kingdom Viridiplantae; phylum Streptophyta; class Pinopsida; order Pinales; family Pinaceae; genus Larix; species Larix kaempferi. The sequence goes on from BSBM01000753.1 coordinate 56,626,040, forward strand.
AAATTCACTCGGGGACATAGATGTGTTCAGCAAAAGCTCTATCTCTTGGATGTGGATTCTCCACCTGCCTCTGAAATTGGTGACGAAGATCCAGATACAATGGATGCTCAGGTCGAAATTCAGGAACCGCCTATTGACCCTCCGTCTCAGGATGACCAGCCAGAGATATCTCTCCATGCTTTAGCTGGAATCACCACCCCCCAAACAATGCGGGTCAGGGTTTACTTCAAGAAGCTTCCTCTTACAATACTCATTGATTCTCGTAGCACTCATAATTTCATTGACCCTTGGATCGCCAAACAAGCTGATTGTTTTATCCATCCTTGCTCCAAATTTGAAGTCATGGTTTCCAATGAGGGCACCTTACCTTGCAAAGGGAAGTGTCGTAATGTGCATATCTCTATGGGAGATTATACCCTGCGCTCTAACATGTTTGCCTTGACCTTAGGTGGATGTGATGTGGTTTTGGGTGCTCAATGTCTTGTTTAAATTTTTAGAATTTACTTCAATCTGATCTACGATCTTAACTGAGAGAAAAACATGTACAACATATCTATAGCATATCAATCATGGAGACAATAATGCAAGCACACAAGAGACACAAATATTTACTTGGTGAAAACCATAAAGGTGAAAAACCCCAATAACTTCCTCATAGATAGATAGAGCAATGATACAACCCAAGAGATAGACATATCCTAGCAATAGATCCTCCTCCTCCATAAGTGTGCCACTCCTCCTTGAGTGCATGAGTGAGAAGTGAGTGATCAAATAGAGTGCCTCCCGCACTCTATTTATACTTGACTTGACTTTCCTTTTACATACATCATGTAGGCTCGAACTTAACCACATAACATAATGCTGACTGGGCCGACCCCCAATAGGGTGTTCTAATAACCCTTCGACCCACATGGACGACCCCCAATAGGGTGGTCTAATAACCCGTCGACCCACATGACTTATACAGGGCCGACCCCAACAAGGTGGTCTAATAACCCATCAAGTATAAGTTACGACATTTACAATATAAATGACGACACTTCCGTATAGAGGAATAATACCATCTCTATAGGAGTACATACAACATACATATATGAAATACATTCCGAAGTTACATATACATCAACACTCCCTCTTAACTAGGAAGGTATTTCTCAGCACAGTTCTTCTAGCACAAGTCATCTTCTCTGGATCATCATCACTGGATAATTGTCATCGAGTCATCATCATCATCACTGCTGCTGCTATCTCAATTAATCTCTGAATCTACTCGTCATAGGAAGTTCTACAGAGCCAGTCCTTTTTCATACTGGATGTAGGCCCACCACCTGCAGGTCTTCATCATCACTGGCCATACTGTGGAATCCTCAGGACTTATTACGTGCGTCACAAAACCTCGAAAGAGCATCTACCAGATATCCCAGGGCAACAGATTACATGCCATAGGAAAAACCTCGAAAGACTATCTGCAGATCTCCCAGGGCCATATTATATGTGACCTCACCACAAAACCTCGCAAGAGCATCCCAGGATGTTACGAGCACATAGCTCTACCTATAGGATCTCCCAGGGCACGAATTACATGTGGTCACCACAAAACCTCGCAAGAGCATCCCAGGCTGTTACGAGCACACAGCTCTACCTATAGGATCTCCCAGGGCACGAATTACATGTGGTCATGGAAAAAACTTGCAAGAGCATCCCAGGACTGATTACGGGCACACAGCCCAACCTATCGGATCTCCCAGGGACATGAATTATATGCCATAGGACAAAACCTCGAAAGAGCATCTGCCAGATATCCCAGGGCAACGAATTACATGCCATAGGAAAAACCTCGTAAGACTATCTGTAGATCTCCTAGGGCAATGAATTATATGTCCTCCCAGAGCAAAACCTCGAAAGAGCATTTGCCAGATATCCTAGGGCACCGAATTACATGCCATAGGAAAAACCTCGAAAGACTATCTGCAAATCTCCCAGGGCAACGAATTATATGCTCATCTGCACAACTTGATCCATGGCCATAGAGTATCAACCTGATACTCACCATACATCATCCTGATGTACACATGATCATCCTGATCATACAATGCATCTACCTGATGCATACCAAGTATCTACCTGATACATATCATCATACATGATCCACCTGATCATACAATGTATCCACCTGATACAAATACAAATACATGATACATATCACCATACATGATCCACCTGATCATACAATGTATCCACCTGATACATATACAAATACATGGTCCAAGCATCCAACATGATGCATATACAAAAATACATACACATGGTCCAACTGATCATATCCAGCATCCAACATGATGCGTACATACATATAAATGATCCAACTGATCATATCCAGCATCCAACATGATGCATACATACATACATAAAAATGATCCAATTGATAATATCCAACAAAAACCAGAACATCATCCTAATGCTCATCATCCAGCGCTTACATCCAAAACCATGTGAAGGATCCTCCTTCCAACATGCTTGGAATGGCTTCAGCAGATGTGTCCATCACTTCTTCCTTGAAGTGTCCTTGATCTGAATAACGCCAAGCCTTTCTCTGAAGTATTCAAATTTCACCATGGCTAGTGGCTTCGTCAGCACATCTGCAATCTGCTCATCCGTCGCAACATATAGGAGCTTCACAGCTCCTCTCTGCATCATATCCCTGATATAGTGATATTTGATCTCTATGTGTTTCGACCTGTCATGAAACACTAGGTTCTCGGACAGCTTCACACAACTCTGGTTATCACAGAAGATACTAGTAGCCTCCAACGAGAGATCAAATAACTCAGACAGTAGCTTCCGTAGCCATACTACCTCATAACTAGCTGAACAGGCTGCAACATACTCTGCCTCAGCTATACTCAGTGCTACGCAGGACTGCTTACTGCTAAACCAAGAGATCACACCTGATCCCATACTGAAGCAGCACCCAGATGTGCTCTTCCTATCTGCAGCACTGCCAGCCCAATCTGAATCAACATAACCCTGCAGGTTAAACTTTTGATTTGCTTCATACTTGAGCCCATAATCCACTGTACCCTTCAGGTACCTCAGAACATGCTTTACAGCAACCAGGTGAACACTCCTCGAATTTGTCAGGAACTGACTCAATGTGTTCACAGCAAAGCAAATGTCTGGTCTCGTGTTCGTCAGGTACATCAAGGACCCAATCATCTGACGATACATAGAGACATCAACCGGCTTAGATGAAGCATCACATAGAAGGTTCAGATTCGATGCCATAGGTGTGGCCATGGCCTTGCAATCCATCATCCCGAACCTCTTCAGGATCTCTACTGCATACTTCCCTTGTTCGAGGAAGATTCCATCTGCACTCTGCTACACCTCCATGCCAAAAACAAATAGTGCATCATCCCCAAGTCCTTCATCTCGAACTCGGTAGTAAGCTTCCGTTGCGTGTCGGCAATCAATCTATCTTCACCTGTAACAAACAGGTTATCCGCATACAAAAGTAGTATCACTGGATTGTCTTCCTCAACCTTGTAGTAAAGGTTGGAATCCGCTTTACTCTTGGTAAAGCCCAAAATGGATAGAAAGCTGTCTATCCTACCATACCAAGTTCTGCACATATATGACTCCCTGTCACGTATCTCAGAACCAAGTGGCTGCACCACATACACTTCTTCTTCAACTACACCATTCAAGAAAGTTGTCTTGAAATCCATCTGGTGTATCTTCTATCTCATCACTTTTATATTTCTCTATGCTTCCATCTGCAGCATGCTTGATCTTGATAGATCCATATGGAAGTCACAACAGACTTCCCTTCAGCTCTTGGGACTGCATCCCAAACATCGTTCTTCATGATCGACGGATCATGGCATTCTTCCCGTATCCTGGGAACTTCAATATCTTCAATAGATAATTTTGTTGCTGAACAAATGTTGTAGTTCTTCTTTTGTAGGTGATGGCATACGATTTTTCCTACACAACAAGTTAAATTGCATGATTAGAAAACATCTCATAGTTTTCAGAACAAATTCTTACACATAAAGAAATATGTCATACAGTCATGCAATTGTTTTAGCCAATGCTTCAATACAACATTTATCCATATCCCGTAACTTTCTAGATGCCTTCCAATCTCTACCAGAACATTGTTAAGAGTGTGCACAACTCCCAACATGTTAGCAAAGAGGTTTCATTCTAGATAAGTAGCAATGGAATGTTGTACAGAGCCATAGGTCACTTACCCATGCATATTAGTAGTATACTGTTCATCAATGCAATTATTCTAATATGCATAATACACAACCTAATTCTAGGAACATCAGTATATACATTATTGAACAGTATTATTTAAGAAATGACAATTCAAATACTTATCTTTGTTTGTTCGTTGGGTGGACTCCCTCTGAGTCTTCGCTTCCTTGCAGGAGCTACTGGAGTCCTAATCTGAAGTAGCTTCTTCTACACCTTTTGATGTGGAATGTAGAGAGATGGTCAACTCCCTCTGAATATCTGCATCCTTGCAGAAACCACTAGAGTGTACTCCCTCTTGATCTTTACTTCCTGGATTACTTGTCCTTGAACTTATATTCATTCTCGATCCCTATGCATGCTTGTTAGTATCATCATTGTGTTATCCTCTAGGTCTCATATGCAATCAAACATTCATTAGTATAATCTTAATATTATCAAAACACAATAATCTCAAGCATGTGTAGTCAGGATCATTTCAAACACAGATAATAAACATTAGCATTCAAGGTTTCATGGAAGTCTTCTTTTACTCATGCATATTCTTATTTAATCATAGGACTCTTCTGGTTAGTTAAATCATCAATCAAGAGAAGAGATATAATATGCATAAAACCTGTGATTATTCAAAACTATACCTTCATGATTCTTCTGGTTAGTCAATCATCAATTATGGTACAAAACATAATATGCATACCACCATGATTATTCAAACCTATGACTTCATGAATAATCATTATCAACAACACAATAGTATAAGATCCTAACACAAGGTAGGATTCTATCTTGATATAGGAAAAACATACCTGGATTAGCATGCTAGCTAGTTATGTCTAACATACTCACATGATGTCTTCTTGTTCTTCTTCAATCACTTGTGCTAGTAACCTGTATATCTCATAGGTTAACCATTATAAAACCAAGTTATACATACCTCGTAAATGGATCTTCTATGATATCCATGACAATGGATGAATCTTTGTCCTCATCTCATCATGATCATATGTTCTTGAACCAAAACATGATTTGTCTTTATTGGTGTACCTTTCATGTTAGTAGACAACATAAACTTCATACAACACCATAATGCATTAGTACAATCATAAGTGTCAACACCCTAATCAATGAATATTTTCTATCGTGCATTCATAATTTTATTAAAGTGATATGACAAGTCTAAAATCAAGATTGTACTAACTATGAAGACAAGCATACCATAAATTTAATCATGAAAAAATCTCAAAACATACCTCGATGAGTCATACCTGTCGAGATCGCTTGTAATCTTCTTATGTAAGGCCTTAGCCTCATCTCCCTCTGAAACAGGAACTTCTTCACTTATGCAGGTGACCAATCCATCTTCTTCTAGGATTAACCCAATCCACTTGATTTGCAAGAACTGGACCTGGAGCTGGATATGGGTTTGTCAGAGAAACCCCAAAAAATTCAAACTTTGAATTTCAAACTTTTGAAAGGATAGAAATATGCGCCTTGATGAGCTGATCAAACTGGTATATTCAGAATTTGAAAACTGCAAAGTTTCACTCCTCAATTTTTCCTTTGAAACTTCCGGATTCACTGGACGTGACCCTGAACTGGGGTTTGATGAAGCCCACTCTTCTGCCCAATCAAAAGGTTTGATCCAAATCTCTAAGCTTCTATTTTTCTGAGGAGCTTCCAGTCGTGGTCACAGATTTCAAAAATTCCCATTTTTACAGAAGCCCTAATTTTCCACTTTTCTGATCAAAGTCCCGAACTAGGGTCTGATCAAGCCTGGCCTTCTGACCAACCAAAAAATATGATCTTGGTCTCTAAATTTTTATTTTGATGAGTATCATTCAGCCGTGGTCTCCGATTACAAAAATTCCAACTTTCTCCGAAGCCCCAAATTCCGGAAGCCATGAATGAAGGTACTAAAAAATAATTCTGTTTTGACAGAAATATGTACCTGATTGTTTCTGGTGTAACTCTGAACCTTTTGATCCACAGGGTCTGAAAACATTTCCTGAGATAGCCTGACCTGTTATCTTTCCATCCTAATAGGTCTGACCTCAATTGGATTCTCTGAGAGAGAGTTATGCCAAATGTCGCAACGTGACCTGTTTATGGGATAATACAAGAGAGCAAACTTGTACGGCATGCCACGTGTCACTTGTTCAACTTCGGCCTCTTCAAATTGTTTTTGAGATAGTACAGTCTGTGTACTACCTGTCACTTTTTACAAAATTTTATTTGGAGCTTCCTAGCCCAAGTTATGACCTTTTTCCCAAGGTCACCTGATTTTGACTCAGATCTGGAAGAGGCAGAAACCCTATATTGTACAGATCATAAATCACAAAGTACAACGAATTAGAGGTTGTCCTTTGGACACAAGGTACATGGAGATTTAATATTCGACCTGTAAATATTTCAGATCCGAAAAATTTGCCAAAACGGATTTATAGCGAAAGTGCTATGATGACTGGTTTTTGCTATATCAAGCCCTAGCATCGTAAGTGCAACAAGTGTCATACATGCCATATCATGCCTTCTTTTCAGGCTAGCTCTGATTCCATGTTTAAATTTTCAGAATTTACTTCAATCTTATCTAGGATCTTAACTGAGAGAACAACATGTACAGCATATCTACAACATATCAATCATGGAGACAATAATGCAAGCACACAAGAGACACAAAGATTTACTTGGGGAAAACCATAAAGGTGAAAAACCCCAATAACTTCCTCAGAGATAGATAGAGCAATGATACAACCCAAGAGATAGACATATCCTAGCAGCAGATCCTCCTCCTCCATAAGTGCGCCACTTCTCCTTGAGTGCATGAGTGAGAAGTGAGTGATCAAATAGAGTGCCTCCCGCACTCTATTTATACTTGACTTGACTTGCCTTTTACATAAATCATGTAGGCTCAAACTTAACCACATAACATAATGCTGACTGGGCCGACCCCCAATAGGGTGGTCTAATAACCCTTCGACCCACATGGCCAACCCCCAATAGGGTGGTCTAATAACCCTTCGACCCACATGACTTATACACGGTCGACCCCAACAAGGTCGTCTAATAACCCATCAAGTATAAGTTACGACATTTACAATATAAATGACTACACTTCCGTATAGAGGAATAATACCATCTCTATAGGATTACATACAACATACATATATGAAATACATTCTGAAGTTACATATACATCAACATGGCTACGCACACTTGGCCCTATCTTATGGGATTTTGCTGAACTTTGGATGCAATTTTCCCCCAATGGAAAAAAACACACATTGACAGTATTACAACCAGGGTCTCTCAGCATTATCAGTTCACATCGCATGGAAAAAATCCTTAAGAAGAATTCACATGGTGTCATCGCTCAGATCCATTCCATTCAGATGCAACCATCAGCGATCTCCACTACTCCTTTGGATCTACAACAAATTTTGGATCGATATACAAGTGTCTTTTCTGAACCAGTGGGATTTCCACCTTCAAGGCCAAAAGACCATTGTATTCAGCTCCTTCCTGGCAGCGTTCCTCCCAACATCAAGCCCTATCGCTACCCATTTCACCAAAAAACAGATATTGAAATGCTCGTTCGGGACTTATTGAAGCAAGGTATTATTTGCCCAAGCACTAGTTCCTTTTCTTCTCCAGTTCTTCTTGTCCGCAAAAACGATGGTCATGGCGCCTCAGCATTGAATTCCGAGCACTTAATCACCTCACCATCAAGGATAAGTTTTCAATTCCTATTGTTGATGAGCTTCTTCATGAGCTTCATGGGGCTCAATTTTTCTCCAAGTTGGATCTTCGTTCTGGGTATCATCAAATTCGGGTTCATGAGGATGATATCCCTAAAATAGATTTTTGCACACATGATGGCCACTATGAGTATTTGGTCATGCCCTTTGGCCTCACTAATGCTTTTTCCACATTCTAGGCCTTAATGAATAAAATATTTCGGCCCTACTTGCGGAAATTCATTCTGGTATTCTTTGATGATATCCTCATCTAGAGTAAAACATCGGCTGAACATCTCCAGCATCTTGATCTTGTCATGCAACTTTTCTCTGACCATCATTTCCATGCCAAATAGTCTAAATGTGTTTTTGGACAGAAGGAAGTTGAGTATCTCGGGCACATTATCTCAGCACAAGGGGTTCGCGTGGATCCTGCCAAACTCACTGCCATGAACAATTGGCCGCATCCGCAGACACTCAAGAGCCTTTGTGGTTTTTTGGGGTTGACTGGCTACTACCGCAAGTTTGTTAAGGATTATGGGAAGATTGCAGCTCCATTAACTGCTTTATTGAAAAAGGATGATTTTACATGGACACATGCTACTTAGTGTGCATTTGAGAAACTGAAACAAGCTATGTGTACTACACCTGTTCTAGCTATGCCCGATTTTTCCAAGCCCTTCACTATTGAGAGAGATGCTTGCGGCAATGGACTTGGTGCTGTTCTCCTTCAAGATGAACACCCCATTGTGTTCACTAACAAACCCATTTCAGGTAAGAATTTAGCTGCCTCTACATATGAGAAGGAAATGATGGCTATTTTGCATGCAGTACAGAAGTAGTGACCATACCTATTAGGGAATCATTTCTGCATCAAGACTGATCACCAGAGTCTGAAATATTTCTTGGAACAGCATGTCTCCTCCCAAACACAATAGAAATGGGTTATAAAACTCATGGGTTATGACTATGAGATCACTTACAAGAAGGGTAAGGACAATATTGTGGCAGATGCTCTTTCTCGCACATTTGATGCCCAAGGTTCTCTTTCAACTATTTCTATGCCTGTTCCAAATTGGTTGGAATATGTTCAATAGGGTTATGTCAATGACTCTTCCTTATCTCAAATCATCCAACGTTTGACCAACAACCCTTTTGCTGTACTACATTACTCTTGGGATGGTGCTTCCTTGAGATACAAGGGTCGTCTGGTGCTTCCCCAGAGCATAGATCTTCAACAGGATGTCTTCTATATTGAACTCCATGCTTCTCCATCGTCAGGGCACTTTGGGTTCCTCAAAACGTATGAACGGGCATGGCGTAACTTCTTTTGGCAGGGAATGAAAAGGACAATTCAACAGATGGTGGCTGAATTGATACCTGCCAGCGCAATAAGGGTGAAACGACACTCCTTCCAGGATTGCTCGAACCCTTTCCCATACCTACACGGATTTGGACAGATATTTCTATGGATTTCATTGAAGGGTTCCCTAAATATGGTGGGAAGACAATGATTCTCATTGTGGTTGATTTCCTGTCCAAAAATAGTCATTTTTGTGCTCTCATCCATTCTTATGCAGCCTCCTCAGTCGCTCAAATTTTCCTGGACCAGATCTTTCATCTTCATGGCATCCCTTCTTCCATTGTCTCGGATTGTGATGCGACTTTCATCAGTCATTTTTGGATAGAACTATTTCGCCACAATGGCACCAAACTGTAGATGAGTTCAGGGTATCATCCATAAACAGATGGTCAAACTGAAATTATCAATAAATGCTTGGAAACTTAGCTTCATTGCTTCACCTCTGAACAACAACATCAGTGGGAAAAGTGGCTCTCTCTCGCTGAATGGTGGTATAATACCTCTTACCACATTTCCTCTAAAATGACCCCATATGAAGCAGTATATGGTCAGGCACCTCCAGTTCTTCTTCCATACACCCCCAGCAGTTCATCAGTTCAGGCAGTTGACATGGTCCTTCAAAACCGCGATCAGATTCTTCGTATTTTGCGGGACAATCTTCACATGGAAAGAAATCGTATGAAGCAACCAGCTGATCAGCACCATTCTGAGCGCACTTTTCAAGCAGGCGATATGGTTTTTGTTCATCTCCAGCCATACAAGCAATCCTCCCTGAAACTCAAAGGGTGTCATAAGCTCGCTCCAAAGTTCTATGGGCCATATCGGATTCTTCAGAATATTGGATCCGTTGCTTATAAATTGGAACTTCCTCCTTCTTCCCGCGTTCATCTAGTATTTCATGTCTCTTGTCTGAAGAAAGTTCTTGGCACCAACATCAGTGCACAAACTATTTTACCTGAACTGGATAATGAAGGATCCATCCTTTTGGATCTGGAGGCCATCCTCAATCGATGCACTCGTTAGCTTCGCTCTCGCTCTATCACAGAGGTCTTAATTCAGTGGCATGGAATGCAACCAGAGGATTCTACATGGGAACTACTCCTTCAGATTCAGCAACAATTTCCACATCTAAAGCTTTGAGGACAAAGATTTTTCTAAGGGGGAGGGTATGTTAGGAACCCATGTCTTTACTTTGTTAGTATATTGTTGTTGGAGGCATATGCTTTGTAAGTCATTCCGTTGTATTTGTTGATCCATAGTTTTTTTTATTGTTGTTGGCGCATATGCTTTGTAAGTCGCTCGTAGTATTGTTGATCCATAGTTTGTAGTGGCCCATGGTTTTGACCCATAGTATTGGTGCCTAGACTTAGTATATAAGTGTGTGTTGAGGCCTATGAAGGCATCGTGAAGTTATTTTGTATTGAGCTTGCTCAAAGGAGGTTGCCCCCTCGAAGTGGCCTATGATCAATAAAGTATTTTGTGATCTGATATATTGTGTATTTTCGTCAATTAATTGTTGTAGGTTCTTCACATATGGTGCCTAACCCAATGGGGACATCGAGTGAGGACCTTTTTCAATCTATGCACAGCCACCCAAGGATTTGACCCTAAGACCTTCTACTTGCAATTATAGCTCTCAACCACTCGAGATAACCCACTAGGCTATCTCAAAGGCCTATGATTGTGTAAACTAGATATGTTTTTGTTTGTTCATGTTTCATCTGGGGTTCAGGGTGGATGTGGTGACTTGGGTAATGTCCTACATCACTTTTGTTTCTTTTGTTGTGCTGGTGAATGGGTTGGATTCTACTTTCTTTAGGCTAAGAAGGAGACTAAGGCAAGGCTGTCCTCTATCCCCACTCCTATTGTTACTAGTTATTAACACCCAAATATTTATCACCGAGCTCATCCCCCTAGTCACTAAAACCATTTATCCATTTTTCCTACATTTTTGGCCTCCAAAAACCCAAAAATCCCTAAGTTGGTAACCAAATGGGAAAAAAATCAATTATTTCCCTCAAAAATAATTAAATTCCTTCAAAAAGGTCAAAATCCCCAAAAAAGAAAATAAAATAAAAAAGAAAAAGGGGAAATTATTCAAAATAAAGGAAAAATGAGGGAAACATCAAAATACCACAAACCAATACTAGTGGTTTCCCAATACCATGGGCCAATACTCCACCACCCAAAATTTATATAAAAAGGTGATGGAGGCCCCCCATTTCACATGATTCATTCTTCCTACCATTACTCTTCCAAAATCAATACTGAACCCTAGCCTCCATATTTGAGATTTTGTTCTCATACTTGAGCTTGGACACCATCTTGAGCATTTGGAAGAGAATCAGAGTCACTGGAGACCCGAAGCACCACCATCTCTATGACTGCAAGGGCCCCCAGAATCTACTCACCACTTTGAGGTAAAAAACCGTTGTGAATCTATTTTACATAATACAAATGAAAAAAAAAATCTGTTATTCGTAACCCTCGTTTACTGAATGTTTCATGAAATGGATGCTTAATGCTTAGTTTAGTTTCATTTTTATTGCAGTATATTTCTCATATTTTTACTTTCTTCTATTTCCATTTGCATGCAAACACACTCATATTCACAAACTGTTACTAAGTAGCTCACATCTCTTAGTAAGTGCATTTCTGCACTAGCTAGTGTGAAAACACTACCTATAGTTTTGGCGACTCCCATGGGGTTCAATCTCTACGGATCTATGGTTTGTTTTGACCATCCTTACCCGTTTGTTTTTCATTTTATCTTGCTTGGTTTGTTTTATTTTTAGCATATCTGTGGATATGGGCCGTGATCCCTGCCATATCTCTCCATTTTGAGTCAGATATGTGCCCTATTGGTCACCATTTATCAGATCCAGATCCAATGACACTGATATGGTCACAATCTAATCACATAGTCTGGAGACATATCATTTCCAAAATTGTCGTATGTATAGAAATCTGCTGAAAAATTACACATTTTCAAACTAATATATCTTGGTCTCCGAGACTTGAAATTGAGTGCATTTTTTTAGATCTATTATTTTTTCGAGAAGAATTCAGATCTGTATTATGTTTTTGAAAGTTTTGCATAAAATGTTTTATAAATTAGTCTAAGTTTCGCTGCACTATTTTGATGCATTTTTTTAGCAATTAGTCCTTTCATTTGAAAAGAAAAAGAAAATTTTTATTTCAATTTCAGTTATTTATTTTAGCATTTAATTTCAATGTATCTTGGGCTTGCTCACACCACTTTTGAACCCACACACTCCCTAAGTTCCAAGTGATACTAAAATTGGTTTAATTGAACACACATTAACCCCACTTGGAGACCCAAAAACAACTTTGTATCCAGGTAGGACATTAGGGTTAGGCATCCAAATAACACCCCCTCTGTTACACATATTTGAGACATAGTTGTTGTCCTTTAGGGAGCCAAAATCCTCTTTGATTAGCATGGTTGAAACCAATTTACTGGGGGGACTCTCCCTTAGGAGGGAAAGTAGCAAGACTGGTTCTGGATTTCTGGGTGGAATGCCACTCTCACTCTGTACTGAAGGACACCAACTTGTTGTTCTCTTCGCACATATTGGCCACCATACCGGGTTGGCGATGACCAAAGAACTGAAGCTGCAATATACCTTTCTCGATGTGCTTTGACCGAGGTAGCTTAGTTACTTTTCGTTCTTCTAGGACTATGTTACCCGAGATCCCTCTTGGCAGAGGGATATCCCTTAGCCATTTGGTTCTCCATTTTGTATTACTTGACTGCGGATTTCATCACCCTGCAGGGGATACGATTTTACTGAGCTTCCATACCTTTTAGCTAGGTGTTTGTATACTAATATACCCCGTAGGTTAGTGAGTCTTTTTCTTTCTAGGAATGTTTCTTGTTGGTATTCTAACCATTTTATTGCCGCTCCATCTATTGTAGCACATTGTTGCAGTAGGTGTTTTTTGAGCTTGTTGTTGGCCCGAGTGCCATTTTTTAGAGCTCTCCTTTTACACACACAGCTGCATTAGGATATTTGAGCATGTTTATTTTTTACCACAACCCTTTAGCACTTATATATCTGTCACCATTGATTCCCTAAGACACTCTCGTTGTCTACAGGGGAAGTCCCCATAGTTCGTTCCATTGGACCCTTCTCGTCACACTCTATTGAGACGCATGTCTTCATCGTCGAATCTACATCCTGACACTTCTTACTTCACTTCTGACTCCTCTGAGCCAAAAACACCTACACATACTGCCCCATCTAGCCCTATGGACAGAACCAATCCTAACATGTTTTTTGGAGGGATCATCAGTGGTGGAACCGCTAGTGGCCCTGTGGCTACCACTGCTTCCATTCCCGCCATGGCTTCCACTGGACCCTCCATTTGTGCTACTCCAGGACTTACTCCTATCACTACAGTGAATCCAGCTACTGCATCCATCCCCACTGGTACTATATCTATTCCGACCTTTTTTCTTCCAGCCACTGGTGGTACACTTGGGGGCACCGACCCTTCCTACCCGATCCCTCCACCCTTTACCGATGGTCCCTCGATCCCCGTTATGACTATTGCCCACATACCCACATTCGGTGGAGGTGGCCCCACGATAGCCTCCATGGCCAACGAACCAGTTGGTTCGACCATGTCACATACTCTTGCAAGTCTTTTATTCATGGACATTCTAAACCTCCTCGAGTTGGCTAGATTGACTAACGATTTGATCTGACATGACCCCACATTGCCTCCCATGCCCACCAAACTCGCATCAGACATCCCCAAGTTTGAGGGGAAGGGTTGTGAGGATCCCTAAAACCATATCATTTCCTTCCACTTATGTTGTGCCTCCAAATCCATAGTGGATGACTCAGTCCACCTACACCTTTTACAACAGAAACTCACTGGCACTACAACCAAGTTGTATATTGACCAGCCCCATGGGACGCACTTCATTTTACATCCCTCGCCACGAATTTCCTGTAGTTATTCTAGCTATCGGTCTGTTATGATGCTGGTGTTGAGATTCTACTATCTTGTAGATAGAATATGGCCACCAATATCATAGATCATATCCATGAATTGCGTAGATGTTCCATTTTGTGCAAGATCAAGTTAGATGACTGTATTTTTTTAGATTGGTTTTTTAAGTCTCTCATACCTATTATTTCCAAGGATGTGGCATCCGAACAACCCCAAACCAAAGAAGAATCCATACTTAAATCCCAACAATTTGACCTTATGTACATGTAGTCGGGCTACTTTTACACCATTCTACTTGATGCCCCTCGTGGTGACTCCTACCGGAAAGACGCGTTGGGGGCATCCCACGCTGCTGATGGAATCATTGGACATGTTGCATCTACCAATCGGCCATATGTTCATGTGCCTTCCACCTCCACCCCTACGTATATTCCAACACCCAGTTCTGCACCACACACCACGACCAGTGGTCTAGACCTTTCATGCACCATGGCCCATTCGGGAGAAACACCTTCATATGTTCCACCGACCCAAGCCCGTCACATACATGGAACTATTTGTCCAACACATTGCGACGGTCATACTCCACCAGCATGTGCCCCCCTACCGCACCACCCGCTTACTACCCTCCACTGGCTACACCTGCGCCCACACAACCTCAAGGTCCTCCTGCTTATTATCCACCTCCGACAACCCTGCCACCCACCCAACCTCAAAATACTCCCCTTCCACAAGGGTATGTTTATGCCCAGTGGAACCAACCGTAGAACTAACTTTCCCAATGGAACCAACAAGGCCAAAAGAATAGGAGACGAGGTCACAATCGGGTCAATAACCAACAAGCTGGCAGAGGTGGCCAACCACCGAACCCCCTCCAACAATAATGGCGTCGCACTAGCTAACCAAAATCCCGACCAACCACCTCGGCAAGGGAAGAACCCCAATTTACGTACGAAGCACCCATGTTCTATTTGTGGGGTCTACGACCATTACACGCATAATTGTCCCCATTTGGTGTGAGCCTGCCAACTCTGGAATGAGGACACCCAACGCCGAGGGCATGTAGAACCTCCGACACCCCCCAACCTACCGCAACCCAACACACAAACTATGGTGTTGCAGAATCCCTTACCCACACAAGGGGTTGTTTTCACCCAAGCTTTGGCACCCCCTCAAGGTGCTTTTGCACCACAATAGCCAGTTACTTGCGTTGTTCCCGTTAGTCAACCCACTGGCTCAACCACTCACCACCTTTTAATGATGTCTTCATCCGATATCAACCTTCAGACGCGCTGTAACTAGTATGGTTCAACCACCGTGACCATTCCTGTGGACAAGGCTTCTACCACTAATATCATATATCATTCCTTACTTCTACCCCCCCCACCACCGAAAGGCCCCCACAAAGCTCCTGAATTCCCTCCACACTGCATCACTAACAACCCCAATACTCATGCTGCACCCAATTATAATATCAAGGATGACTTATCCCAGTTCCTCGGTGCTATGTCAACCTTAGAAGTTTTGAAAAACTATCCAGCACAATGCAAATCATTATTGTCTTCCCTAGGTGTGATCGACCCTTTTGACTCACGAATGATGGCATTCGAATTAGATCAGTCAGAACACCATATGACTTTGTCCATTGCATTTCAGATTTCTGTTTCGATTAGGAACAACGTTATCCATCGATGCATCATCGATGAGGGTGCCTTTTCATGCGTCATGTCAACATTCATGTGGCAGAAGCTCGGATCCCCTCCTATCAAGACATCCACAATGGCCCTTCGAGCTTATGATGGACGTGCAGCCCAGTTGCAAGGACTTCTTACCAATGTTCCAGTCCTTAGCTGCAAAAACTGTCCTGATTGACATTGAATTCGTCAACGCACAACTCGACTACAACCTCCTCCTAGGACCAAGCTACATGTACGCAATGAAGATTGTTCCCTCATCTGTGTTCCAGCTTATGATGTTCCCCCATGAGGGACGGGTTGTCAAAATCGACCAAATTACTTATTACGAATCCAATGCGCCCGCTACGCCAGAGAATGTCTTCTCCATGGTCGACCAACTTGTATTTGGTGCATCTTCCCCTTTGATTTCCCCCATGGGACTCAAACTTTATTAAGAGGCTCCAATGGTCTCCACATTTCATGTCGTACCCCCTCCTCCTCCATCCATTGAGATCACTGACTTGTGCACCATTTCGTCAAGTCAACCAATCCCTGAATCACATCCCACCACTTCATCGGCACCTCAAACACCACTCAATCTAAACTGTCATCGGTACCTAGCCACGTGGGGGCCACACTGATCCACACAATCCCTTTCTTGTTTCCACCACCGAGGGTTGTAAGTATTCCCATCATGGCTACACTGAATCTCCTAGGATTGACATTAGGAATTCCTGTATGGTACTTACTTGCCCCTAATCCCACTCCAATGCCACAAGTCATTCTTCAACTGGTCCAACCGATCTCCACCTCCCGATGTGTTAGAAACAACTTTCTCCAACACTTCCCCTCAGTATTCCAAAAATATTGGGGGAAAACCACCCAAACAAAGATCACTGAAAATGCGAATAAAGCCGTGAACCCCTCTCCTCCAACATGAGCACGCCCGAAATGTGCTTTGTGCAATGTTTTGGGTCATGCTACCCATAATTGTCTGCACTTTCCCGACCTTCAAAAGAATATGCATGCCTTGGAGGATGACACGAAAATCTTGATTGTTCAATTTCCATCCCCTCCTCAGACATGTAACAAATCATTGCGCACCAACCATTCATGTGTGATTTGTGGTGTCTATGGCCATTATTCCCACCACTTCCCTGACTTACTAGAGTATCGATTGGTGCTCCATGAGCTTAGAGTCCTCGATCAATATCATTGAGGAGATCCATCTCCCTGAATCCTCATCGGATGAGGTTAACACCATTTACATGGTTTCCACTGGTGACCCCTCTATCTCATCGGCCCCTTCCACTAATCCCTTTGAACCACATGTTCAATATTTTCAAATCGACGAGGAAATCACATCTCCACAACATGGGGTAAGGTCCAAAAACTTGCCTACTCATCATCATCATCATTCTCGCTGGCAATATTGGGGGAATCCACCCCGCAAGGGGAATCTCCCCTCATCATATAATCAATTCAGTGTGCCACCATGTCCATTAGCCTCATGGTACACCGCCCTTCCAGTATTTGGTCGATGCCGTATTGATCCCTCTCTGAGACAACATCTTCACCACATTGACACCTCTAGGCTAGTGTGCATAATAGATTACCTCGACCCTGGGATAGGAGGCCTACTCAATCATTTTGAACCTGCTCCATCACATATATCTCAGTATTGTATGAGTCTATCGCTCAAACCAACACATATTTTATCCACAATCACAAACCCTATGCCCATAGCATGGGGCCAGGACCTTAACCCTGCTCACTTTTTTACATGCCTGATCTCGACCATTTTCAAGGTCACATGGCACTTGTATATTGGGTTTTCTTTCTAAACTCCTATTATTCCTCCCCCACGGGTCATCATTTCTCCCCACCACTGCATCCTTGGCTTGGTGGGCACCCCTTTATTTATGGCCCCTTTTCTCTCTTTGATCATTCCAGAGTCCTCCGACCTCCATTTTTCGTACCGTTCGCACCACCGAATTCAGAATTATGTACCCATGATGGTGCTTGAGATCATTTCTCACTATCACCTCCCCTTTTATCCATTCACTTCTCCTGCAACCCCCCACCTCGATTTTCGTTCCACCAGGTACGCCGATGGATCATGGTATCTTTTTAACGTTTTATACATTGCGGTATATTCATGAGCCCTTCGCTCCCTCCATACTGTAGTTATTGCGTTATTTTTTTTCCATTCATCTACCCGCAAGGAGGTCCCATTAGTGTTTCCCCCTCACCTTTTTTTTGGTCCACTCATACCTCTACCCCACTTTGAACACTTCGTCCTTTCCTGACTTTTATATCTATTCGGGATACTTTTATCCCTTTTTCAGGCCGAGTAGCTCCTTTAAGAAAACTGCACTTAGGGATTTTCTGCTAATATCTTTTCTGACTCCTTAAAGAATGAAAATATCATCGAGCAATCTTGCTTCCTTTCATGCTCGTTAAAGTATCTGAAAGGGAATCTATCTGGTATAAGTTTAACCCTTTTCTGGACCTGGTAGACTAATTACATAAAAGGAGTAATCTATTCTCTTCGGCTATAAGAGTTCTCCATCACACACTTTTATGCTTTTTCGGGATTTGGGGACTAACACACAAAAAAGAAACCCACAAAATTATTCTTATTTCTTTTAGAATCTCTAAAATTGAAAGCACCCATGATCATTCACCATCCTGGGCTTGTATAAATGCCCATGACGTTATCTTCTCATCACCTCAAAGTCTTCTTATTGCTTTCAGACTCTCTAAAATTGAATGCACTCACAAGCATTCACCGTCTTGGTCTTGTACAAATCCACATGATGGTATCCTCTCAAGCACACTTCTATCCCTTCTTCGAGCTCCTTAGACCATGAATAAGGTCCAAATGGTGCCTCTCAACGCCCCTCCAGATAACATCTAATATCTCCATTATGGAAGCATCCCGAGTATGGTCGCCTTTGTTCAAAGTATTATGTGATGTGTCACTGTTGGAGTCTCCTCATATCACTCATCAATTCCCCCTCAATTGCAGTCACATCTCTTGATACCTTCAACTACGATCCCCTTCCCCTGAGGTCAGTTTCATATGCTTCTAGGTCATCCTTTCCATCATACTATGAACAAAGGAAGTTTGAGTACTCCCACTCTACGACCCTCGTACCCCTCTCCAGTATGTCAATCTCAAATTCAATACTATCACCTCTTGGTTGTACACCTTGCGCTCCTATCAAGGCAACATTATTTCCTTGGTATTTGCAAGTCTCCCTCTATCGACGCTAGCACATCTATTCCAGAGGATAGACCCATATTTCCATGTACCTTGGACTCATCTCCATCAGTGGTGAGTGCCTACGGACCATATAAGTAGGAGTCCTAAGTGCCTCTTAGCATGTTTGTTTCTCACATGCTCAACTTCAATTACATTATCACAGTGTTGATATTCGTACAGGGTATTGGTCCCTTTAGTTATTGGTCGAAGACTCTGGATGTCCCCCAACTCTAGCACATTGGTGAGTCTATTTGGAACTCCCAGTTGTATGTTCCTGCATATATCTGAGCTGTGTTGGCAGAAGTGTTTGGAATCCCTTCAGCTATATGCTTCCTAGAGTTTCCAGTTTATATGTAGTTCAATGTACCTTTGAGATTCCGAATCTCAATAGTTGAGTCCATATAGTTTTTGGACCCCTCCAAATCCAGCAGAGAATCAGTTGTTATGATACCGCAATCAGGATGAATGCCATTGTTTCCATGTATCAATTCTTCAGATCAGTCATGGTTGGACCACGAGTATGTCCCAGTTTTGTGTCCTCTCTGGACCATTCTGATGTACACAACAGTTCTTTATGTATTTTTCAAGTCCCATTTGGGCCTCACCATTATTTGTATACGAGCATAGGTATGCTCACCTCGTCCATTTATTTGAGATTATATGTTCCTAATCCATTATTGAGGCGATGTATTTCTAGTTTTCTCCCTTGTAGTTTGTATGAACCATGTTTTCCGGTCTCCAACTAGTTTCCGCTCTCCACCATCACAATGCCCACACCCCTGGAAAAATTCAGAACCTATGATGTCAATCATCCATACTATGAGCTCCTGAATTCACACATCAGCGGGAAATCTATTAACACCCAAAAATTGTTCACCAAGATCACCCCCCTAGTCACATAAACCATTTATCCATTTTTCTTACATTTTTGGCCTCCAAAAACCCAAAAATCCCTAAGTTGGTAACCAAATGGGAAAAAAACAATTATTTCCCTAAAAAATAATTAAATTCCTTCAAAAAATTCAAAATCCCCCAAAAAGAAAGTAAAATAAAAAAGAAAAAGGGGAAATTATTCAAAATAAAGGAAAAAGGAGAGAAAACTCAAAATAGAATGAACCAATACTAGTGGTTTCCAAATACTATGGGCCAATACTCCACCACCCAAAATTTCTCTAAAAGGGGATGGAGGCTCCCCATTTCACATGATTCATTCTTCCTACCATTACTCTTCCAAAATCAATACTGAACCCTAGACTTTGTATTTGAGCTTATGTTCCCATAGTTGAGCTTGGCCACCATCTTTAGCATTTGGAGGAGAATCAGAGACACTGGAGACCCGGAGCACCACCATCTCTATGGCTGTAAGCCTCCCCCAACATCTACTCACCACTTTGAGTTAAAAAAACCATTGTAAATATATTTTACATAATGCAAATTAAAAAAAATATTATTTTATTCGTAACCCTCATTTATTGAATGTTTCATGAAATGGATGCTTAATGCTTAGTTTAGTTTCATTTTTATTGCAGTAAATTTCTGATATTTTTACTTTATGCTATTTTCATTTTCATGCACACACCCATATTCACGAACTGTTACTAAGTAGCTCACGATGCTTAGTAAGTGCATTTATGCACTAGCTGGTGTGAAAGCACTAACTACACTAGTAGTAGAAAGGATCAAATAAGCCATTATGGAGGCAAAGTGGTATTGATGTATAAAAGGGATTCATATGGGAGGTCATGTATTGATTTGTCACCTTCTTTTTGTAGACAATATATTTCTAGTTTGTGATGGTTCTATCTAGGATGCTAGGAATTTAAAAGAGGTTCTAGAGTTATATTGTTGGGCAATAGGAATGCGGGGGAACATAGATAAATATATTGTTTCTTTTATATGCATTCTTGAAGAAGACGAGGTTCTTTTCTCATAGTTGTTTCCTTTTAAGTGGGTAGCTCTTCAAGAAGGCATAAAATATATGGGGTTTTACATTAAACTTAAATATTATACAAAGAAAGATGGGAACTGGTTGATAACAAAGGTGAAACAAAAACTTGCAATTTGGTGTAATAAATGGTTATCTAAAGGTGGATGATTAATCTTGGTAAAATATGTAATCAAAGAGATTATAATGTATTCAGTTACTTTGGATTTTGCTCCTAAGGGCGTACTAGAAAATATTCAACAACTCAACTTTCGATCTCTATGGGTGGGGAGAAAGAGAAAAGGGACTCTTCCCATGGATAGATTGAAAATATGTTGCAATTACCAAGGACCTAGGGGGGTTTGGGAGATTAAGAATATTCATGTTTTTTCCAAAGTACTGGCTAGAAAAATGTTTGGAGGTGGATTGAAGGGAAAGGGATTTGGTGTATTGTGATTACCCAAAAATATTTAGCACCTATTTTAGTGGATGAATGGATAAGAACTCCCAACAAGTCCTTCAAAATGCATCAATTATTTGGAAAGAAATTGTAATGTCCTTTTCACTAATTGGTGACTAGATGATATGGAAAGTAGGTAATCTTGCTCAAGTCAAGATGGATGTAGATCCATGGATTGACAGTGGTGAATCTTTCAATTTTCCTAGGCAAGTGTTGGAGTCACTCAAGGCTCGTGGTTTCTATTATTTAAGCTACATAAAAGATCATGTGAGTTAAACACTAGAAAGATAAGGCTGGTTGCAAGTGGATCATTTCAGTTTTGTCAATGAAGAAGATAAAATTTAGAGATCAAGATTCTTAACAACTTTGAGATCAATTCATGTACACATTTAGGAGTAAGATGATGAACTAATATGGTTAAGAAATGTCATGGGAGGGCATTACATGCAAAATATGGGATACATAAAGTTGAGGGAAGGATTAGAGGTGTAGGAAACTCCTTGGTTGTATGAAAAGATTTGGAAAATTAATTTCCTAATGAAGTTGAAGATATTTATGTGGTTTCTATTCCACAATGATGTTCTTGCATGGGATTATTTTCGAAGGGGCAATTGGAAAGGTCTACACCATTGTCCGATTTGTAAGAATAATAAAGAAACCACTACACATGTCTTTATAACTTGTCCTTTGTCCTTCTAAGTTTGGAAGGAGATAAATTTGTGATGGGGTTCATGGTTTTATGGAAAGGGGATTAGGTGGATCAATGTTTCATGGATTGGTTGGTGCAACTTGTCATGAAGTAGATAAAGGACATGCCTTTAATAGTGGCACAGGGAGTGTGGTTGGTTCAGAGGAATATGGAATTTTTTGATGATATTCTAACTCCAATGCAGGTTTGTTGTCGATAATAGTTTGGCAGTTATAAATTATATTAAACAACTCAAGAAAGGGCCAAACATAAGAATGTAATCCCCAAGGAGATAGAAAAAATAGGTGCATGGGCTTACTTTTATGGGGTCTTGCAAGGTGACTCTCCAAGAGGGGAAGATAGTGACTTATTGCTATTTTATTATATTCATTATATCAAATTTAAATCTAGAGATAGAGACAACTCAAATAACAAGGTAGAACTGTTGGTAATAAAGCTTGTTTTGAATTTGGTAATTGAAAGGGAAATTAAGAAATTATGAATAATGGGGGACTCAATGTTGGTTATATATTGGCTAAAAGGGTCTTGTGGAATCCACAGTTTCATCATGTGGCCTTATTTCAAGCAGGTTGAGACTTTAAAGGGAATAGTTGCATAAATTTTTGTTATGTACCAACAATCAGGCACATGATCTATCAAAATAAGGTATTCAACTCGATTCAGGGTAGTGGCATAATTGGAAGTATCAAGAAGGTTTTTTTTAGAACTTGATCGAGGACCCTTTTTTAATTGAATTCTTATTTCTTTCCTTTTCCTCTAATATTTCTGAGAAGTTTTTGGTCAAAAGGGTGATATATTTGCGAACATGTGATGCTTTGATGAAGTATATATTTTTAATAGGGGAGATGAAATATGTTCATCATATTTGAAATCTTAACACATTGGGAGAAAAAATATTTATGTCTTGGCTCAAGTCAGAAGGATGGGTTGTGAGAATCCGACTGCATCATATTGGTATCAAGCCAACAAGTTGGGATTTCTTGATGTTGTGAAGGAGGAATGGAATGGTTTTGTAATGACACTGCATAAAGCTGGGGTGATTTTTTCTACCGACTCAGATTCATTAGTATGGGACTGGGGTGATGCAAATGTGAAGCTTTCTTCTAAGAAAGCATACGATGCTATTATTGCATAGATGGGGACATTCTCCACTAGTCGGTGGTCAATGAAGTGGTGGAAGAGAAAATTCCCATTAAAAATTAAATTTTTCACTTGGTTGTGTATAAAGAACAAAATACTTTCATGGGATAATCTAATTAGACGTGGTTTTGTGGGACTTGGTAGATGCATTTTATGTCTGTCATACGTAGAGAGTGTCTCTCATCTATTTTTTCGGTGTCGTTTTTCTAGATTTTTTTGGAAAGAGTTGAAATTAAACCTCAATCATGAGGAAAATTGGGGCATCCTTAATGTAATGTCCCCCTCACCTGATACGACCATCGAGAGGGGACATTAGCTATTTTTGGGATCTCAAATTTTTCCCCAATGCCATAATACAAATTTCAACATATACAATGTGTGCAGAAACGTAAATAAACGTACAAACTTGAATAAAAATATATCCATACACATAGCATGAAAATACAAGAATAAACATTATAGGCATTAAATAAAAAAATTTCAGAATCAAGTGCATGAGAATACTTATCTTTATCGAATGCAGATCCAAGCAACTGGTTGTGTAAGAGCGATTTTCCACCTAACCATAGGAACTCTATCCATCATGTACTCTTTCTACTGAGAGGCGACCCCCGAGCAGGGCTATGAGGCCACCAGGGCGAAGGAAACACCTACAGGATTCTATCTCTCATCCCACAACCCAATCCGCTCTCTGCGCTTAGCCAAATTCTCATACATATCTCTACAGGGATCTCACTCAGCCACAACAGCCTTGGCTTCCAGAATACCTACTCCACACAACACCCTTCTTGGCTCAGGAATCCCCTTAACCGATTAACGGTTCTCTTGGTTGATCCATCTTGCCCAGTGCTTCTAGTGTGTGCATAAAAGAAGTCCAATATGATATCTGTTGCTATAGAACCACCTGTAGCATCAATTCGTGGCTTCTCAAGAACTTACGAGCAACATAACTCAATGTGTAAGGGTTCCTAGCTTGACCAAACTCTTTGCTCACCTACAACCATAATTTTTCCCTTTCAAAATTGAAGCATGGTCTCCAAATTCAAATTTATGGGTTAGTAATAGTCTGGTATGTTCATGGACAATAATGGAGAGCTTTTCCTAGTGTACATTTTCCTAAAAGAGTGAGAGAATGAGGGTTGAATCCAAGGAATATGAGAAAATGATGAAAATACAACTGACAACTGCAGAATAAATTCTCTCATGATAGAACTGTCATAAAAGTGCAGTCAACCCCATGCTTCAATAACTACACAAGGTGACTTTTCCCACCAACCTCACACATGCATTCAATGATTGGAGAACAGTAAAAAATGAGTTAATTGGATTGTTCAAGGCACATGATAGAATTTGGGTGAGTTCTAAGGTTGACACTTGGAAGAAAGGATTTAGTCACCCATGGACCCCCCCTTTCCTCTTTCCCTATAGTGGAATCATAGCTCCTTTGGTTCTCTTTACACAACCATTGTTGGACTATTTTATTATTTATGCACATAATATTTACATATATTCCAAATCATCATGACAATTCAACCAAGCAACACAAATAAAAATATGTATATCTTACATGCCTATCCAATCACTAGTTGGGCCTTGGCCTTGAGCTCCGCACTAGGAATCCATAATAGCATATTTACATATTTTACATAATTTTCGCTAAATAAATTCCGATTCAAAACTAGGGGTATTACAATCCCCTCCCCCTTGGAATAACATTGTTCCCATTGTATGCTTAGAATCAAAAAAAAAAAATGGATATGCCTCTCTCATGGAATCCTCCAACTCCCACGTAGCCTCATCAGGACCGAAGTGCTTCCATTACACCTATACCTATCTGATGGCTGGGTTCTGTGGCATTTTCACCTTCATGTCTAGGATGCATAATGACTCGGTTTGGAACTCTCACTCGGGTTCCACCTGGATCACATTCCAATCAATCACATGGTTATGATCATGTACATATTTCTTCAACAAAGAAACATGAAAAACATTATGAACTCTAGTGTTAGCAAGCAATGCAATTCTATATGCATCTAGTCCTATTCTCTCAAGCACTTCAAATGGCCCACAATTTCTTGGTGATAACTTGGAACAACTTCCAAGCTTCAAGGAAATATTCCTTGGCCTCACTCGAAGGTAAACATGATCCCCAACAAGAAACTCTCTATGCTCTCGGTCTTATCTGCATAGCTTTTCTGTCTATATTGGGCTACCTTTAAATTTTGCCTAATATTTACAACCTCTTATTCCATTTCCTTAAGCAATTCTGGTCAAAGTACAATTATGTTCACTGGATTATCCCAAGTAATTTGTGTTCTGCACCTCCTTCCATACAAAGCTTCAAATGGTCTCATGCCCAATGATGCTTGTTTCCCATTGTTATATGCAAATTCTACCAAGTGTAGATAATTCTCCCACTTGGATGGTTTTTCCATCACATACGTGTGTAGCATGTCTTCAAGCATTTGATTTACTCTTTCTGTTTTCTCATATGTTTGTGGATGATAGAAAGTACTAAAATTCAATGGTGTACCCAAATCTGCAAAAAAATTCCAAAATTTAGAGGTGAACTTGGTATCCATGTTTGAAATTATTTACTTAGGCAATCCATGTAATCTGAAAATTTTGTTCATGAAAATATTTGCAATGGAATATGTTTTAAATGTGGACTTAACCGGTATAAAATGTGTTTCCTTTGATAATTTATCCACCACAACCATGATGGAATCATGCTTCCTCATTGTGATTGGAAAACTTGTAATGAAATACATGGAAATAACTTTCCATTTCCATTATGGAATTGGAAAATGGTGCAATAAACCTATTAAGTGTTGATGTTCAACCTTCACTTGTTGACATTTCATACACTTAGAAATATACTCAGCATTGTCATTTTTAATTCTCGGCCAAGAATATTTATTTTTCACCGTAGCAACTATTTTTTGGTATCTCGGCTGACTGGAATATGGCATTTTATGGATTTCATCCATAACAATTCTTCTCAAATCTACCACATTATGAATATAAATTTTGTTTTTATAAACAAGAAGTTCGTCACCTTCCAAATGGTAACCTTCACACCTCTTTTCTAAATTTAGATGCTGCAATTTTTCTTTTATTTTCACATATTCAACAATATTGTTAACAATCTGCTACCTTAAATCTAATTGACAGGTACTAATGGATACAACATGCATTTCATGTAATTTTCTGCTAAGTGCATCAACCACATTATTTTATTTACCTTTTATGTGTTTGATCTCAGAATCAAATTCACATAAAAATTTCATCTATCTAGCTTGCCTAACAATTAATGTTGGCTGCTCAAACAAATATTTCAGACCACAATGATCTGTTCTTAGCTCAAATTTTCTCCCATTAAATAGTGCCTCCGCATTTTCAAAGCATGCACTATGACTACAAGTTCTAAATCATGGGTAGTATAGTTCTTCCCATTCTCTTTCAACTTCCTTGACTCGTAGCATATCACATGGTTATCTTGCATAAGAACTCCTCCAAGTCCTTGCTTACAGGCATCTGTGCACACCACAAAATCTTTGTCTGGGTATGCAATTTTTAGAATTGGAGAGCTTGTGAGAAGCTTCTTCAAAATATGGAAGATTTCTTCACATTTTGGTGTCCACTCTGTTAGAGCAATATTATACTTTAGTACCTTAATCATTAATTAATTAATGGTTATTATGTGCTAAACTGGTTAATAATACATCCCTAGGTGTGAAACTGGTTATTATGAAGTGGTTTGGACTTATCTCGATAAGTGTGAACAAGTTCACAGTGTATGAGCCAAAGTATGGGCCAATAGGTGGTCAAACTAGCTGTTAGGCATGCTTATCCAAGCATTTATTGCCCCAGCATGCCTAATACGCCCTCCTTCCCTGTTTTAAGGAAATGCATTGACCAAGGGCGCCAATGCACTGTATGTGGACAATTCCCACTCCCTAGGCCATTTTTGGCATGCCTAAGCCTAACCAACTTCCACCCAACCTTATCCTCACGTGTGTGAACCTCATTATGACTTCCCATGCTTACTCAGTGTTCACATGCATATTTTCAACCTATTTGGGTTATTTTGGAAACGATTTTGGTTAACCCAGGGGGGATTGGGGTAAATCTAAGCTAGCTAAGTGTGGAGACTCCGAGTGGATATTTTTCCTTACTATTTCCATATAAGGATCCAAACTCATTGTAACATTAGACAGTTAATAATATCTCATATTTGATCATTTGTGCATTTCTGAAATTTTGATCATTTGTTCATTCTGAAATAGTTTTGCACTTGTCTCTTGCTTAATGAATTTAATCTTTCAGCTATAAGGAATCCATGGTAGCTAGATCCTACTGTGACATAGATTTTACACACTCAAAATACATCCCCTTCTTTTGCAAAAACGTATTTCAGTGTACAACCTTGGAAAATCCTTCGATGAACCTCCTGTAGTAACCAACAATACCCATAAAATATCTTACATCTGTTACATTCCTTGGAGTTGGCCAATTCATGATGTTAATATTTGGTTGAGCTTTGATCTTTAATTTTTTTAGATGCAAAGACTTGAAGCAATGAGACAATTCAATCCATGAAATTCATACAACCATAACACAAGATATACCCTAGGGAAAATTCTCAAAATATGAGAAACAAAAACCCCAACAATTCTTCTCAGTATAATATAATGGATAACAGAGAATTCTTTCTTTTACAACATAGCAGATTGATTTTGTAAGATATGAGATCACCAAATACTCTTGATGAAGATACAAAATCAATAGAGAAGAGAGATCAATTGGATTTGTGCCCAACACAACAATAACAAGCACGAACGATACCCTACACAAAGAGAAGTGCCTTGCCTTCAATGGAGAAGATAATTCACTTCACATTGGATTCATCAATCCCATATAACATATTTAGACATACTTCTCTTCTATTTTTAACTTCTAACTTAAGGATGAACTCGCCCTCAAAATAGATGTATTAATCTTGCATGGAGAGGTGCGCCCCACTTCTCATCCAGTGCTTTATCTCACTGAGTTGTCACATGGGATGATCTCTCCTCTTAACTCAAAGCTTGCCCACTTAGTTAGGTGGCTAACTTAAGTGTCGACATGCAAGTGTCACAACTCACCTGTCATCTTTTAGTTTAACATAAGTGTCATCATACAATAACACTTAGTTAACTAGATCTTCTTTGTTGTCACTTAGTTAACTCTCCTTAATTGAAGTGTCATCTTTTAGTTTAACTGAATTGTCGTCTTTTAGTTTAACTAAAGTGAAAACACTTTAGTTAACTAGTTATTATCAAACACTTAGTTAACTAAAATCATGCTGTTTGATTTACTTGAAGTAACGGCTGCGAGTTCTTTAGTTAACTAGGGAATATCTTTAACTAATGCTTTAAATGAAGGATTGATACTTAATTGGAGCTTTAGAGCTTTAACAATTCAAGTTCTCTTTAATTACATGAGAAATTTTGAATTCTCTTGATCTCTATACTTTATCTTTTATTTATTTATCTTTTACTGCATGGTTAATATGTGCTAACTTTAATTACGTCGATAGGCGTTTTAGTTTAACTTTAGGGTGGGTGGGGGTTAGTCGAATTTTTAATTATTTTTAAATCAATGGTCAGATTTCAATGATGCTGGAATTTTCATGATCGCCTCCATAAATGGAGCATCCAGATTTAGTGAATTAAATTACGGGCATGTTTAAATCAAACAGTCACTCATAGTTATTTAAAATAATTCTGGTAAATTCAATAGACCACCTTCCTACTGTTTCATACACTAAATTTGGGCTGCAACTCTCCCATCCCCCACTATGTCTTGCCCACTCTGCCACGTTTCCATTCGAGTCCAATGCGTTTCATTCTCTCCACTCTCCAATCGCCCCCTCAGTAACGCTATTTACCTGTATTATATTATAACCTAGGTTTGCTGAATTTGCTGGATTGTTAACTCTGACAAGCAGCACATTGGGCGCAGAAGCAAGATTGGGCGTAGCAAAGGCGGCAGCAACATTGGGCGCAGCAGAAGGGCAGGCACTTGGGTATTCACTTCCATCTCCACATATCTGTCATTTTTATTTTTATTTTTATACTCTATGTAAATCGTTCTCGGAGGTCCCCATTTTTAAAACACTAAATCCAATCCAGTTACTTCTTAAAAGAATTTCATGAAATTACTAGATATATCGATAAGAATCTAGGGGTATCGTTTAGGTCATGGCAATACACACACTAAGCTGTCATGAATAATGTCAAAGGCTCGTCGAAATCTTTTGAAAAATATGCCAAAATAATGTTTTATTATCGGAGCCTGCATATCGAAACACAAATTGTAAATTTTCTTACATAAATTGTAAATTTTCTTAAACCTGCATATTATCAGAATGCACTGCATATTATCATGACCTAATGAGTAAATCACTAATTAACGGACCTAATGAATGCAGTGCACATAATCGTGACCTAATTCATTTCGTAATGCACTGCACAAGTTTTACAACCAGGTATTAATTATGGCATGCAAATTTATATAAAGAAAACATCTCATCCCGTTCACAAAAAGAAAGCAATGGTTATAAACTTATTTATTTATGTGTGTTTGCAGTGTCCATATAACATGTTCTTCACCTT
Organism: Larix kaempferi; assembly: GCA_027924585.1. NCBI lineage: Eukaryota > Viridiplantae > Streptophyta > Pinopsida > Pinales > Pinaceae > Larix > Larix kaempferi. The sequence continues at coordinate 56,656,219 of BSBM01000753.1, forward strand.
TCCTCTTTTTAGCTGCGTTTGCTATATCAACCTTTGGATCAAGATTTGGCTCTTGGGTCGCAATAGATGACTTTAAACAATAAGTTTATGATACAATGGTTTCTCAAGTTTTGCAGGACATGCAAAACCCTAATTTCCCATCATTTAGATGGTAACGGATTGTTGTATCTTTCACTCTTAAACTTGCATGGTTTCTGTGTGATTTTGTTAACCTTAATTTCCGATCATTTAGATGGTAACGGATTGTTGTATCTTTCACTCTTAAAATTTCATGGTTTCTGTGTGATAAATAATTATTATTTTATTAAGTTTATACTCCATAAACTTATTTATTTATGTGTGTTTGCATTATAAACTTTTGATCTCGATACGGGATATTGATCTCTTTTGTATAAAGTTCAACAAATGAAATTTGCAAATCTATAATGTTATAGAAATGAGCAAGCTTGTGAGATTTTGCAGTTCTCTGAATAAATTTTACTCAGTCAAAGCCCATGCAGTTCTCTGAATAAATTTTACTCAGTCAAAGCCCACCTTCACTTTGCGTTATATATATATATATATCCCACCTGCACAGTGCGTTATATACTATATGTTTTGGTAATACTACCTTGTTTTTTATTCTACAGCTAAACACTATATTAAAAGTTAAGACGACCCAATATTAAAGAGTATAATGGCCTAATATTATGTTTTAATTATAGGTACGTTTTGAAGTCAATACAAAGCAATAAATAAAGAAGAGATTATGGATCAACCTTTAATATTTATATGTTTTAATTATATGTTAATATTTTAACTGATTATGAAATATTCAATTATACCGTTCTCTCATTTTCACAATATGTAACGTTTTGAAGTCAATACAAAGCAATAAATAACAAAGAGATTATGAATCAACCTCTTCATGTTAATGGAAATCCATTAAATATAGAAAACATTTTGGATTTCTATTTCCAATAGAATGCAAAGGACTGGTGTATCTTGGAGAAATTGGGCTTTTTTATTTTGTTTATAATTAAATAAACTTTTTAAAATTAATAAAATATTCTGTTTTGATTTCAACTATTTGCATTATATATGATAAAACAAATTGTTATAAAATTTATAATGCAAAGCATAAAACAAATTGTTATAAAATTTATAATGCAAAGCACTCATATGCACATTAATATGCATATTGTATTATATTGTATTGGAAGGATTTGAAGTTTAACTTTAATTAAATATAAAATAGAAATAAAATAATATGGGAGAATGAATGAGACCAGCTCCGCTTTTTTAAAGTTAAAGTCATAAGGAAGTCAAGTCATTCATAAAAATAAGGATTGGATCGAAAGAGAACGTAATCAATAAAGTCATAAAGATTGGGTTCAAGGAGCAGATATCACTAATATTTTAAACCGTCCTCAATTGCCTTTCTAGCATACATTTATCGCTACCTGCATTATATATGATAAAACAAATTGTTATAAACTTTATAATGCAAAGCACTCATATGCACATTAATATGCATATTGTAGTGAAGGGATTTGAAGTTTAATTTTAATTAAATATAAAATAGAAATAAAATAATATGGGAAAATGATTTTAAAAATTAAATTACAACATTATATGAACATGGTAAGAAATCAAATTAAGTAATCATTTTAAAAATTTATGTGTTTTTTTAATTATATTCATTAATTCAAATTTACATTATAATATTTAATATAATATTTTAATTATAATAAAATATAAACAATGTTATATTTTAATATCAGCTTTATCTACTAAAGCATTTGACAATATTAAAAATGAATTTTAATTTTTAATTCAAAGTTAATATCTTAAAAAAATTATAATATATAAATTTATATAAAAAATATATAAATAGTATAAAAAAATATGTATATTAGAGGTAATTCTATTTTATATTGAATCATTTAATATAATATTTATATTATAGTAAAAGTGTACAATATCACATTTAAATATGGACTATATTCACCACTAAAGTATTATTTAAATTTATTTAATTTGATAATATTGAAAATAAATTTCAATTTTCAATTAGAAGCTAATACAATAATACAATATATGATTTAGAAAAAAAAGATAATATATATTTTTATAAAAAAAAATGTAAACATTATAAGAAATATGTGTGTTTTTTTTAAATCATAACAATTTTTATTTTTCCTATTTATTTTAGTTTTAAATTACACTAATTAATTCATGATCATTGATTATAAAAATATACATAAACATTATAAAAAAATATGTGTATGTGTGCTTAAATTATAGTAGAAGTAATTCAAATTCATATTAAGACATCCAATATAACATTTAAATTAGAGTAAAGTATAGGATGACACATTTAAATATGATTACATTTACTAAAGTATTTGAATTCTAAATAATTTGATTTGACAATATTAGAAACATATTTCAATTTTTATTTTAAAACTAATATTCTAATATCTTTAAAAAATAAAGTATATAGATTTCTATAAAAAATTGTGTAAATATTATACTATATATATCTATATCTGTCTTTTCTTTTAAATAGTAACATTTTTTACTTTTCCTATCAAATTTAGTTTTAAACTACATAATTAATCAAATAATATTGATTTTTTCAATAACTATATTGTTTATATGATAAGTAGGTAAATATAAAACATTACATATTTTCATGTATTATTGTATTCATAGTGTCTAATTAAATTTGTTCAAAGTTCAAAGACTATTTAATATATTCAATATTGAACACTAATAATGTATATTTTTAGTCAGTATCAATTTTAAGAATTCAAAGTAACCATTAAGACAATTTTTTCACTCTAAGAACATCCTCAATTAAATGCAATATAACCATTGAGGTACATAACAATTCTACCATACTTAAACATAGTCAACCAATAATGAAAAGTGAACCAATAGTCAAAATTCAATTAATAGTAAACCTATAGTCAAAACTCAAACAATAGTCAATCAATAGTCAACCAATAATTGATCTAAAGTCAACCAATAGTCAATCAAAATTCAACCTAGTCAATAGTCAAGTAAACCAATAGTCAGAAGCCAATCAATAACATATATAGTCAACCATAGTTATCGAACCATATCAACCAATACGCAAACGTCAACCAATAGCCGAGAGTGAACCATAGCGAGAAGTCATCGAGTATTCAATTACACTATATAGTCAAGCAATGGTCAACCATAGTTAAAAGTGAACCAAAATTCAACCTATTGTCCCCAAAGTCAACCATGGTCAACCAAAGTGAACCATAGACAATCAAATTCATCCATATTCAACCAAATTCAACAATAGTAAAAAAATATTGGAATTATAATCAACCATATCATTTTAAAGTCAACCCTTGTGTTATCCTTAATCAACCCAGCATGTTAACCATAGTCAACCATATGATATTAAAATCAACCAAAGTCAACCAACGCCGACCATGGTCAACCATAGTCAGCCATGGTCAACCATAGTTAATCATGGTCAGCCACAGTCAACTAAGTCCAACCTAAGTCAACCAAAGTCAAAAGTAAAACAAGGTCAACCAATAGTCAATTGTGACCAAACCAAGTCAACCATAGTCAACAATAGTCAATAAGTTAACCATAGTCAAATATAAACAAGGTCTACCAATAGTCAATTATGGCCAAACAAAATCACCCATAGCCAACCACAACCAACCATGGGAAACCATACTCAACCAAAGTCAACTATAGTCAAACAAAGTCTACCATAATCAACTAAGGTCAACCATAGGAAACCAAAGTCAATTATGGACAACCATAGTCACCCATAGTCGACCATAATCAACCATGGTGAATCGAAGTCAACCATGATCAATTAGTCAACCATAGTCAACCATAGTTAACCAAGGGGAACCATGGTCAAATAAGGTCATTTTAAGTCAACCATGGTCAACCATAGTTAACCAAGGGAAACCATGGTCAACTAAGGTTAGTTTAAGTCAACCATGGTCAACCATAGTCAACCATTTTCCACCATGTCCAACCAGTAGTCAATTATTGCCAAACTAAGTCAACCATTATCAACCATAGTAATCCATGGTCAACATTGGTCTACGATAGTCAACCATTGGTTAATCAAAGTCAACCATTATTGAGTATAGTCAACAACTATCAACCATAGTCAATCATAATCAGTTAGTCCACCAAAGTCAAACAAATTCAACCATAGTAAACAATGGTCAACCAAGGTCAACGATAGTCAACCATAGTCAATTAAAGTAAACCTAAGGCAGTCATGGTCAACCAAATTCAACCAAAGTCAACCACAGTAAACCAAAAGTCAATCAAAGTTGACTTTGGTCAGCTAAAGTCAACCATAGACAACCAAAGTCAACCACAGTCAACCAAAGTCAACCATAGTCAACTAAATTCAACCATGGTCAACTGAAGTAAACCATGGTTAACCAAAGTCAACCATAGTTTACAAAAGTTAACCATGGTTAACCATAGTTTACAAAAGTTAACAATGGTTAACCATAGTCAACTAAAGTCAACGATTATCAACCATGGCCAAACATAATCAGTCATGGACAACCATAGTCAACCATTCTCAACCATAGTTAACTAATGGTTGACGATTGTTAACCAAAGTCAACCATGGGAAACCATAGTTAACTAATGGTTGACGATTGTTAACCAAAGTCAACCATGGGAAACCATAGTCAAGCATAGTCAACCATGACTAGCCATGGTCAACCATATCCAACGATAGCAACCCATGGTCAACCAAAGTCAACCATGGTGAACCAAAGTTATCCATGATCAACCAAAGTCAACCATGGTTAACCATAGTGAACCATGGTAAACCATAAATTACTGTAGTCAAGCATAGTCAACCATGACCAGCCATGGTCAACCATAGCAACCCATGGTCAACCAAAGTCAACCATGGTCAACCAAAGTCATCCATGGTTAACCAAAGTCAACCATGGTTAACCATAGTGAACCATGATAAACCATAAACAACTGTAGTCAACCAAAACCAACCATGGTCAACCAAAGTCAACCATGGTCAACCAAAGTCAACCATGGTTAACCATAATGAACCATGATAAACCATAAATGACTGTAGTCAACCAAAACCAACCATGGTCAAGCAAGGTCAACCATGGTTGACTATAATCAAACATGGTTAATGAAAGTCGACTAACGTAAACCAAAGTCAACTATGGTAAACTATAGTCAACCATGTTCAACCATAATCAACCATGAACATCCAAAGTCAACTATGTTCAACCATAGTCAACCATGGTCAACCAAAGTCTACCATGTTAAATTAATAGTTAACTAATAGTTAATCAAATTCAACCATGTTTTATCAAAAGTCAACCATGGTCAACCAAATTCCACCAAAAGTTCACCATGGTTAACCAAAGTCAACCACTGTCAACCAAAGTCAACCATGCTCAACCATGGTTAACCAAAGTCCACCATTGTAAACCAAAGTCAACCAAGGTCAACCAAAGCTAACCAAGGTCAACCAAAGTCAACCATGATCAACGAAAGTTAACCATATCAACCATGGTCAACCAAAGTTAAACATATCAAACAAAGTCATCCATAGTCAACCATATTCAACCAAATTCAACAATAGTACAAAAAATAACTATAATCAACTATATGATTTTAAATTCAACCCTTATTTCACCCAAAATCAACCCAACATGCCAACCATAGTCAACCATAAGATATTAAAGTCAACCAACGTCAACAATGGTCAACCATAGTCAACCATGGTCAACCATAATTTATCATGGTCAACAACAATCAACCAAGTCCAACCTAAGTCAATCATAGTTGACTGAAGTCAACCAAGGTCAGAAGTCAAACAAGGTCAACCAATAGTCAATTACGACCAAACAAAGTCAACCATAGTCAACAATAGTCAATCAATTAACCATAGTCAAATTTAGACAAGGTCTACTAATAGTCAATTATGGCTAAACAACGTCACCCATAGCCAACCAAAAATAACCATGGGAAACCATAGTCAACCAGAGTTAATTACTCAACCAAAGGTAAGCGTAGTCAAACAAAGTCAACCAAGGTCAACCATAACCAACCAAAGTCAATAATGGCCAACAAAAGTCACCCATAGTCAACCATGATCAATTAATCAACCAAAGTAAACCATAATCAACCAAAGTAAACCATAATCAACCATAGTCAACCATAGTCAACCATGGTCAACCAAGTTCAATTCAAGCCAACCATGGTCAACTACAGCCAACTATATTCCACCATGGTCAACCAATAGTCAATTATTGCCAAACTAAGTCAACCATAGTCAACCATGGTCAACTAAAGTCAACCATGGATGTCTAGGGTCAACGATAATCAACCATGGTTAATTAAATTCAACCAAAGTCACCCATTGTTGATTATAGTGAACCATTGTCAACCATAGTTAATCATAATGAATTAGTCAACCAAAGTTAGACATAGTGAAACAAATTCAACCGTGGTCAACCATTGTCAACTAAGGTCAACCAAAGTTAGCCATGGTCAACCATACTCAACCATAATCTCTCATATTTCACCATGGTTAGCCATATTCAATCAGTAGTCAATTATGGCCAAACTAAGTCAACCATATCTAACCTTGGTCAGCCAAAGTCAACCATGGATAACCATGGTCAATCAAAGCCATCCATGGTCAATCAAAGTCAAATTTGGTCATCCAAAGTCAACCATACTCAACCAAAGTCAACCATGGTCAACCAAAATCAACCATGGTCAACGAAATTCAACCAAAGTCATCCATTTTCAACCATGGTCAAACATAGTCAACCATGGACAATGATAGTCAACCATTCTCAACCATAATCAACCAATGGTTGACCATTGTGATCCAAAGTCAACCATGGTCAATCACAGTCAAACATAATCAACCATGGTAAACCATAGACAACCGTAGTCAACCAAAACCAACCATGGTCAAGAAAAGTCAACCATGGTTAACTATAATCAAATATGATTAACAAAGTCTAATAAGACCAACCAAAGTCAACCATGGTCAACCAAAGTCTACGATAGTTAAGCATGGTCAACCAAAGTCAACCATAGTCATTATATTTAATTATTATATTTATTATTATTTAATTAATATTATTAATTGTGTGGCCATAATATTGTTTTTAATAATAATAATAATAATTCACCAATCCTAACCAACATGCCGACCGTCAACTAGCAAGCCATATTAATATTAATAATATGGATTATATACGCCGATCAACGTATATCAACCACATTTAAATGTGTGGACTATATATGTCGATCGACGTATATAAGCCATATTATTAATATTAATATGGCTTGCTAGTTATCCATCACATTACATTATATTAAGAAGAATTATCGGATGATGTGATCATATTATATTATTCTGGACCAAATTATCATATGCTAAAGCAATTCACTTTAGAGGTGATCAATTTCTAAAGGAGACTTAATAGCAATCTAGTGATCATGGTTAATAATACATCACACAACATTAAATGCTTTTAACAAGTAAAGCATGACCTTTATATGGAAGGTCCACCTCTATATGGGAGGTCCATCTCATGGATTCCTTTATACAAAAAGTTCACATGATAATAATGACTTGACACAAAAGTCCGGAGTCTTTTCCAACAAGAATTTACAACATCATTACTTTGATCAAGTACCTCTATACGGGAGGAATTGTTGGTTCTATATTTGTTCTTTAAGTTCGACGAGATAGACCAAATTCTGCGCGGTTCAGGGAACCAACAAAACCCCTTTACACCGACCCTTTCAGAAACAGTCTGTGAACAAACTGAGGTCTCACCCGAGGTGAAGTTATGGGGAGGTTGCAGAATCATGTTTCCACAACCAGGTGATGTGTGCTTAAACATAATGGTGGACAGCGTGAATTTTACTTACTTCGCGGTTAATGCTTATTCTATAGCACATCCAAGGACTGCACGATGCAAAATGACTGCTTAACAATAGGATAGCGCCACCGGGGACTGCAGTTCCTCATCGGAAATCACGCAACTTCAATAGATTTTAATTAGTGCAAAATGATGCATTCAACAGCATAATAGACTGCAAACCTTGCAAACTTATACGATATGGCAAACTACAGAGTAACAATGCACTTCCGGTGCTGTGCTTTGGGGAATCGCACTATACAAACTTCACTGAGTAAGTGTTTACCCAATACTCATGGATTCATCTGACTTAGAAATACTTATGCATTCAACATTCATTCACATATATTGATAGTTAACATAATATTCCCATCATTTATCCTTATGGCGAATACATATAATAGAAACAACACATGAACTTATAAATAGGATCTTAACCATTCAACATAAGCAAATATACATATGCAAGAACATAATCAATCACATAACACAAGGAATTAACGTGGTTCACACCGAGGATGGGAGCTACGTCCATAGGAACTATTGTTATATTATCAATGGGAAAGGTACAACAGTTCCAGTCTATGCACACAGTTGCAAACTCTCTTCTCTCTTCAGTAGGTCTCTGTCCACATAGCTACAAAGCCTTTTTACAATCAGTCTCTCAAAATCTCAACAATGACAATATGAAAATTAGAGATTAACCATTTCCCTTATAAAATATGCCCTTTTATAGATCATGCCCTTATGTCACGTCTTTTACAATCATGATGGGCTCAAAAACCCTAAGGTTCCCCAAAACTGGTGCGGTTACCCCACTAACCAGGACTGTTAGGCTTTGATAGCGACTCATCGTCGTGGCCATCCTTTTGCATGTGGTCACGTCGCTTTTAGCCCTTCTATCGAGCGCATGCCGACGGGTCACTTTCACCCAGTCGTTCCTTCTCTAACGGCTTCATGCAGTCAGTTTACATAGTGTTTCCTTTTCTCGTGCAATCGATCGCTTTCCTTCTTCACCACTCCTTACCCGCCTGCTGGGAATCATGGAGTATCTTAACCAAAATAGACTATCGATTGGTCTCACCGAAATTTATACCATTTTCCTTCCAAAATTTCTACCATGCTGCATCTTCGCGGAACTGGCTCTTCGTGGCGCTCTATCTCTGTAGCGCTGGTACTCCACAGTGCAGTAACTTCGCGCCACTGACTCTCTTACTCTGTCGATCTTGCACTGTGTTGTATTCTCGCAGCTCCCAAAACTGTATTGCACAAAAATGCCTAACTTGGGCTAGGACCAATATGCACCTAACACTTACATGTGGCTCGTCCCCGAGCCACTCGCCATAGGTTCACTATGCTGCGCTTCTGCTAGCTGATCTATCTTCACAGTAAATTGCTGATAAGTCGCGGCTAGCTTCGCAACTGTGTATTTAACATCTTGTTCGACTACCTTAACCATTTCCAACACATCTGCTGTTAGATATTCCTGAGTTTTATCCGACTCTCGGAGTTCTATTAACTTCTCCTTAATATCTTGCGAGATAGCATGAGCTTCTTCCTGCACGGGCTATGAATTTCCCCCAGTTTCTACCTCTTTTTCTCTTAATACTTGAAGTTCCCACTTTAGTTCTTTAACTTCTGGAAATCGACAGAGTCTCTCCCTTGGAAATAGATTCTTCATCTCCGCGTTTAGAGCTTCTAACGCTACTTGTTTTTCATGTAAGCTGGTTTGGACCTGCAGCAGTTGAGGGTCCTCTTGCAGTGCAGTCTAGGATCTAGTTGCCTCATCGAGCAAGCTCTGACACTTAGCTATTTCGCCGGCTATGTTCTCTGCGATAGATTTCATTTTTGTTGCACTAAGCTCTGTCTGATTTGGTGGTGTCTTTGGGACATTTTGTGCTTCCAAAGTGGCAAGATTTTCCTTATAGTCTATCTCCACATCCTTCATTTGAGTTTTAATATTGATTACTACCTAGCTAATCTTAAGGATAGTGTCCGCGAGCTCTAGCTACTCGTCACACTCTGGTATCTCTACGTAGACTGAAGTGATAGTCTGCTTTATTATTCTTTGCTGCTCCTGTTTGCTTTCGAGTGCCTTGGCCTTCTTTGCACTTGCTTCCTACAACTGTCTATAATTTTCTTGTAAGTCTTGGTGTTGGTTCAAAATGACCATATCTCTATCATGTATTTCCTCCACAACCTGTAGATGCAGATTATGTAGGCCCTCAAGGGGTAGCATCGCGATATCAATATCCACATGCTCTATTCTCTACGCGCTCGCAACTATTTCATCGCGCGGTAATATTACACTTAATGGGTCAATTCTAACGATGCACGATCTTGGTGCCATGGTCAGAGCTAAAGGTGTTTTCTTCGGCTGAGAGGTTTCTCCTGACCTTCCTTCTGACTCAGATTATCGATCCAAGTCACGCTAGACTTGCTCCATCTTCGCAGCTATGCCTTGCAAAGTTGTGAGATTTTGATGTAGACTTGCTTGAATCTCCTCATTCTTACTGTATTTGAGGGCCATCCTGTCTTCTAGATGCATGGTGACCTTGGATGCGATGATCTCATGATCATCATCATGCAGCCTTGCTTCTGATGGATCCCTTGTGGATTTCTGTTTCTTTTTCTAGACTTTATCTGGAACTGAGCTTCCGGGCTCCTTCCTTTTTCCTACTGGTGACTCTTCAATCATCATTGTCGGTATTGGATTACTTTCATCTAAGTCACTGTCGATGACCATTGGTCCTTCGACCTTCCATTCATCTAGCCATTCCTTAATGATGAGGTCAATACCTGCTTTATCGAGGTGATAGTTCCCTTGGAACCATTCTGGGTTCTTCTTATGTTCCTTTGCTGAAATATAAATGGAATGCATGTCAGATCGAAAATTTAAAGTGCAGATAGACTTGAATGTTACTTGTTTGGAGATGCACGGTGTCTGAATAATGACATCGAACAGTTGCTCATAGTATGTGAAGAATACTTCATTTGAAGTGCGTTGTCGGCCTGGTAGCAGATTTTCCCAGAGATTTGCATATTTGGGTCCTCAGTAGTCATTCATGTTAGAAGTGAGACCAACATAATGCCTTGGATCCTTCCAGCCTACAAAATCAATCAGGACCATTAACTAGCTATAATGAAAAGTAGTGCCACTGATCTAGGTGTCGTGTACATCGTATAGAAACTCGTTTAGCAAATATTGACACCAGTTGAATCTGACTCCCTGCGTTGCCTTCGTACCAAGGTGAATTTCCGTTGTTGGTACTTCTATCGGTCGTGCCTTCTGCAAGATTTTTCCTACGAGCAGTTGTACTACAAATCTCATAGCATCATCTTTTAAATCATCTATGAAAAACCCTCTTTTTCCTTTAGGAATATGATATTCCTCCTTCATCTTCCCAATGATTTCCTTGTTTCTAGTTTTGTCGGCAAAGAATCTCTTAGGGTTGTCTCCTTGATTGCTTAACCCCGTGATCCTATGGATCAGGTCTATATTGAGGCCTACGTTTGTTTCCAACCAAAGTTAACCTTGGTGTGTGCATGATATCAGTGTGCGCACCACCGCATTCAGTTCCAAACTCCGGTCGAAGTGTGGAAGTAGAAGTTGTTACACCAAAATGTCGTCACCCTTGTGCAAGTGTCGCATGTGTTGCAAGTGTCGTCATCATGACCTAGTGTCGTTACCATGACCGTTGCAAGTGTCATCATTATGACCAAGTGTCGTTATCATGACCATTGTGATAATGTCGTCATCTTGACGATTGTGTAAACGTTTTACTCTGACTCCTAAACTCATTCTGGGCTAAAACACATCCAATTAAGAGATTTCCCTGCCTAGTTGACCTCTTTGAGTAGGCTGTCTCACTTTGTCTTCCTACAGGGTGAGACAGACCCCCTCTGTCACAGTTCTTGGTCAGCTAGGGTGAGACACTACCCCTCTTTTTCTTCCTACAGGATGCGACAGACCTCCTCTGTTGCTCTGTGTCTTCTACCAGGGTGCGACGAGGTTGGTTAAAGGCTATTTTGGGGAGTCTCGAGGTCTTTCTATAAGTTTGTTGAGGTGGAGACCTATCCCTTTACTCTAGGTGAGGCGGCATTTCGGTTCCTAAACTAATGGGAGGATCCTTTAACCATCTCCCCCTAATCCTCAACCTACCCTATCTCTTTATCCCTATATAAGTGAAGCTCCTCTCCACTCCAAAGGGAGGAAGGTCTATAGTATCCTTATGCTGATAGAATCCACATTGGTGATCCGTTATTATCTTGGGAAGCTTGTACCATCTTGGAGTTTTGGCTTGGACATGTTGGATGGAGGATGCGGTGTTAAGGATTTGGTTGTGTTGTTCTCCTTTCTATGTATTCCCACTTTTAATACAGTAATACAAACTCTTTCCACAAATGTTATCATGTTGATTATTATTTGAAGTTTACTTCCTTAACCGTTTACTTAGATCAGTTATTGTTTAGATATTTTGTACTGCTTGTATTTTTTCCATATTGTCTTGATAGGTCTTGCAGGTGGAGATCTAGCGACCATAAATCTTGGAACAACTTCAAGGAGAAAGGATCCACGATCTGAAAGGTATGATATCTAAGTACTCGATCTGTAACTAGATCTAGGAAATGAGTCTTGTATTCAGTCCTGATTTATCTAGATTCACTTGAACTAAGGAGATATGGCTCGCGTCCGCTTGAGTGGATTGTACGTTAACAAATTTGGCGACCATACCGGGGATACTGAATAGTAGAATTGATTTAACTTATGTTTGATTTCATCTCTTTTGTATGAGCAATTTCTATTATTTTGAGCCTCCTTACCATTCGATCTATGTCATTAAAGAGTTTCTTATGTGTCCTTGATTCTCTTTGGGATCATCATTAGCCCTCTTGCCCTTCTACCTTCAGAGATCTCACACTTTTACTGCTCAAAATTCGACTGGTGCACCTGGGTTGAGTCTTCCCTGTGCCACTATCTGGCCGTCTCACTTTGCTTGAATCCAAACTACGACAGTGTCGCCTTTCCTGTGTAAAACTTGCGACGGACCCCCCTATCACACCTTTCCTGTGTATAGGGTGCAATGATCTCTTAAAACTTAGGGATTAGCAGGGTTTTCCCATTTTTTGGGTTTTTGGTTTGATTGCTTGAGGCCTATAGGCTGTGTATTGTGGTCACACACCCCCTAGATCCAGCATAGTCCTTGTTTGGAAGTGTTTTGGTTGATTTTGGGTGCTTAGTTAGTCAAGTGTTTGGCTTGGTTGTGGCGGGAAATTTTGATCCCCCACCGGTTGGTTTGATCTTTCCACCCTTGATCACCCCACCAGATCTTATTGGATCTGTTCAGATCATTACATATGATCTCCAAACCCTTCTCCCGCTCAATCATTGAGTTTTGTTTGCGTTTGGTACATTTTGAGCCTTTCTTGAGTACTTTTGAGTTGTTTGGGTGCCTGACGTTCTTTTCTTTGGGGATTTCTGAATGAGCAGTGCGGCATATATTCTCTCGCTTTATGTATATAGATATGAAAAGCGTTTGGTTATCATGCTCCATTTTTTATACATACATGTGAAAATTGAAAGCGCTTCATTATTTTAATCTTATGCATTGTTAAAATTCGTCGCATCTTTCATTTTCTTTGCGCTTTTTAGCTTATTATTGCGGAAAGTTAGAGTTATTGCACTCTAGGAAAGAATTCTTCTTTTCATTGCTATTTGAGTACTTTTTGGTGTGAAAGAAAGAAAAATCTCTCCTTACCTTAAGTATTTTTCATTGAAAAGTAAAGAAAATAGTGCATATTTCATGTAGTTGAGGACTGCATTATGTTTACGTTTATGTACTCACCTCATGCATCCACCTAACCGTACAAGATAAAATTAACGCTAGCTTAGGTTAAAATCATTTAGTAACTGTGTGTAAGTTAGAGATGTGTTTCGGCATCTTAAAACATGGCAATTGTTGTTACTTTCCAACACTGTATTCCGGGGGTATTGTAGTCTTCCACATACCAACCGGTATATCGATTCTCTTTCACGTACCAAACAGGTATATCAAAGCTCTTTCACGTACCCACCAATTACATCACGTACTTGGTGTATATTGAAAGGTGTTTCACATACTTGGTGTATATTGAAAGGTGTTTCATGTACTTGGTAGTATATAGGAAGGTCTCGTGCTATATGGTTGTGCATTAGACAACACCACTACGGATTTGAGCTCCCACGTACTTTGAGTATATCGAGAGACACCATTAGGATTCCTAAAACCAACTGAGTTAACCATTTTTCCATCTTGGCATCGCAATACACCGAGAAAAAAACTTGGAGAGATTGCTACGCACGTACCATCCAGGTAGTCGGGTATCCAGGAAAGGGTACGGTCCCAATCCTCCTTGTCGCATTTTACTGTTGGACCCTGCGATATATAGCGAGTTGCGAAGCCTTGATGATCTGCTGAGGATCCTGACTTGAGTAGTGTTTGACTTGTGTGGTACTTTAGAGACTCTTAGGGAGTTCAAATATGGAATATTCTTCTGGGACTACCAACCAAGGCGCCCCTTTCCAGGGTGTGCCATTTGTTATTCCCCCTTGTGGAATTGTTGATCTTCCCTTTATGGCGACATTGAATATTCCTGGATTGATGATAAGATTACCAGTATGGTTATTCTCCAATCCAGTTACACCAAGTGAACCAATTGTGTTGGACCTAGGTCCTTCATCACATGAGCCTCAATCTCATGATGACCCTTCTCCTTCTTCCTTGAAAATTGAATCGGCTTCCCTCTCTTCCTCTTCTCCTACTGAAAGCTTTGATGTTAGTAAGAAGGCGAGTGAAAAGAAGAAGAAAGGGAAAACTAAGAAGAAGAACACCAGGTAGAAGGTCACAATCCCAGCCTCTGACCATCATGCTGGGGACTCACCAGCCACTGATCATCATGCTGGGAACATCGATACATCTGTTTCAAATTTGCGTAAACCGAAATTCCCTTGCAAACTTTGTAAAGGGTCCCATTTTCTTAAGAGATGCCCTGGTATCTACAAGGTCTTAGAAATATGGTCACATTCTGAACAACCCATGTCATCAATCTCTGGACATCATACTGATGATATTCCATCAACTAGTGATGTTGTAATCAAGGGTCTGAAGGGTAGAGCTACAGACCCTTGTTGTGTATGCAATCAAATGCATCCTACTTACCTTTGTCCACGCATGGATGAAGATTCACAATTGTTGGAAGAGATTACTGTATCTCAGAACCACCTTACAATTGGATATCGTAAGTTTTCCCTTGACCCCTCATTGGTTGGTGAAGCAGTTGATCCATCTCCATCCTTGGTTGATCCCACTCCTTCTTCAAAGAGTGAAGTTGAATTGGTCGAGACGATATCAACTCCACTCGATCCCACTCTTTCATTGGAGAATGTCTATACTGAAGCAGTCACCATGACGCAATCTTCGTCTCATTCTAGTCTTCCAGTTGAGAGTGAAATAGAAACTGTTGATATTTTTCTGGTCAGTTCAGATTGTTCTGGGCGAGGGGAAACCATGTCCATTTCCATAGGACCCCCTCCAAGTACTAAGGTCATTTCCTTTAATTGGAATGGTCTAGCAGAATCTCGTCTTCCTTCGAGTGTTCCTTTCCAGATATCTGTAGGAATTTTCGATAAGGAAATATTTCGCACTATAGTGGATGAGGGCGCTTATGTTAGTATTTTATCCTCAAACGCTTGGCAAGCTATAGGTTCTCCTCGGCTTGCGTCAGTCACTGACCAGATACTGGCTCTCAATAGAAGGCCTACTGAACATTTAGGGATCCTTCTTCAGTTACCTATCACTTTGGGAGGTAAAATTGTTTATATTGATTTCATGGTTGTCCAAGGTCCCTTAGATTTCAATCTTCTCCTTGGAAGTGATTATGTCTATGCTATGAGAGCCATAGTGTCCAAACTCTTTTGTGTGATGTATTTTTCCTATGATGGGAGGATTGTGACCATTGATCAACTTTCCTAAGTGACACCCACTCATCACATGACTCCTAGTCATCAAACTTCCCTAAATGTTCCACATGTTTTAGTGGTTTCTTCCCCCTTGTGAGGGGGGGCAGGTCTCCAGCCTCTAGGCATCATGCTGGAGTAGTTCTCCTAGATTATTATGCTGGGGGGCACTCTACCAACCTCTGTTCATTATGTTGGGTAATTTCCAAGCAAAGTTTCATTTTTGGTTTCAAGCTTGTGAAAAAATGAAACCATTTCCAAGCAAAATTTCATTTTTGGTTTCAAGCTTGTGAAAAAATGAAACCATTCCCAAGAAAAGTTTACCTTTGGTTTCAAGCATGTGTAAAAATGAAACCATCCCCAATCACAATTTACCTTTGGTTTCAAGTTTGTGTAAAAATGAAACCATTTCTGAGCATAGTTTCCTTTATGTTTTAAGCTCATTAAAAAATGAAACAAGTCCCTCCGAGCATAGTTTCCCTTTGGTTTCAATCTTGTGGAAAAATGAAACCATCTCCCTATGAGCATAGTCCTTTTCTTGTGTCAAGCTCGTTAAAAAATGAAACAATACCCAATGAGCATGTTTCCCTTTCTGTGTCAAGCTCGCTAAAAAATGAAACAGGTCATACGAGGAGAGTTCTATTCATGTGTCAAGCTCGTTAAAAAATGAAACAAATCATTTTCCATTGAGTCGAGTATTTCCATTGACTTAGTACCTGAACCTTCTTTTCATCTTCCTAGGGGTAGTTTAAGTGAATGAAATGAAGCTTGGGGGCATCTCTTCAACATCGGTACGTTATGTTGAAGTCGCTTACTTCTAGCAATCATGCTGGGAGCCTAGTTCCCTTTCTATGGAGTTAAGTCACTTACTTCTAGCAATCATGCTGGGGGCATATACCAACCTCTGGATATCATGATGGAAAAAATTATACCAATGGGAATATTTACGAGCATACTTTCTTTTGAGTTTATAGCTTTCTAAACCATGAAAATAATCCCGAGCATAGTTCATTTTCGGTCACAAGCTTGTTAAAAAATGAAGCAAACACCATGAGCATTCTTCCAACCTATCTTCGAGCTCGTTAAAAACAGTAATATGGTGTTGAGCTTAGTTTCACCTTTTCGTGCTCTGATTGAAACATGAAAAGTGGTTTGAGCTTAGTTTTTACTTTTTCGTGCTCTGGTTCAAACATGAAAAAGATTCTGAGTTCTTTTGATACCATTGTCGTGCTCGTTAAAAATTTGGGTAAAAAGGTGTATCTACCGAGTATAGGTTTATCACTTTATCCGGCCTCACTAGACTATTTACAGAAAAGGAACTGTGCCGAGTTTACTTTTTCCTTTGTCGTACTCGGTCATCAACCATGACAAAGTTGTCCATGGAGTCCTCTTTAAGCTCTTTTTAGACTCCCTAAATAGGAAAAGATTTCCAAATGAACTTGATGTGTCCACGCTTGTAAAAGTATTTGAATGATTGTCTCTCTAGTGGTAGTTTATTCCTTTTTCGGACTAGGGGGCACTTTTTACGAAAAAGGAGCAATTCAATCAATCATGATTGGAAGAGTTCTTTCTTGCATTGTTTTATCCTTTTTCAAGCAAAGGGACTAACTTTACAAAAAAGAACATCCTGGAGTCTTCTTTAGTTCTTTTCAGACTCTCTAAACATGAAATGATGACCGAGTTTTCCTTTTCTGGACTCGTTAAAACTCAACACTAAAGGGCCCGTTATGGGACAAACCCCTCCTTTTCTAGGTTCGTAAAACATGTGGAATTGGACTCATTTATGAGATGAGCTATACCGTGCATCTGGTTACCCTCATCAGGCTCGTAAAAAACACATGAGGTACTCATCAATCATGAGGGGGAAAAAGGGAAGATTTCATGTTACATATTAATTACAATAGTACGTAGTCACTCTTAAACATGGCACTAGTTTGCATTTGCATTCAATACTTAGGTAATCCATTTGTCTCCGAGTCCTATCAATTTTGTGAGTCTTGTCACTCCTTTGGGTCTCCCAAAGAATGCTTCCATCATCAAGTTGCATTGGGGGTTGGTGTCATTCTCATCATGTCAATACTACCAAATCATGCCATGCCCATGTTCAAGAGACATTTGTTACTCATCATATGCATTCAATACACCTTCAATCATGTCATTCTACCTTGTGTCAGTCTTGCACATTATTGTACCATCCAATCTACTCCAAATATCTGTCATCGAGTTTCGTGTCGTTGATGGGGGAATCATCATGGCTCTCCGTCGATGGATTCAACCTTGTCGACTTCAACTCATCATCCGAGGTTTGAATCTAGAAACCAGTCAAGTACCTTGGGCCTACATGCCTCAATGGAAAGTTACCTCACATTCAACATGAGTTCACATAATTGGCTCCTAATTGAAATATTTCGTCAAGCGTTCGACTTCAACTCATTTATTCACGCTTGGTGATATGTACTATGATACCTTGGGAATCATTGACATCAATGGTGATTTCCCTCGTGCTTGTTAACGGTATACATTAATGACCGGTAATGAAGTGGTTTCTACCATGTTTGACTCCAAAACATTGTAATCACATGGATATATTCGTATCATTGTGGGTTCGACTGGAAGACCCTGTGGAATTCATATTGTACCCAGGTTGCGATGGATATTGTTTGAGTTATATTACACGGATCCACTTTGTATTGGTCCTGGCTGTGTTATCATCTCATCATGGATCTACAAGTGTGTCTAGTAGCCATAATTGTGTTCGGTCGGTCTTTAATATCATGGATCCGCAATGTATTGGTCGGCAACCATGTTTTGTGAGACTTGTGGATCTGAGGTCATTTCTGTAGCAACTCCTTCCAACCAGCAAGTCCTTGCCATTTTTCTTACTACAAAGCATTTCACCTGTCTTATTACGTCAGCTTCATGCTTTGGGGGGCATTCTATTACACCAAAATGTTGTCACCCTTGTGAAAGTGTCATAAGTGTCGTCATCATGACCTAGTGTCATCACCATGACCATTGCAAGTGTCATCATTATGACCAAGTGTCATCATCATGACCGTTGTGATAATGTCGTCATCTTGACCATTGTGTAAACTCTTTGCTCTGACTCCTAAGCTCATTCTGGGCTAAAACACATCCAAATGAGTGATTTCCCTACCTAGTTGACCTCTTTGAGTAGGCTGTCACACTTTGTCTTCCTACAAGGTGAGACAGACACCCTCTGTCGTAGTTCTTGGTCAGCTAGGGTGAGACACTGTCGCACTTTGTCTTCCTATAGGGTGCGATAGACCCCCTCTATCGCTCTGTGTCCTCTACCAGAGTGCGATAGGATTGGTTAAAGGCTATTTTGGGGAGTCTCTATGTCTTTCTAGAAGTTTATTGAGGTGGAGACCTATCCTTAGACTCTAGGTGAGGTGGCATTTCAGTTCCTAACATAATGGGAGGATCCCTTAACCATATCCCCCTAATCCTCAACCTACCATAGGTGATCCCTTATCATCTTGGGAATCTTGTACCATCTAGGAGGTTTGGCTTGGACATGTTGGATGAAGGATGTGATGTTAAGGCTTTGGTTGTGTTCTTCTCCTTTCTATGTATTCCCACTTTTAATATAGTAATACAAACTCTTTCCAAAAATGTTATCGTGTTGATTATTATTTGTAGTTTACTTCCTTAAACGTTTACTTAGATCAGTTATTTTTTATATATATTGTACTGCTTGTATTGTTTCCATATTGTCTTGATAGGTCTTGAAGATGGAGATCTGGCGACCATAAAGCTTGGAACAACATCAAGTAGAAAGGATCCACGATCTGAAAGGTATGATATCTAAGTATTGGATCTGTAAATAGATCTAGGAAATGAGTGTTGTATTATGTCCTATTTTCTCTAGATTCACTTGAACTAGGGAGATCTGACTCGCGTCTGTTGTGGATTGTCCGTTAACAGCAATAGGTTTAGAAGCCCTGATTCTAAACTTCGGATAGCCAGCTTTGCGCTACCAACAAGGGTTGTTTTTCATGTCCATTGTCCAACACATGTATTTGTCTGTCTAAAATTGTGGGTGTTTCGGCTCGTCTGGATCCTTTTGCTATTGCAGCAAGTCATATCCCTCGAACTTGCAATCTGCGAGCTTACCCAACAAGTTTTCTTGTAGCTTAACGTGACAAGATATGGGTGGAATTGGTATTTTATACTTGGCATTTCTAGCAAGATTTACGGCTGGCGCATCCGTTGCGCGCGGTGAAATATACTCTGGGGCTAAGGTTAAGGGAATCTCTTTGTCCTCTAGTGGAACTTCTGATATCTTGGAGCCCATTACCTTCACCTTTACTTTCTCGGTTACAGGTTCCTTACCCTTGCTTTGCATTTGTGTAGAATGTCGTGGTGATCAGTGTGAACCTTGGCCTTGTTCTATGATGACCTTCTTGGAAGGGGTTCTCATCAACCCTTCAATCCCGATTTGTTTAAAAGCCCTCACATCCTGTTCGACTGTGGAATCTTGATCAACTGTGGAATCATCAGAAATTCACTGGAGCTTTCTCTATAGACTCACAAAATTACTTAGTTCTCACTATGAACAGACTGATACTATGGCGTGCTAACAAATTTGAAGGTTTTGGTAATGCCCATGAGTGCAGTGTTGACGGTATATATCAGGGTAAATATTAAGGGCGAAATTTCGCCAATTGGCTATTTTTCGAGCTTTTTTTCAAAAAATAAATTCGTTGTTTGGTCATTTTTAGTCTCTAATATTGCCTATATTTACATAAATATGTTTTTTTATCATAATATTCACCAAAATTTACACATTTCAGTAGTAAATTGTATGTTTCATATTTAATATTCGCCTACCTATCTATATACATGTTTTTTTCAATCCAAAATAATCGCCTATGATACTATACTTAAGTATAATATTATAATCCTTAAAAAATACCCTGGTACTATATATAGGTGCAGTTAGGATTATCCACGACCATTAAAAACTAGATAAACATTAATTATCATGTCCGTTGGCCAAATCCGCCAAGTATTTTGGTCCTTTCCCTCATCAACTGCTTCAAAATGGCTAATTTTGTTTTAAATGCTCAATTGATGTCGAAAAAATCACTGTATAACGGCTAGTTTTCATCTCTAACTGCTATTTTGAGGTGTTGCATCGAACTGTGCAGATAGATGTCACTAATCGCAGTGCGGTGAACTACGTAATGCTACTTTTCTTCATACTGGTCTTCGTGTCCGTCCAGTTTCTTTTGAATTGCACGGCTTCCTTCTGAATTTCGCAACTACGCGTTTCTACTTCTCTTTTATTTTGTTTTCTTTTCTCTTCTTCTTCTTCTTCTTATTCTTTTCTTTTATTTTTATGTGCATCTTCACTTTCCTACTAGTGCTGCACGGCTAATGCATCCTTTCCATCAATTTCGCGTATTGGACCAAAACTGTGTACAGACTCTGCTCAATTTCTAACGCCCAATTTCAACTGTACTTGACACTTAGTAATTTCCTTCTCTTATGATTACTGAGGGTTCTGCGAAGTAGGACTATCCTAGTAGGGTTCTAGTCTACTTCCATTAACTAGAACTAGTAAGTTGTCTCTGGCTAACATGGCTAGCTGAGCTACACCACCGTTAGTAACATCCATAACAGTATATGGGCAAAGCCAATGCATCTTAAATTTTCCTGGAAATTTCATGAACTTGCTATCATACAGGAGGACAAGGTCTCCTACCTGCAATATTTTGTGCTTGATATGGCGATCATGCCATTATTTTTCTCTGTCCTTCTGCACTTGCTGGTGAAATCCTGCAATGAAGTGATCCTCTTCCAACCCAACCAAGTGTAGAAGCCTTTCTTGCAATGTCTCTTCATCTTCCATGTCTGTGAATGCAACAATTCTTAAGCCTCGTACAATGTACTCCATAGGCATCACAGCTTCCTGTCTATAGACCAATCTGAAAAGTGTATGGCCTGTCAACTTATTACAAGTTGTTCTATACACCCATAAAATAGCTGGAATGCACAAATACCAATCATCTATGTTTGTGTTGCATACTTTTATCAGCGCATTCTCCAACACTTTGTTAAATGCTTCAACAGTTCCATTGACTTGAGGATGGTATGGCGTACTCCTCTAGTGATAGATGTGGAACTCCTCAGTAAGAGCTTCAATAGTTCTATTCAAAAAGTGAGTTCCTTGATCACTCATTAAAAATTTTGGGCATCCAAATATGGTAAGGATGTTCTCAAAGATGAACTGCGCTGCAGTCCTTCACTGGTTTAGGTTTTTCCCACCCATCTGGTGAGATAATCAGTCGTGGTGATAACGTATCTCGCACCAATTCTCTTTCCTGGTGGTTTGATCGGTCCCACGAAATTAATAGCCCATTTGTCAAATTCCTGTAAATTCAGTTGTGGTCTTAATGGAATTTCATCTCTTCGTGATGGCTTTCCCGTTCTATGACAAACATCACAACTCTGGCAATGTTCCTTTGAATCTTTGTGTAGTGTTGTCCACCATAGCCCTTCTCTTAGTATCTTCTGCGCAGTAGCTCTACCTGCGTAATGACCTCCAGAGACACCTGAATGTGCCTCAACCAAAATAAACGGCTTCTCATGCTCTAACACTCATCTTCGTAGCACTTCATCCGATCCCAATTTGTATAACTGGCCTGCGATGATAGTGAAGTCTGCGGCTTTAACTACCAGCTTCTTCTTCTACTGCATAGTAAAGTATATGGGTGCCAATCCCGTAGTAAAAAATTCGACGATATCTTTGTAATATTCGTCTGCTATCTGTATGGAAAATAACTGCACGTCAGGAAGTTTGTCTTCAAGGTTGGTGGGTTCTTTGCCTAAATCAATCCTTGAGAGATGGTCAGGTCCTAGATTTAGTCTGCCTGGTTTAACAATGATTCCAAAGTCATACTCTTGAAAGAGTAGAATCCATCTACATATTCTTCCCGCTAACACTGGCTTATTGACCAAGTACTTCAGTGTTGAATGGTTAGTGTACATTGAGAAGTGTGCACCCAGTAAGTAGTGCCTGAATTTATGGAGTGCATAAACCATAGCTAGACCTTCTCTTTCTGTGGTTGTGTAGTTCTTTTCAGATGAAGATAACTTTCGGCTTGAAAATGCAATGGGGTGATCAATTTCCCCTTCACTTGGTTGAGATATCACAATGCCCAACGATATAGATGAAGCATCAACATGTACATGAAATGGTTTATTCCAATCTGGAAACACAAGGATCGGCACAGTTACCATTTTCTCCTTTAATGTGTCTAGTCCCTTCTCACATTTTGCATTCTAGATGAAATGCGCTTCTTTATTCAGAAGCTTCTCCATTGACACGGTTATCTGCGCATAACCCTTGATGAATTTTCTGTAATATCCTATATGTCCAAACATTGAGCGAAGTTGCTTTACTAAGCTCGGTGCAGGTAAATTCACAATTGTTGTGATCTTCGCGGGATCAACCATCAGACCTTTCTTGCACACAATGTGTCCTAGTAGTATACCATAGGTTACACAGAAAATGCATTTCTTCAAATTCAAGGATATTTGATGTTTCCTGCACTTAGCTAACATCATTCTTAGGTTTTCACAATGGTTCTTCAGTAAACCAAAGACAGTCCAGTCATCAAAATAGACTTCTAAGAACTTATGGATAAAGTCTTTGAATGTTGCAACAACAACTCTGGAAAATATGACAGGGGCATTCTTCAAGCCAAATGGCACAACTGTATACTGATATGAGCCCCATTCAGTAGCAAAAATGGTCTTATGCCTATCTACTGAATCTATTATAATCTGATGGTACCCAGAAAATCCATCAGTGAATGAGTAGGCCTCATTTCCTCCAACATTGTCCAATACTTCATATGTAAATGGAGTAGGAAATGGGTCATGCAGCGAAGCATCATTTAGCTTCCTCAGATCTACATAGACTCTGATTTCTCCTTTTTTCTTCTTGTTTTGGATAACCATGGGGCTTATCCACTCAGATTCTTCCACTGGCTCAATGATCCCTGCATCAAGCATCTTGTCGAGTTTTGACTTGACTTGTTCTTTCTATCTAGGATTCAGTCTATAAGGTCTCTGTCTGATAGGATTTGGGCTTGGCTTGAGAGGTATCTTCATCACTCTCACGTCACCCAAAATGCCTTAGCGAACTTCGTTGGAAACAGATCTTGATATTCATGTAGAAGGTCTATGATCTGCGTGACCGTTGCATCATCCCAGTAGTCTCCAATGGATGCAAAATTTGGCTCTTCGATCGTGCCAATATTGATTTTTTTTGTCTTAACAGGGCCGCTCATATCTGGAATTTCTAATGGAGGTCCCTCTACATCGCGCACTCCCTCTGATTCAGGTATATTGAGATTTCCTGGATCCTCCTCATCGCTCTCCTCTAGATCTTCTTCATCTTCAGCGATGTTATAACATTCAAGGGTATGTTGTATCATTCTTTCCCATTCTGGTCGTAAGTTCACAGGTAATTTTACGTCTTCAATTATGTTTTCTTTGATGACCTCTAATGCCTCATTTGTACTTGGGCATTCTTCTCTGAATATCCTTTCTTTGATAACCTATGGATCCTCATTTATGCCTATATAGTCATCTTCAAAGATGAAGGTTCTTTTGGAGTTTGCAGTTAAAATAGACCAATATGTGGTTCCTCTGTGAAGTTCTGCGTCTGTGTACTAATTCTTTGGAATCTACTCTAGTGTATGCACAAACATATGAACCCATTCTGTCTGTGGTTTGTGTATCCATGCTTGTGAACAAGTGTCTATGTGATCCCTTGGATCTATTTGTCCATTATACTTTACCATGGTCAGCACAACTTTCTCTGCGAATATGATTTGCATCATATGTTTGCACTGATCCCATGTGGTCAAAGTGTTCTTATGCGTGGCCCACCATCTGGTAGGTGTAACGCGTAGTGCTATATCCAATGCTGGTATGCGATGTTCAGTTGAAATTGATACAGTATATTCTTTCAAAAATGTATAAACATTTTTTGAACCATCATAAGTGGGGATTGGACTTACCTCGGTTCCAATCTAGCGTGGTGACCTTGTGAGTTGCGTGCATATTCTTGCAGACACTTCATGCAGTTGGCCTTGTCAATTCTCTAGTCCTGTGTCGGATTTTGATACGCAAGAGTTGTCGTAGCGCCAACTAAGCATTCCATTAGCTGTAGGATTGATGTAGTCAGCGTGATTTGTTGTCATCTTATAGATGCGATCAAGGTCATGAGCTCTACATTCTTCTCTAACCGGATCAGTGTATCTTGGTCCTTGTGAAGGGTCTAAGGGTGCGATGACCCTAATATCTGCCCCTTCAAATATCATCCGTTTTTTCTTTAAGTCAATGATCACGAAGTTATCCATCACCAAGTCTATCCCCAATAATGCTGGATATGGGTTACTATCATCAATGATCTCAATAACCTCGAAGTCTACTGAAGTACTTACTCCATCAATATCCACAAGAACGTTTGCTATCCTTCCAAAGGGTATAAGCTTCTGCTGATTTGCTAGTCTCAATTGTATTGGTGACCATGACAACTTTGGTTTCCCCATTTCTATTCATGTCTGCTTGGTTAAGACATTTACTTCAGATCCTAAATCAAGGATGATCTCATCCATCTCATAATCTCCAATTTTTGCACTTAGCCTCATTTCTCGACCTGTTCTCTTATGGCTTTTGATGTAGTGAATTGTGATATGAGCAGTATTCGTGGAACTTCCTTGTTCATAGTGGTTTAGAAAATTTTGTATTTCCACCAAAGCATCTTCGCTCTTCAGCAGCTTCATATAGCTCCTTAGGAACTGCGCAACAGAAGTCCCTGTTTCTGCTGCGGTACTTGTTTGATCATACGCTGCTGGCATATCCTTCATTTGTGTTATTTCACTTCGCAATGGGATTCTTGGACTGACAGGTGTTGGTTCTTTGAAGGTGTCCATTGCTTCTGCGAATACTTCCTTGTTCCTTTATAGATTGAAAGAAGGTGCTTTCCCAGTATTTTCTTATCCAGACCCCATTAGTAGGTGTTTGCTTAGCGTGGTGCTCTCCAGAAGTCAAAGCTTCTGGTTCTTTATCTCTTCCTGTTGCAACTCCACTTCGTGTCACATCATTGACGTTTGGATCTCTTTTCTCTACTGCAATCATCTAAACATTCTAGTTTGGTGCTTCTGTTCTTCTTTCTTGCATCTTCGCTTGTAGCACTAGGAATGCTTCAATAACATGGTCAAAATATTTACAGTATCTACATGCAGTAGTAGCATTTGAACATTATCTAGAAAGATGGCCAGGCTGTGCGTAGTTATAACAAATCATCAGACCTCTTCCTCTTCCTTGTCCTTGTCCTTGTCCTTGTCCAGTGTTTCTTCCTCTTCCGCAGAATCCACCATGGCCTCTATATGCTCCTTCATCATACTACGTATTATCATGGTGTTGCAGTGTTTCTCCTTGAACTTTGTACACATCGTGCTTCCTTTCTATCATCAAGTCATATGTTCTACAGTTGGAATCATCATGTCCAACTGACTTACAAAAACTGCAATACAAATTCTTAGGTGTTCTGACATATTTCTGGATCAAATAACAATCCTCTGGTCGATGTCCTCTGCATCGACAGATTTCACACCATGGCCTTTGTTGTTGATTTAGTGGATTTGGTGCTCGAGTATCAGTGCAATCTTTAAAAACTGGACAGTGTTCTTTTGAGTGTCCCTCTGCTCTACATTTTGTACACCAGATCACTTCTCTAACCTTTTTGCCTTTCTTAGTGTCCTAGAGTTGTAACGTTAAGGTTGCTAACTGGTTTTGGATCTGGATCATTCCTTGACTTGTTTCTCCTATCGACGAAGCTTCTAGCTTCATCGCAATCTCTAATGCTTCTATCTATGACACAACCTTTTGTTGCATCAGCAACAGTCTGATATGGGGCAACAACGCAACTATGAACCACTCTTGGTGATATTGCGGTGCTATGTCAAGAATGACTTGGTCTAATAATGCTTTAAACTTCTGGTCAAATTCCCATATTGACTCAGTTGTTTTATGTTTGATTTCTTTCAGCTCTGTTATACATTGTGATTCATATTTTGGTTTCTTGAACTCTCTTAAGAGAGAATCCTTTATATCTGGTAGGGTTCTATTCTGTCCGACATAATATTTCATGAACCAAGTTAACGCTCTATCTCTGAATGTAGTGATGAGCTATGCATGCTTAACAACATCATCTTGGACTTGCTTGACGCTCCACACGGCTTCACATAGAAGCCAATGTTGCTCAGGGTCTTCTAGACCCGTTCCTTTAAATATCAGTAGTTTTATATCATCAGTCATTCTACTTCTAGGTGGTACAGTGTTCAGCACAATATTTTGAGTGGTGTTAGGGATGTTACTACGTGGAATGTTCTGAGTACTCACTCCTACGGTGTTACTAGTATTGACACTGTGAGGATTGGGAATATTAACAATTAGAGGATTCTAAACTGATGTATTCTATGGATTAGGAGGCATAATATTCACAATTGGATGGTTCTGAGGTGTAATGGGATGATAGGTAGTTAATGGAAGTGCGGTCTGGATATAAGTCTCAGCTTGGAACTCAGTTTCTACATGGAGTTCATGTTCATTAAGGTTATTTTTTGTACTAACCTTATATATTTTACAACTTCTTAAGATATGAATTGCTTCTTCTGTATCACTGTAAGTATTATCGACCATTACATACTCAAAGCAACTATGAATCTTATTGCATTCTTAAAACTCCTTTCTCGGCTAAAAGCATTTTGATATATAAAGTCAGATTATTGAGGTACTTACCTCTGAAACCTCTGAAGAAATCAGCTTCTGATGCGTTGTAGGACTTCAATGTGTGCACAATGAACTCTGTCACAAATACTTCTAGAATACTGTCAACCCAAAATTCGACTGCTCGCGAGAGTGGACTGCCTATTGGTTTAAGCCTCTGAATGAGCTTTGGGTTCCACTCACTAGGTGCTCCTTCTTGGAAACAGTTCTTTCACTCTGTGAGTCTCGATAACCACTCATGCAACTCGTTTCAAAAGGTTGAGAAGAAAATTTCATGAATATCCTTCCACAGGTATTTGTGTAACCACTCGACGTCAAAGAGATGTGGATGTCTATTTTCCTTTTTGGAAAAATCCCTTTCTGTCTTGTCCACCCAGTTCCATATTTATGTTTTCTCAGGATTCCAATTTTCGGTTCTCATCACCAGTTCAAGTGCGGCAACAGAACCATTTGTTGGTTCTATATGTGCTCTTTAAGTTCGACGAGATAGACCCAGGTTCTGCGTGGTTTAGGGAACCAACAAAACCCCTTTTACCTGGCCCTTTCAGTAATAGTCTGTGAACGGACTGAGGTCTCACCCGAGGTGAAGTTATGGGGAGGTTTCAGAATTAGGTTTCCACAACTGGGTGATGCGTGCTTCAACATAATGGTGGACAGCATGAAGTTTACTTACTTTGCGGTTAATGCTTATGTTATCGCACATCCAAGGACTACGCGATGCAGAATGACTGCTTAACAATAGGACAACACCACCAGGGACTGCGCTTCCTCTTCGACAATCACACAACTTCAATAGACTTTACTTGGTGCAAAATGACACATTCGAAAACATAATAGATTGCAAACCTTGCAAACTTATACGATATGGTGAACTATAGAGTAACAATGCACTTCTGGTGCTGTGCTTCGGGGAATCGCACTATACAGATTTCGCTGACTAAGTGTTTACCCAATACTCGTGCATTCATGTGACTTAGAAATACTTATGCATTCAACATTCATTCACATATGTTGATACTTAACATAATATTCCCATAATTTATCCTTATGGCGAATACATATAAAACCAAGAACACATGAACTTATAAACAAGATCTTAACCATTCAACATAAGAAAATACACAGATGCAAGCGCATAATAAATCACATAACACAAGGAATTAATGTGGCTCACCCCCAAGATGGGAGCTATGTCCACAAGAACTATTGTTATATTATCAATGGGAAGGGTACAATAGTTCCAGTCTGCACACACAACTGCAGACTCTCTTCTCTCTTTAGTAGGTCTATGCGCACATAGCTGTAGAGCCTTTTTACAATCAGTATCTCAAAATCTCAACAATGACAATATGAAGATTAGAGATTAACCCTTTCCCTTACAAAATATGCCCTTTTATAGATAGTTCCCTTAGGTCACGTCTTTTACAATCATGATGGGCTCAAAAACCCTAAGGTTTCCCAAAACTGTTGCGGTTACCCCGCTAACCAGGACTGTTAGTCTCCGATAGCGACTCGTCGTCGTGGCCATCCTTAAGCACATGGTCACGTCACTTTCAGCCCTTCTGTCAAGCGCATGCCAACGGGTTTCTTTCACCCCATCGTTTCTTCTCTAAAGACTTCATGCGGTCGGTTTACGCAGTGCTTCCTTTGCTTGTGCGACCGATCGCTTTCCTTCTTCACCACTCCTTACCCACTTCGCGGGAATCATGGAGTATATTTACCAAAATAGATAGTCGATCAGTCTCACCGGAATTTATACCGTTTTCCTTCCAAAACTTCTACCATGCTTCATCTTCACGGAATTGGCTCTCTGCGGCGCTGTATCTCCACAGCGCAGTAACTTTGTGGCGCTAACTCTCTTACTATACTGATGTTTCGTTGCGATGTATGCTCGCAGCTCCCAAAACAGTATTGCAAAAAAATGCCTTATCGTGGGCTAGGCCCAACAGGAATAACCTTTACAGGGAAGGCAATCAAAGTGCTCACCTCTATACAAGAGGGTGAATCATGGCTACACAATATTGGTTTGGAGAATGTCCCCTGATGTTGTATATTTAACACTCCCTCTCAGCGAGGGAGGCATTCTATGACATACCAAGATTGTATCGGAAGTACCTAAACATTGTCATTGACAGAGGCTTTGTTAACACATCTGTAATCTGCTCATCAGTAGTAATGTATTGAACTGTCACTGTACCTTTCTGGACCATGTCTCGGATGAAGTGAAACTTCATTTCAATATGCTTCAACTTGTCATGAAAAACTGGGTTTTCAGAAAGCTTGATGCAACTCTGATTATCACACCTAATAAATGTAGGATCAAGCTTTTCACTGAACAACCATGCATGTAGCTTTCTGAGACACACTGCTTCTCGACAGGAAACACTAGCAGTTATGTATTCTGCTACGGTACTTCTCTGGGATACAGAGCCCTGCTTCCTACTGGATCAAGATATCATAGATGATCCTAGGATATAACAATAGTCGAATGTACTCTTATGGTCCACAATGCTTCCTCCCAATATGAGTTTGTATAACCAAGTAACATGAGTCCTCCAATAGAGGCATATATGAGTCCATATGAAATTGTACCTCAAAGGTACCTAAGCACATTCTTAGCAGATGTCTAGTTTATGTGTCTTGGATCAGACATAAATTGACTCAGAATGCTAACAAAAAAAACATATATCAGGCCTTGAATGTATCAAGTACATTAGCGAGCATAGAAGCTATCTATACAAAGTGGGATCTACTAGATCTGATACATAGCCTGAATCATGAAGTTTCCTCAAATTGGAAACCATCGATGTAGTCATAGATTTGCAATCTATCATGTCAAATCTGTGTAATATATCCATAGTGTACTTCCCTTGAGATAGACAAATTTCAACTTTTATTTGCCAGATTTCAAGGCCAAGAAAGTACTGCATTAGACCTAAGTCTTTCATCTCAAACACTGAGGTGAGATCCCTTTTGCACCAAGAAATCAGATTTTCCTCTCCAGTGAGAAACAAATCATCAACATACGGAACCAATATCAATAGTTGGTTCTTCACTACTTTGAAGTACAAATTTGGATCAGCTTCAATCTTACAGAAACCCAGTTTCTGAAGGTAGCTATCAATTCTAGAGTACCAAGCCCTAGGGGATTTCGTAATACCATATAGCGATTTATTTATCTTGTAAACATGGGACTCCTTCCCATGCACCACAAATCCTTCAGGCTACTGAATATAAACCTCTTCCTAAACCTCACCATTGAGGAAGGTTGTCTTCACATCCATATAGTGAAGTTTCCATCCTAGAACAAATGTAAGTGCAAGCATTGCTCGGATTATGGTGTACCTTGCCACAGGGGAAAAGGTATCATCATAATCGATGCCTTCTTTCTGAGATAAACCTATAGCAACGAATATGGATTTATACTTCTCAATGCTACCATCCGCAACATGATTTATCTTGTAAATCCATATGGAAGTCACAATGGAATTCCCATCAGGCTTGGGAACAACCTCCCAAACATCATTCTTCATTATAGAGTTGTACTCTTTTGTCATTGCATATTTCCAAACTTGTTTCTTTGCAACTTCTTCATATGAGGATGGTTCTGAATCACTGATGTAACTCACTAGTGCAACATACCCATAATATCTATTAGGTTGCTTGCGCTCTCTAGATGACCCTGTTGGTGCTCCATGTTTCTCTGCATTTTGTAAATGTCTTGGCACCAAGAAGATCTTCTTTTAGCAGGAGGTTCATCAAGTGACCTCTCAAGCAATTCTACTGGTTCTTCAAGAGCTAGCGAATCTGAGGCATCTTCTGGTTTCTCCCTCTCAAACTCTGAAGGGGGAGATTCAGACTTGGGATCCTCCATCTCTGAATCACATTGAATCTATTTCGAGATTTTGAAAGCATCTTCCTCATGGAAGGTAACATCTTGGATGAATTCAATGTGTCTCTCAATAGGTACATATATTCAATATTATTTGGATGACTCACTATAACCCACAAAGGTGCCTTTCTTTCCAGAAGGATCCATCTTTTTTCTCTTTTCTTTTGGTACATGAATGTATATTGGGCTCCAGAATATCCTTAAGTGTGATATGTCTAGATTCTCACCAGTAAACTCTTCTTCCGGTGTCTTCTCATCTAGAATGGCATGCGGGCTTCTATTCTGGATGTACACAATTATACGGGTGGCTTCTTCCCATAATGAGATAGACATATCTTGATCATGCATCATGGATTTTGTAGCCTCACATATGGTTCTATTCATCCTCTCAGTGACCCCATTTTGCTGAGGGTTGTATGGTACTATTAATTGTCGACATATTCTTGCATCACTACATATCTCATTAAATGCATGTGAATCAAATTCACGTCCATTATCAGACCTTAATGCATGGATGTGCTTTTATTTTTGATTTTCAACCAGGGCTTTAAACTCTTTAAATTTGCTAAGAGTTTCACTATTAGCCTTCATGAAATAAATCCATGACTTCCTAGAAAAATCATCTATGAACAATACATAATATAAGAATCCAATCAGGGAGGGGGATGACATGGGAACACATACATCATAATGTATTAAATATAAAATCCATTTAGATCTAGTAGAACTACTAGAAAAACTTTTCACATTCTTCCAAAGTGTACAACCCCGACATACACTATCATGCTCAAAATCAAATATGGGCATATTTTATACCATCTTTTGAAGTCCTAGTAGTGCTTTGTAGTGTAGGTGTCCAAGCCTTCAGTGCCATAGCTCTCATGGACTAATAGTTTGGTGAATCATAGCTTGAATGTACTTCCTGAATACTTTGTAGAGTCCTCCCTATCGAACTCCAATCACAAGAACATATTCTAGGCTTTTTTCTTCAGCCGTAAAAGCGATTTGTTATCCATGAAGATAACTCAGAAGCCTTTGTCTTCAAGAACCAAAACTGAAAGAAATTTCTTATTCAATCCTGGAACATATAGAATTTCCTCCACATGTAGAATATCACTAGGGCTTAGTTGGAATGAGGTGGATCCAACTCCTTGGAACGAATAAGTTGAGTTGTCCCCCAACTCTACCATGCATGTGGATTACTTCTCCTTTAGATCGGTGATGGCACTCTTGTAACCAGTCATATGTTTGGATGCACCACTATCAATAAACCATTTTTTTGCATTTGTGATGACGGATCCCTAAAGGGATGAGATAAGGTAATACTCCCTCCTTGTCTCCTTTTCTTCGGATGCATTCTTTGGAGTGGTTTCATCTTCTATTGTGGTAGAAGCATGAAACTTTGCTTTCCTCTTTGATTTCTTGTTGCAATTGAAGCATCTAGATTTGGACTTGTTAAAGATTTTGTTGAACTCCTTCTTCTTTTGATGAGAGAACTTCTTTTGGAAGAAGGGTTTCTTTTCTTTCTTCATTCTTTCCATGAGGGAAATATTTTCTTCTTTGATGCACACTGAATTGCTCTAGATTCACTCCTCCTCTTAGAGGAAATCATGCCACAACATTTCAAAGTTAGGTTGTACCTATCGACCATTTAATGCATCCAATAATTTATCCCATGAGGATGGGAGACTATCAATAGTGGTTTGGATAAGATCATCTTCAACCACCACTACATCAATACTAGCAAGTTGATCTCTTACCTGAGAGATCTTGGAGAAGAAGGAGGCCACTGTCTCATCCATCTCCATCTTTAGGTTTTGAATCTTATTCTTCAATCCCCTCTTTTGACTCGGGGCCTTCTTCTCATATAGATTAGTCAATGTATCATAACATTCTTTTGCAGTCTTTAGCGGTGTGATCACGGGCATCAAGTTATATTTTACTGAATCATAGATGATCCGTTTGGCCTTAGCTTGATTCTTCTTGAATTTTATGCACCCTACATTAGATGTAGGCTCCTCCACCACAATGGATACGTAGCCATCTAAGTCATGTTCCTCTAGGATGTTGAGAATCCTATCCTTCCCAATGTTGAAGTTTGAGGTGCTCTCAATACAATATTCCAGTTGTACAAAGACTGATTCCATAGTCTTCAAATCTTGTGCTCAACTTCTCAGTATGAATGTAGGGTATAGCTGGCATGCAAAACTGACCTTCACGCCCCGAGCTCTGATACCATGTTAATATTTGGTTGATACTTGATATTTAATTCTTTTAGATGCAGAGACTTGAAGAAATGAGAAAATTCAATCCATGAAATTCATACAACCATAACACAAGATATACCCTAGGAAAATCCTCAAAATTATGAGAACAAAACCCCCAAAATTCTTCTCAGTATAATACAATGGATATTAGAGAATGATTTTTTTT
The DNA here is from genome assembly GCA_027924585.1 of Larix kaempferi. Taxonomy (NCBI): domain Eukaryota; kingdom Viridiplantae; phylum Streptophyta; class Pinopsida; order Pinales; family Pinaceae; genus Larix; species Larix kaempferi. The sequence continues at coordinate 56,690,312 of BSBM01000753.1, forward strand.
ACAACATAGCAGATTTCTTTGATAAGATAAGAGATCACCAGAAAATATTGATGAAGATACAAAAGCAATGGAGAAGAGAGATCAATCGGATGTGTTCCCAGCACAATAATAACAATCATGAGCAATACCCTGCACAAAGAGAAGCGCCTTGCCTTCAATGGAGAAAAGAATTCACTGCACATTGGATTCATCAATCCCATATAACATATTTATACATTCTTCTCTTCTATTTTTAACTTCTAACTTCAGGATGAAATCGCCCTCAAACTAGATGTATTAATCTTGCATGGAGAGCTGCGCCCCACTTCTCATGTAGTGCCTTATCTCACTGAATTTTCACTTAGGATGAACTCGCCTATTAACTTAAATCTTTCCCACTTGGTTAGGTGGATAACTTAAGTGTTGACATGCAAGTGTCACAACTCATGTGTCATATTTTAGTTTAACATAATTTTCGCCATGCAATAACACTTAGTTAACTAGATCTTCTTTGTTGGCACTTGGTTAACTCTCTTTAACTGAAGTGTCATCTTTTAGTTTAACTAAAGTGAAAACACTTTAGTTAACTAGTCCTTCTTATTTAACAGTTAGTTAACTAAAATCATGCTGATTAATTTACTTGAAGTGACCACTGTGAGTTCTTTAGTTAACTAAGGCATGTATTTTAATTGATGCTTTAACTGAAGCATTGATACTAAGTTATCTTAAGCTTTAACAATTTGAGTTCTCTTTAATTAGCTGAAGTGTTTGCATGGGAAATTTCAAATTCTCTTGATCTCTATGGTTGTTCTTTTATTTATTTATCTTTTACTACATGGTAAATATGTGCTAACTTTAATTATCCATCACATTACATTATACTAAGAAGAATTATTGGATGCTGTGATCATATTATATTATTTTGGGCCAAATGATCATATGCTAAAGTAATTCACTTGAGAGGTGATCAATCTCTAAAGGAGAATTATAGCAATCTGGTGATCATGGTTAATAATACATCACACAACATATGCTTTTAACATATAAATCATGACCTTTATATGGAAGGTCCACCTCTATACGGGAGGTCCATCTCATGGATACCTTTATATAGAAGGTTCATATGATAATCATGACTTGACACACAAGTCCGGATTCTTGTCCAACAAGACTTTACAACATCATTAATTTGATCAAGTACCTCTATACGGGAGGAATAACATTTACACGGAAGGAAATCAAAGTGCTCACCTCTATATAGGAGGATCAATATTGGCTACACAATATTGGTTTGGAGAATGTTTCCTGATGCTGCATATTTTAAGCATGATGGATTCAATCTTCTCTGTATCAATTGATATTCCTTCCCCTGAAATAATGTGACCCAAATAATGAATTTTATTTTTGTAAAAGTCACATTTGCTTTGCTTTGCATACAACTTATGCTCCCTTAGAAATTGCAAAGCCATTCTCAAATGATCTTCATGATATTCATCATTATTAGTATAGATAAGAATGTCATCTAGAAATATGAGAACAAACTTCTCCAAATACATATTGAAAACACTATTCATGAGGCACATGAATGTAGCTGTTGCATTGGTGAGACCAAATGGCACCACGACAAACTCATAGTACCCATACCTTGTTCTAAAAGCTGTCTTGAGAATATCTTCTTCCTTGATTCTCACTTAATGATAACTAGACCTCAAATCAATCTTTGAGAATACATTTACCCCTCTCATTTGATCAAAATATCATCGATTCGAGGAAAGGGGTACTTGTTCTTCACTGTAACCTTGTTAAGATGCATGTAATCAATACATAACCTTCGCACTCCATCTTTATTTTTCACAAATGGTACGGGTGCTCCCCATGGAGACACACTTGGACGAATGTACTTCTTTTCCAATAATTCCCGTAATTGCATTTTCAGCTCTAATAATTATGTTGTACTCATCTTGTAAGGTGTTGTAGAAACTAGTGCATCTCCTAGCACAAGATCTATTGTAAAATCAATGTTCCTCTTTGGAGGAAGTCCTGGAACCTCTTCGGGAAACACATCCTTGAATTCTTGTAGCACATGATGGGCTTCCAAATTAGGAATTTCATTTTTTATTTTCTCCAAAACATGGGAAGCATACAATTGACAACATTTCCTACATAATTTATTCAACTACATGGCTGAAATTTTCCTTACAGAAACTACCTTTGGAATGCCCTTTACAACCCTTGGGTTTCTTTCTTCATCAATAGATTAAAAAATCTTGATGTAGCAATCAAGTTTAACTCTATGGGATTCCAACCAATCCATTCCAATGAGAATATAATAGGAACAAAGTGGCAAAACATTCAAGTTTGAAAAAGTGGACAGTCCACCCATTTCCAATGGACATTTCTCCACCATCTCACTAACTTTCCTCTTGAATCCAGTGGCTAGTTGGATTAACCATGATTTACTATGCTTTGATTTCTTAAAAGCACAAATCTCAACAAGTTTAGTACTAATATAACTGTGAGCAGATCTAGGGTTAATCAAAATAGAAATAGATTGCTTAGCAATCTTACCTTCAACTTCAACCATAGTTGACTAATGGTATACTTGGTGGTCCTCTAATGCAACATAAATTCTAGGGATGGTGCTTGCCACTTGACCCATGGTTTCAGCTCCTTGATGTTGTGAACTTGGTTTGCACTTCCATTTCGATGTGGATAGTTTCTAAGAATATGGTCCTCTCCACATCCTCAACATTGAAGAGGCCCTCTTAGATCTCGTTTATCTCTTGTTTTGTCTCCCATCATCCTAGCTAGTTTAGTCACACCCGGTGGTGGCTTCCTTGTCTAATTTCTGAATTGAGGAGGATTGAACCCCTTCTTCCTTTGGTCAAACTTTTCATTTTTCTTATCCTTCCATGCATTATGGAATTCTAGTTTTCTTTTGTTTTGATGATAGCAATACTTGGATTTTCTTATGGCCTCATCTAGAGTTCGAGGTTCATCAAAATCAATTTAATATTTATATGACTAGGGTATCCCACTTATAAAATACTGAATTTTCACCTTATCATCACAGATATATATTTGAAATACCTTAGCAGCTCTAAGAATCTATTTTCATATTCTTCCATTGTCATTTGTCCCAATTGTAGCTCATGGAACTCTTTGATTTTTCCATCATAGTACCTATCATAAAGGTACTTTTCCTTGAAGTAATTCTTAAATTGCTTCCAAACAATATTCCTTTCATTGATCCTTTTTACTTTCCCAAGGTGATCCCACCATATAGATTCTCTCTCATTCGGATTGAATATGGCCACTCTTGTTTTCATATTTCCTAAGTAGTCTTGGACTTGGAAATACTTCCTCATCCCAAGAAGCCAAGCCTTAGCTTCTTGACCAATTTTTTGTTAGTTTTTACTTGTTTAGCATAATAAAATAAAAAAATATAATAACTGAAAGAAAGACAAGCATAAAAAACATAAAGAACACAAAATTTCTCTTGGGGAAACCACAAGGGAGAAAAACCCCAGCAAAACTTCCTCAATATAGAATTCACCGAGTACAAGATAAAACCCCAAGACAAAAAAAAACTTCTCTCCTTCACTTGTGCGAACTTCTCTCTCTCTTATGTGAACTTGAGTGAGTGAGATGAGTGACACAAATGAGCAACTAAAACTCCTATTTATATTCTTCAATTGAGATGACGTTTTCCTCAACAAGGCCGACTTGTCAATTACATAATATAATATTCTTTTTTGGGTTCTTCTAGGCCGACACAAGTCCAAGGGTTTACATTGAATCTTTCAATTACTCTGACATTATCAATTAAATCAATGACATCTCCCTAAGGAGGAATACAATAATACAATAGAAAAGTACATTTAGAACATCTTCCACAGTTACATTTCTTTAACACTCCCTCTTAACTAGGAAGGTATTCTGCGGGAAACATCATCAACATCAACAAATGTCCAATTGACTGGTGAATCTCTATATGTCATAGGAAAGTTTTGGAACATCATCATATGTCTGGGGCATCATCAACATCATCTACTGTAATATCACCATCAGTATCATCATCATCATCATCTCTGGAATATCATCATCAACATCAACATTAGTATATGAATACTGGAACACCATCAATCATCAGTCGGAAAGTACGGGAACAATAATCATCAGTAAGTAAATACTGGAACAACAACAACATCAATCATCAGTCGGCAAGTACTGGAACAACATCAATCATTAGTAAGGAAATACTGGAACAACATCAACATCAATCATCAATCAACAAGTACTGGAACAACATCAATCATCAGTAAGTAAATATTGGAACAACAATAACATCAATCACCAGTCGAAAAATACTGGAATAACATCAGTCGTTGAGTACTGATTATCAGTCGGAAAGTACTGGAATAAAATTAGTCGGAAAGTATTGATCATCAGTCGGAAAGTACTGGAATAACATCAGTCGAAAACTACTAGAATAATATTAGTTGGAAAGTATTGATCATTAGTCAACAAGTACTGGAATAACATCAGTCAGAAAGTACTGATCATCAGAAGGAAAATACTAAAATAACATAAGTCGGAAAGTACTAATCATCAGTCGGTAAGTAATGGAATAACATCGGTCGAAAAGTACTGATCATCAGTCGGCAAGTACTAAAATAACATCAGTTGGAAAGTACTTATCATGAGTCGAAAAGTACTGGAATAACATCAGTCGAAAAGTACTGATCATCAATCAGAAAGTACTGCAATACCATCAATCGGAAAGTATTGATAATCAGTTGGAAAGTACTAGAATAACAATAGTTGGAAAGTACTGATCATCAGTCGGCAAGTACTAGAATGACATCAGTCGGAAAGTACTGAAATAACATCAATCATCAAGTACTGATCATCACTCTCTCTTTCAAGGGAGGTATTTTCGGACCACACCAAGATTGTCTTAAAAGTATTCAAACTTTATGCGAGACAGAGGCTTAGTCAACACATCAACAACTTGTTCCTATGTAGGAACATACTTGAGCTTTAGAGCTCCCTTCTGTACCATATACTGGATATAGTGAAACTTGATCTCGATATGATTTGATCTGTCATGGAACATTGAATTCTTTGTCATCTTGATACAAATCTGATTTTCACAGCGAATATCAATCACATCTATCTCTGCATCAAACAGTCTTGCCAACATCTTGTGAAGCCAAACTGCTTCGCTATAAGCTGAACATGATACAACGTATTCAGATTCTATTGTACTAAGAGCAACACAGGGATACTTCCTACTGAGCCATGATATCATACCTGATCCCAAGATAATAAAAAAATCCTAACTGCTTTTTTCTATCATCGACACTTCCATCCCAATCTGAGTCTGTATATACGTACAATCTGAACTCACTATCTAATGCATATATGATTCCATAGTCCAACGTACCTTTTAGGTACCTCATCACATGTTTTGTTGTAATTAGGTGAACATGTATGGGATCTACCATATTCTGGCTCAAGGTTTTCACAGCAAAACATATATCTGGTTTAGTATTGGCCAAATACATCAATGAGCCAATAATCTGCCTGTACAATGTGGAATCTACTATCTCTGATGAAGCATCATTCAAGAGCTTCAAGTTTGTCACCATCAAAGTGTTAGTTTTTCAGAATTTAATTCAATTTGATATAGGATCTTAACTAAGAGAACAACATGTATAGCATATCAAACATAAGAGACAAGAGACACAAAGCATTTCACTGGGGAAAACCAAGAAGGTGAAAAACCCCGCAATTTCCTTAGAGATAGAATGAGCATCAATCCAAAGATCACAAAGATCAAACCACACAACAAGAGATATTCTCCTAGCAGTATCTCCTACTCCACTTGTGCGCACTCCTCCTCTCTCTCACTTATGCGAAGTGAGTGAGTGTGTGAATGTATCAAATGAGAGAGTCACACTCTCTATTTATACTTTTACTTTCACTTGACCTTTACTCAACTAGGTCGGCCCAAAATTAACCACTTAACATAATGTTGACTGGGCCGACCCCACTAGGGTGGTCTAATAACCCTTTAACCCACATGACTCATACAGGGCCTATCCCATCAAGGTGGTCTAATAACCCATCAAGTATAAGTTATGACACTTACAATATAACTTGCGACACTTGCAAGTACAATTGATGACACTTCCAATCGGAGGAATATTACATCTCCATTGGGCATACAATAAAGTACAAATACAATATACAAGTGAATATCTTCCGAAGTTACAAATACATCAACACTTCCTCTTAACTAGGAATGTTTTCTCTTGACACAAGTCATCAATACATATAGGAACAAGTCTTCAATTCTGGAGCTAGATCATCATCACTGGATCATGGAGCATCATCGTTACTACTGCTATACTCATCATATCGATCACTGGGCTATCTCTCAATTATTCTCATCATAGGAAGTTCTACAGAGCCAACCCTTTTTCATGCTGGATGTAGGCCTAGCCTCCTGTAGGTATTCATCATCTCTACAAGCGGTCCATCCTATGGAATCCTCAAAACTAATTATGTGCGTAAAAAAAACCTTGAAAGAGTATCCCATGATCCTTTATGTGCCTAAGCACGACCGAAAAGATCTCCTAGGGAGCTATTACATGTGACCACCACAAAACCTTAAAAGAGTGTCCCAAGAACGTTTATGTGCATAGAACGACCGACAAGAACCCTAAAGAGCATCCCAGGATCATTTATGTGCCTAAGCACGATTGGAAATATCTCCAGGACTGATTACATGTGGTCTGGAAAAACCTCGAAAGAGCATTCTAGGACTGATTACGAGCATACTGCTCAACCTATCGGATCTCCCAGGGAAACATTATATGCCACAGGACAAGACCTCGAAAGAGTATCCTCGAATCCTTTATGTGCCTAAGCACGACCGACAAGATCTCCCAGGGAAATATTATATGTCCTCCCAAGCAAAACCTTGAAATAGCATTTGCCAGATATCCTAGGGAGCTAGTATATGCCCTAGGAAAAACCTTGCAAGAGTATCTACAAATCTCCCAGGGAAAGATTACATGCTTATTGCACAACTTGTCCACAGCCACGGAGTATCATCCTGATACTCATGATCCACTTGATCATCCTCGCATGGAGAATCATCCTGATGCTCATGATCATACTGATCATCATCATACAATACATCATCCTGATGCACATCATCATCACATGATCATCCTGATCATCGTCACAGCATCGTCCTGATGCATATCATCATTGCATGATCATCTTGATCATCACCACAACATCATCTGGAGAATCGTCCTCTTCATATCATCTCATCATCCATGGAGCACATCCCAGATGCACATCATACAACACTTACACCACCGACATGGGAGAACACATATACCACCATTCGGGGAAGGCTCTAGCCCTTACTTTTTCACCATGGGAGAACACATATACCACAATGTGAAAAATGGCTCAGCAATTACATCATGACCATGGGAGAACACATCTACAACTATGTCAGAAAATATCGGCAATTACATCACAACCATGGGAGAATACATCTACAACCATGTCAGAAAATACCATGTGCATCTGCATATTCTGGACTCATCACTTCCCCTTGGAAGGAACCTCAATATGAAGTACACCAAGCCTCTCTCTGAAGTACTCGAACTTCACTCTGGCTAGTGGTTTGGTCAACACATCTGCAATCTGCGCATCTGTCGCAACATACTAGAGATTCATTACTCCCCTCTGCACCATATCCCTAATATAGTGATATTTGATCTCGATGTGCTTCGACATGTCATGGAACACCAGGTTCTCTGACAACTTCACACAACTCTGGTTGTCATAATAGATACAGGTAGCGTCCAACTGGAGATCAAATAAATCAGACAGTAGCTTCCTTATCCATACTGCCTCACAACTAGCCGAACAAGCTGCAACATATTTTGCTTTGGCTGTACTCAGTGCTACGTAGGATTTCTTCCTGCTAAACCAAGAGATCACACCTAATCCAATACTGAAGCAGCACCCCGAAGTGCTCTTCCTATATGCAACACTGCCTTCCCAATCTAAATCAACATAACCCTCTAGGATAAACTTTTGATTCACATCATACTTGAGTCCATAATCAATTGTACCCTTCAGGTACCTTAGAATATGCTTTAAGGCAATCAGGTGAACATGTCTAGGATCTATCAGAAACTGGCTCAAGGTTTTCACCACAAAGCAAATATCTAGTCTCGTGTTCGTCAGGTACATCAAGGACCCAATCATCTGATGATACATCGTGGAATCAACCGATTCTAATGAAGCATCACTCAATAGCTTCAAGTTCGATGCCATATGTGTGGCCATGGCCTTTCAATCCATCATCCGAACCGCTTCAAGATCTCTACTGCATACTTCCCTTGTCCAAGGAATATTCCATCTGCACTCTGCCACACCTCCATACCTAGAAAGTAATGCATCATTCCCAAGTCCTTCATCTCGAACTCGGCAGCAAGGTTCATTTTCGTGTCGGCAATCAACCTATCCTCACCTGTCACAAACAGGTCATCCACATATAGTAGGAGTATCATTGGATTTCCTTCCTCAACCTTGTAGTAAAGGTTGGAATCCACTTTACTCTTGGTAAAGCCCAAATAGGACAGGAAGCTTCCTATCCTGCCGTACCATGTCCTGGGTGCTTGCTTCAAGCCGTACAAGGCTTTCTTCAATTTTCACACATGTGACTCCCTGTCATGTGTCTCAAATCCGAGTGGCTGCTCCACTTCCTCTTCGAATACACCATTCTTCATGTGTCTCAAATCCGAGTGGCTGCTCCACTTCCTCTTCGAATACACCATTCTTCATGTGTCTCAAATCCGAGTGGCTGCTCCACTTCCTCTTGTCTTGACATCCATCTGGTGTATCTTCCACTTCATCAATTGCCTTGTATTTATCTATGCTAGTATCTACAGCATGCTTGATCTTATATATCTACTTGGAAGTCACAACCGAATTCCCTTCTTGTCTTGGGACCACATCCCAAACATCATTCTTCATGATCGATTGGTATTCCTCGATCATGGCATCCTTCCATTATTGCATTTTTGATCCTGCGAACTTTAGATTCTTCAATATCTTCAATAGGTATCTTACTTGAACTTTGTTGCTGGAACAAATGTTGTTTTACTTCTTTTGTAGGTGATTGTACATGATCTTTCCTACAAGTCAAATTCAATTGCATGATTAGAAACTTCTCATAGTTTTTCAAAACAAATTCTTATGCATAAATACATATGTCATACAGTCATGCAATTATATTAGCCAATGCTTCAATACAACATTTATCCATATCCCGTATTCACACGGTAACTTTCTAGATGCCTTCCATATCTGCCAGAACATTTGTTAAGAGTGTGCACAACTCCCAACATGTTAGCAAAGAGGTTTCATTCTAGATAAGTAGCAATGGAATGTCGTACAATACCATAGGCCACTTACACATTACTTGCATATTAGTAGTATCTTGTTCATTAATGCAACTTTTCTAATATGCATAATATACATCCTAAATCTAGGAACATAAGTATGTACATGACTAGACAACATTATTTAAGTAATCATATGACAATTCAAATACTTATCTTTGTTTAGTTGTGGGTGGAATCCCTCTCAAACTTTGCTTCCTTGCAGGAACTACTGGAGTGTGCTCTCTCTTTATCTTTGCTTCCTGGATTATTTGTCCTTGAACTTATATCCATCCTGGACCACTATGCATGCTTAAGTGTGCACTAGTTTCATCATTATGTCATCCTCAAGATCTCATACATAATCATACATCCATTAGTATAATCTCAATACTATTAAAACATTATGATTCTAAATAATATTAAACATGTATGGTCATGATCATTTCATACACAGGTAATTTATCACAAGCGTTAGTATTCAAGTTTTCAGGGAGTACTTCTTTTACTCATGCATATTCTTATTTGACCATAGGACTCTTCTAGTTTTCCATATCATCAATCAAAGTAATAAGTATAATATGCATAAACCCATGATTACTCAAACTTATAACTTCATGAAGAGTCATTATCAATCATGCAAAAGCATACTCAACTAAGATCCTAACACAAAGTAGGATTCTAACTCGATATAGGAAAACATACCTGGATTATCATGTTTGTCTAACATACCCAAACAATGTCTTCTTTGTTCTCTTAGACACCTTGTGCTAGCAACCTGCATATCTCATAAGTTAATAATTGTAGAACCAAGTTATACATACCTTGTAAGTAGACATTCTATGTGATCCATGACTATGGATGAGTCTTTTTCTTCATGTCACCATGGTCATATGTTCTTGATCTAGAACTTGATTTGTCTTTCTTGATGTACCCTTCATGTTAGTGGACAACATTATCCTCATACAACAGCACAATGTATTAGTACAATCATAAGTGTCATACCCCTAATCAATGAATGTATTCACATGCATTCATACTTTTACTAGGGTGATAAGACAAGTCTAAACTTAATCAAGATTGTACTAACCTCAAATGAAGACAAACAAATCATAAACTTAATCATGAACATATTTCAAAACATACCTGTATCTCTTCAAGTCATACCTGTCAGGATTGCTTGTAATATTCTTATGTAAGGCCTTAGCCTCATCTCCCTCTGAAACTGGAACTTCTTCACTTATGTAGGTGTCCAATTCATTCTCTTCTAGGATTAACCCAATCCACTTTGATTTGCTGAAACTGGATCTGGAGCTGGATTAGGGTTTGTCAGAGGAACCCTAAAAATTCAAACATTGAATTTCAAAATTCTGATTGGATGAAAATATGCACCTTGCTGAGCTGATCAAGCTGGTATACTTCAATTTTGAAATCTCCAAAATTTGATCCCTCAAAATTGCCATTGAAACTTTCGGGTGACTTTTAGATTTTCTAGTCAAAATCCTGAACTAGGGTTTGATAATGCTCGGGGTTCTACCTAGCAAAAAGGTTTGATCTTGTGCTCTAATCTTCAATTTTTATGTGGAGCATCCAGTCGTGGTCACAAATTCCAAAAATTTCAACTTTTGCAGAAACCCTAATTTTCCACCTTTTCGATCAAGATCCCAAACTAGGGTTTGATGATGCTCGGGGTTCCGCCCAACCAAAAAATTTGATCTTGGTCTCTAAACTTTGATTTTATTGAGGATCATCTAGCTGTGGTCTCGGATTCCAAAAACTACAACTTTTTGTGAAACCCTAATTTCCTGCAGCAGTGACAAAACAAAAATGAAAGTGCTCAGAATTCAATTCTATTTGGAAAGAAATATATTCCATATTGTTTCTGATTTATCTCTGAAATTTCAGATCCTCAGGTTCTAAAACTTTTCCCGGTGGTAGAATGACCTGTCATCTTTCCAACCTCACATATATGAGCTCAAATGGATTCTCTGAGAGAGAGATATGCCAAGTGTTGCAATGTGAACTTTTTATGGGATGAAACAATATAGAAAACGTGTATGGAGTGCCATGTGTCACTATTTCAACTTCGGCCTCTGAAACCAGGACATGTGGAACTACAGTCTGTGCCCTAACTGTCACTCTTTATGGAATTCCATTTGGAGTTTCCTATCCTGATATATGACCTTTTTTCCTAGGTCACCTATTTAGGACTGCATTCTGGAAGAGGCAGAAACCCTAACTTGTACGGATCCTATCTCACAAAGTACAATGAATATGAGGCTATCCTTCGGAAAAAAGGTACATGGACATTTCATCTTCGACTTGTAGAATTTTGAGATCTTGAACCTTCACCAAAACTGAGTTATAGCGAAAGTGCCACAATGACTGGTGTTTACTATACCAAACCCTAGCTTCCAATTTGTCGCAAGTGCAACAAGTGTCATAAATGCCATGCCATGCCTTCCTTTAGGCTAGCTCTGATTCCATGTTAGTTTTTCAGCATTTAATTCAATATGATATAGGATCTTAACTGAAAAAACAACATGTACAACATATCAAACACAAGAGACAAGAGACACAAAGCATTTCACTGGGGAAAACCAAGAAGGTGAAAAACCCCGCAACTTCCTCAGAGATAGATTGAGCATCAATACAAATATCACAAAGATCAAACCCCACAACAAGAGATATTCTCCTAGCAGCAGCTCCTCCTCCACTTGTGCGCACTCCTCCTCTCTCTCACTTATGCGAAGTGAGTGAGTGTGTGAATGTATCAAATGAGAGAGTCACACTCTCTATTTATACTTTTACTTTCACTTGATCTTTACTCAACTAGGTCGGCCCCAACTTAACTACTTAACATAATGTTGACTGGGCCGACCCAACTAGGGTGGTCTAATAACCCTTTAACCCACATGACTCATACAGGGTTGACCCCATCAAGGTGGTCTAATAACCCATCAAGTATAAGTTATGACACTTACAATATAACTTGTGATACTTGCAAGTACAACTGATGACACTTCCAATCGGAGGAATAATACATCTCCGTTGGGGATACAATAAATTACAAATACATTATACAAGTGAATATCTTCCGAAGTTACAAATACATCAACACAGAGTAGTCATGGCCTTACAATCAAAAATCCCAATTTTTTTAGGATCTCAACAATATATTTTCCTTGACTTAGGAAAATTTCATATGGGAACTGCCATACTTCAAGACCTAGAAAATAGTGCATCATCCCAAGGTATTTCATTTCAAATTCTGTAGCAAGCTTCTTCTTACATTCATTGATGGGCTTGTATTCTCCTGTCAGAAATAAATCATCCACATACAATAGTAATATCATAGGTTCATCATCTATGACCTTATAAAAAATATTAGAATATCATTTACTCTTGGTAAATCCTAAGCTCATCAAGAAACCATCAATTCTTCCATACCATGCTATGGGTGCTTGCTTCAACCCATATAATGCTTTCTTTAGTTTACATACATGTGTTTTTCTATCATCTACTTCAAATCCTTTTGGTTGCTTGATGTATACCTCTTCTTCTATTTTTCCATTCAGGAAAGTTGTCTTTACATCCATCTGATGTAACTTCCATTTCATCTTAGATGCTAAGGCAAGTATGGTTCTAATTGAGTTATATATATCCACAAGAGAAAAGGTATCGCCATAATCAATTCCTTCCATTTGAGAGTGTTAGGATATTCCTATACTCCATCCTAGTCCTACTAGCTTTCCAGTCATTTTCATTTTCAGTCATGCATGCAAAATTAGAGTTTGCATGCATTTTGCATGCATTCTAGGTCATCAGTCCCATCACCTAGTCCTCAGTAAACTAGCCCCCGGAGCTTCTTTCAGATCATTTCTAGGCCTCCCAGTGACTAATGCACCCTCCTTTTCTCCACTGCATGACAAGGGCGCCTTCTACTCGGATATCCACATCATCTTTTTCAGGATCTTGCATGCAATTAGGGTTTGCATGCAAATTCTAGGGTTTGCATGCACTTTGCATGCATCCCAGTCACTAGGTTGATGCCTCCAGCATCTTAGCCACCTTATTATAGCACCCAAGAGCCACTTACTTCATAGTTTTATCCCTCCTAGTCAGGATGATGCTCACTTCTCACCTACTTCCAGAGAAGGGCGCACTTCTTCACCTACCACTTCAGTTACACTTAGTTAGCTTCGATTCTCTCTGATTTGAGGCTAGTTTCACTCCCGTCTGACTGTTTCACTTCCGTTGGACCTCCAAACTTACTAGATGACTTGTTCTAACTTCAATTATCCTCCCATGTGACCTCCACTGAGCCCACTTCCCTATATCAGTGCTACACACTTCAGTTACACATGTTACACTCAGTTAGACTCAGATTGACACTTGGATGACTGGTTCTTGTGCATTGATGACCACCACTGATTGATGATGAGGACTCCTAGTTGGAGTCAAGCTAATCCATTCAGTGATTCGAATGACCTCCTTAGGAAATTCGAATTGCTCAGTCATTGTTATTGTATTCTATTGTAATCATTCACCCTTACTGGGATATTGAGCACTGTTGCATGTTTTGCACAGTTTTACACCATATTTTCTATGTTCATCTGTTGTGATTGATTTACTTGTTCATTAGATCCGCTGTGACTAATTTTACATGGTATCAGATCCATTGCAGGGACAAGATCTCTTTTCTACAGGTGTTTCTACAAGAAGATTTGAGTGAATTGCTCAAAAATTGCAAAAAGTTTTGGCATGAAAGATCTCAAGGGCATTCGCTCCTGTGCATGTAAAGCTTGAAAATACATCCAATACCACTCCAGAAGCTTGAGTTTCCACATAAATCCTGGATTTGATACATTGGACCCATTCAACATTGTTTGATCTCCAATCCCAGGTGTGATGCAACTCTAAAAGGGTGGATTGTTCGACCTCATTGTTCTTGGTTTATTGTGATTTGCAGGTTATTGTCTCCATCATTTGCATTCACTACTCTGCCCTTGCAAGATTCTCTACGTCAGTGTGCACTCGCTCCTAGCAATGGAATACTCTTCTTCAAATCCTATCCTCACCCCATTCGATTATTTTGATTGGAAAGATGATATGGAGATCATATTACGTTCAAAAGGTTACTACTGAGTCACTCTTGGTCTTGAATTGGAGCCAAACACCTTGTCAGATAGAACCAAACACTGCAACAAGCTTGATGAAACTTATGGTCTTCTTTGTCTCTCCATATCCAAATATCTTCACTTCCATCTCAACGGATTGAAGACTCCAAAAGCTATATGGGAGCAACTTGAAACACTATTTGGCAAGCAAGACGAGCTTAGGGATTTTCAATTAGAGAATGAATTGATTGCCCTTAGTCTTGAGAATTTCGAGACCATTAATGAATTCTTCACAAAATTCAAGAACTTAAAATTGCAGTTGAAGAATAGTGGAGTTATCAAAGAGGATAAACAATTGATCCTCTCCATTCTCAGCAAGCTTGGTAAAGATTATTCAGTATTTGTATCTACTTTCAATTCCGGTCGGCTAACTACCCCGAATTGGAAGATGCCTACCTTGAATGCCTTCATTGAGTCCGTCACAAAAGAGCATGACAAGTTGATTCAAATGGGGTCCATAAGCTCCAAAGATTCATCCCTATATGTTCAAGGACCCAAGATCTCGAATGGTAAAGGAAATCAAAAGAAGGAGAAGCCCAAATTCAAACCTCACAAGCAAAGAGAGAAAGGAAAACAGACGGATGCACCATCCAGTTCAAAGTTCAAGCAAAAGGGCAAAGAAGGTAACCAAAAATCTAAATGTACTTATTGCAATCGTGGCTTTCATCCCGAAAGTTCATGTATGAAGAAGACTATAGATCAAATGGCCCTCCTTTTGGAAAAGAACAACATAACTCTTCCTGACGGTGCAAGGAAGAAGGATAGGAATGATGATCATGAAAGAGGACAAGCACTCATGGCAACTGTTTCGAAGCCCACTACTCTCTTGATAGATTCGGGTGCATCGAATCATATGGCTGCAAATATTGATTCTTTTTCTTCATTCGATCCAAACAGCTCCATCCCCATCCATTTGGGAGATGACTCAAAAATTTCTTCAAAGGGCAAAGGTACGATTCATGTAGATCATGGAAGCTTTCAGAATGTTCTCTATGTGCCTTCCTTGGATTCAAATATTCTTTCTGTGTATCAAATGACACACACTGGTGAACCAAAGCAAGTTACATTCAGCCCTAATATAGTTGAAATTTCTGATATAAAAAGTGGAAGACTTGTTGCAGTCGGAAAGGCAAACCACATTGCAAAATGCTATGAGTTTTCACACTTTATTCTGCTTTCAAAACCCACTGCTCTTCGCACACATGGTAATGAGGTTAGTAGGATTTGGCATGAAATATTTGGACATCTTAATTATAATTATTTGCTACTACTATCAAACAATTCCATGGTAGATGGTCTTCCACAACTCCGTTCCTCGAAGGGAATATGCACTGGTTGCATCATTGGGAAGCACCCCGAGCACAGATTCGACCGTGACAAAGCTAGCAGAGCTTCTACAGTTTTTGGGTTGATACATTCTGATATCAGTGGTCCGCTGCCCCATACATCATTAAATGGTTCAAGGTATGTTTTGACATTTATTGATGATTTTTCCCACTTTACATGGGTATTCTTTCTCAAAAACAAGTCAGAAGTGCTTGGAAAATTCAAGGATTTTAAGGCTTCTGTTGAGATCGCCACTGAGAGAAAGATCAAAGCTCTTAGATCTGATAATGGTGCAGAATATATCAAGGCCAAGTTGCTATAAATTTGTGCCCAAATCGGAATTCAGATCCAACATACAGTTCCCTACACACCCCAGCAGAACGGTGTAGCGGAAAGGAAAAATCGGTCACTGAAAGAGATGGCTACATGCATGATTGAATCAAAAGGTTTGGCTGCAAATATTTGGGCTGAAGCAATCAATGTTTCTGCATACATACAGAACCATGTTCCAAATTCATCCGTGAAAGCTATGACTCCTTTCGAAGCATTCTTTGGTCACAAACCGGATGTGTCAAATTTGAGAGTTTTTGGCTCTACTGCATGGGCTAGAACTCCTTCCAAGAAGAGACGAGCTTTGGATCCACAAAGTATTTAGTGCATACTGATAGGATGTGGGGAAGAATCAAAAGGATATAAACTCATGGATATCAGATCTAAAAAGATATTCATAGAGCGCAGTGTGCAATTTGAAGAACCGCTTCAAGAATTGCAACTAGTCGAGGAAGAGACTACCGATTCACCGCCTTCACCAGAAGAAGATCCGTGCAGCGATAATAAAGGTATGAGTTCTGATATTTCTGATATTTTAGCAGAACATGATGATCATGACATATCAGTTTTGGAATCCGACCATTATGATCCTCCTCAGTTACCAAAGTGGGCCCAAAACACTCTTCAATCTGTTGGTTCGAACCTTGGAAATCCTGCTGATCCGAGACGAACAAGAGCAGACTTTCAAAGAGCAGGTATGGCTCTTTCTATTGCTGATCCATTACTTCCTGAGATTTGTTATTTGATGGCTGATTCAGATCCCACATCATACTATTCTTCCCACCGAGATCCGAGATGGCAAAGTGCCATGGATGAAGAGTATAGTTCTCTTTAAAAGAACAACACATGGGAGCTAGTTTCTCTTCCACCTGGAAGAGAATTAGTAAAGTGTAAATGGTTCTACCACACAAAAGTTGTTTCTGATGGCTCTATCAGAAAATACAAAGCAAGGTTGGTGGCAAAAGGTTTCTCCCAAGTCCAAGGAGTGGACTACACTGAGACCTTTGCACCGGTTGCAAAGATGGATTCCATCCGCCTTGTTTTGGCTATTTCCGCATCCAAGCATTGGGAAGTGCACCACATGGATGTGAAGAGTGCATTTCTACATGGAGACCTTGCTGAAGAGGTATATATGTAGTAGTCAGAGGGATACACATCAGATCCATCATTAGTTTGCAGATTGAAGAAATCTTTGTATGGGTTAAAACAGGCCCCAAGAACTTGGTACGCAAAGATGGACTCCTTCCTTCTTTCTCAGAATTTCCAAAGATGAAAATCTGATCGGAATGTGTATCTTCAGCGAGTTAAAGGTAATTTGTTGGTTATTGTACTTTATGTTGATGATCTTCTCATTACTGGTAGCACTCTTACTTCAAGAAACAAGCTAAAAACTACCTTAAATCTAGATTTTGACATGAGCGATTTGGGCTTGCTGAGTCACTTTTTGGGCTTGGAGATAGCTCAAAATTTTGATGGGATCACTATATCACAGCAAAAATATGTTTTCAACCTGTTATTGAAGTTTAATATGGCTGAATGTAAGGCAGCCCCATACCCATTCCTCTCAGGAATCAGTCTTGAGGAGGGAGATTCTACACTGCTTGCAGATTGCAGTATGTATCGACAGTTGATTGGTTCACTACTTTATTTGACACACTCAAGGACTGATACTTCATATGCCATGAGTGCCGTGTCAAGGTATATGCAGCAGCCCCATGAGCTTCATTGGCGGGCAGCCAAGCGGAACTTGCAATATGTGCAAGGTACGAAACATTTTGGCATACATTATGCTGCAGATTTTGAGCTTGATTTCATTGGTTTTACTGATTCAGATTGGGCAGGTGATAGCATTGATCGGAAGTCCACTTCCGGTTATGTTTTCATGATTGTTCATGGTGCTATTTGCTGGTCCAGAAAAAAGCAAGCAGCCATTGCACTTTCTTCAGCAAAGGTGCTATGATTGGTCATGGTGCTATTTGCTGGTCCAGCAAAAAGCAAACAGCCATTGCACTTTCTTCAGCAGAGGCAGAGAATCGAGGGGAAGTCAATGCCTGCATTCAGGTAGTTTGGTTGCAGGGTATTCTTTCCGAGTTTGGTTTTGGTGGCACTACTTTGACTGTCCTATTTTGTGACAATCAAATTGCTATCAAGATATCCACAGATCCAGTTCAGCGGTAGAGGACCAAACACATTGAGATTCATATGCATTACATTCGACAGTTGGTGCATGATCGCACCATCATTCTGCAATATTGCCCTACTGATGAGCAAATTGCAGACATCTTCACCAAGAGCTTCACTGAGAAGAATTTCTCTTACCTCCGTTCACTGTTGGGGGTGAGTTCCATCATGGTGGAGACAGATTGATCCATTATTATGCTTTATCTTGAGGGGGGGCTTTCTTCCCACTGGGTTTTCCCTCTTTCCTCACTTAGTTTATTTTCAGCATTTTTTTTGGATTATTGTATTGGGGTGACCTTTGGTCTTAGTTACCAGGGGCCCACATTATTTTTTGCACATCATAGTCTAGCTTGAGGGGGGGTGTTCGGATATCCACATCATCTTTTTTAGGAATTTGCATGCAATTAGGGTTTGCATGCAAATTCTAGGGTTTGCATGCATCCCAGTCACGAGGTTGATGCCTCCAGCACCTTAGCCACCTTATTCTAGCACCCGGGAGCCACTTACTTCAGAGTTTTAGCCCTCCTAGTCAGGAAGGCGCCCACTTCTCACCTACTGCCAGAGAAGGGCACACTTCTTCACCTACCACTGTAGTTCCACTTCAGTTACACTCAGTTAGCTCCGATTCTACCTAATTTGAGGCTAGTTTCACTCTCGACTGACTGTTTCACTTCCGTTGGACCTCCAGACTGACTAGATGACTTGTTCTAACTTCAGTTAGCCTCCCATGTGCCCTCCACTGAGCCCACTTCCCTATATCAGTGCTACACACTTCAGTTACACATGTTACACTCAGTTAGACTCAGATTGACACCTGGATGACTGGTTCTTGTGCATTGATGACCACCACTGATTGATGATGAGGAATCCTAGTTGGAGTCAAGCTACTCCACTCAGTGATTTGAATGACCTCCTTAGGCAATTCGAATTGCTCAGTCATTGTTACTATATTCTATTGTAATCATTCACCCTTACTGGGATATTGAGCACTGCTGCATGTTTTGCACAGTTTTACACCATATTTTCTATGTTCATCTGTTGTGAATGATTTACTTGTTCATTAGATCTGCTGTGACTAATTGTACACCTTCTTAACCTACCAGTCCAGTTATATTCAGTTATATTGAGTTATCTTCAGTTATTTCCTTGAGTTAAGGATTAACTGACTCTTTACTGAGTTTATCACTCTGTTGGACCTCCAGTGAGACTAGATTAATCATTCTGACTCCAGTTAGAACCTATGGTGCCCTCCACTGAGCCTCCTTCACTATATTAGTGCTTCCATGTGCCAATTACACCAACCACATTCATTTAGACTCAGTTTAACTCCCGTTTGATCATTACTTGTGCATTGATGACTTCACTGATGAGAAGGTGGACTCCTAGTTAGGCATTGATGACTCTCCACTAATTATGGATCTGTGCATGAAGGCCAATTCGAATTCCTCCTAATGAATTCGAATCCTCATACTCATCATTGTATATTTACCAATTAATTATTCTGTTAATAGTAACATGTGTAATTATTCTGTCTCAATCAGAGTTTCTTTGGATCTAAGTTCTATTGCTTGTCTCTTCTTCTATTATTCCTAAATTCTTTCATTGTGAGGTTTACATCATCTTTTTGGATCTTATGTGGGTAATTTCACATGGTATCAGAGCCTTGAGAGTACATTCTACCTCCATTCTTGAGAGTTTTTTGCAGGTATTTTGAAGTTCCAGCAGTTGCAGCAGTAGATTCAGCAGCTTTCTATTTGCACTTGTTCAAGCAGTCAAGACGAGCAATTCGAATGCTCCTTCTTCTATACTTCTCACTCCTTTCAATTATTTCGAATGGAAGAGGAAGATGATAATACTCTTGCAATCAAGAGGGTTTGCTAGAATAGTTGAGGAAAAAGATGCCATACCACATCAAGCTGAAAAGAGAATCAAGCACCTAAACAAAATGGATGAAGCCTTTGGATACATATGCCTTCATATATCTGATGATCTATTGTTTCATAGTGATGGATTGAAGTCTCCAAATGATTTATGGATAAAATTGAGGAGTCTTTCTGGCAAACAAGACGAACTAAGAGGCTACATCCTTGAGAATGAATTGGTTGCCCTTCAACCTAGCAATTTCGAGAGCATCCAAGATTTCTTCTCCAAATTTCAGAATTTGGTTTTGCATTGCAAGCAATGTGGCATCACTAAAAGTGATGAGCAATTGATACTCTCTATATTGAGCAAACTTGGATCTCAATTTTCTGTCTTTGTATCTACCTTTCATTCTGTTCAAATGTCCATCCCTGGATGGAAGTTTCCCACCTTAAGTGACTTTATTGAAGCTCTCACTCAAGAAGAGAACAAACTGTTTCAAATGGGTGCCATCAAAACCTCTAGAGATCTAGCTCTTTTAGCTGGTGAATCAAGTGGAGCGAATGCAAAGGGGGGGACAAAAAGGCAAAGGCAAGAAACCTTCAAGATCCAAGAATGACAAACAAAAGAGACCAAATTGTACCTACTGCAAGAGAGGAAACCATCCTGAGCATGCCTGCATGCATAAGAAGATTGATCTTCTAACCAAGCTTCTTGAACAAAACCAAATTGTTGTTCCAAAAGAAGCAAAGATGTCTGATTCTGGAAGTGGAACTGATGATTGTCATGCATTGATGGCTGGTTTTTCAAAGACAAAATCTCTCCTCATAGATTCTGGAGCTTCCAACCACATGATGGCACAAGAAGAATCCTTCTCCCCTTTGGATCTCCAAGATGGGCCTACCATTCACATGGGAGACAACTCAGATTTTTTGCCAAAGGTTTGGGTACAGTTCATATGGAGCATGGTAAGTTCAAAAATGTCGTATTTGTTCCTTCTCTTACCGCTAATTTGTTGTTAGTATATCAAATGACTCATACAGGATCTCCAAAACAAGTCATTTTTGGTCCAGACACAGTAGAGATTACAGAAATATCCACTAGAAAGGTTATAGCGAATATGATTTCTAATCATACCTCAAAGGCATATGAGTTCTCACACTTCATTCCCTTCTCTCCAACTATTCCTTCAGATTCTGATGAAGATCACAGTGACTTCTCTTCCAGTGACTCCTATTCTACTGAAGAAGAAGATCAAGATTTTGATGTTGAGATCATGGTTCAAGAAGATTCAGAACCAACACCTATTCTCAGTCCAGATTCAAGAGAAATATGTTCTCACACAGTCCTTGCTACTACTGAGAACACAGTTGATGATTTATTTTACTTATAGAACTATTAGACTTCAGCAGCATGCTAACCTTGCATTATGACATCCATCTCTCCATAAGAGATGCAGCATGATGATGGGATTCTCTCTTCCATATTTTTGGAAGACTACTCATGTTCCATTCGCTCCAGATACAGAAAAAGTTCCTGAAAGACTTGCTTCATCCTCCACACAGTGGGAGACCTTCCTACATGGGATCAGCTTGCCAAGTCTTTTACAAAAGTTTTCACTGATGAAAGCTTCTTTCTTTTCTGCATGATGGTTCTTTGAGTTATTTACTGTTCTTTTGAGGGGGGGTATTTTTCCCATGAGGTTTTCCCCATTTTCTCAGTTTATGGACAGTTATGTATTTTATTATCATTTCATTTATTGTATGGGTGACCTTTGGTCCTAGTTACCAAGGCCCAGGATGGATTAAGGGGGGGTGTTAGGATCTTCCTATACTCCATCCTAGTCCTACTAGATTTCAAGTCATGCATGCAAAATTAGGGTTTGCATGCATTCTAGGTCATCAGTCCCAGCACCTAGTCCTCAGCAAACTAGCCCCTGGAGCTTCTTTCATATCATTTCTAGGCCTCCCAGTGACTAATGTGCCCTCCTTTGCTCCACTGCATGACAAGGGCGCCTTCTTCACCTACCAGTCCAGTTATATTCAGTTATATTGAGTTATCTTCAGTTATTTCCTTGATTTAAGGATTAACTGACTCTTTACTGAGTTTATCACTTTGTTGGACCTCTAGTGAGACTAGATTGATCATTCTGACTCCAGTTAGAACCTATGGCACCCTCCACTGAGCTTCCTTCACTATATTAGTGCTTCCATGTGCCAGTTACACCAACCACATTCAATTAGACTTAGTTTAACTCCTGGTTGATCATTACTTGTGCATTGATGACTTCACTGATGAGAAGGTGGACTCCTAGTTACGCATTGACAACTCTCCACTGATTATGGATTTGTGCATGAAGGCCAATTTGAATTCCTCCTAATGAATTCAAATCCTCATACTCAGCATTGTATATTTACTAGTTAATTATTCTGTTAATAGTAACATGTGTAATTATTCTGCCTCAATCAGAGTTTCTTTGGATCTAAGTTCTATTGCTTGTCTCTTCTTCTATTATTCCTAAATTCTTTCATTGTGAGGTTTACATCATCTCTTTGGATCTTATGTGGGAAATTTCACAGAGAGAACCCCTGAGCTACAAATATTTCCTTGTACTTTTCAATGCTTCCGTCTACTGGATGTTGTTTTTGAATATCCACTTTGACGAAACTATTGACTTGTCCTTCGGTCTTGGTACCACATCCAAAACATCATTCTTTATGATGGATTAGTATTCTTCATTCATAGCATCTAACCATTCCTTATTCTTTGTTGCATCTTCAAAACATGTGGGTTCTTCTTCAACAAGGTTACACATCGAGGCTACATAACTGGAATATGGCCTTGGTCTTTTGCTTTCTCTATTGGTTCCTTCTGGGGCACCATATTTTCTTGCATCTTGTATTATTTCTCGTGCCCAATCTGGTCTTCTCTTTCATGGATTTTCCTTATGAGGTGTATCCTCAGGTATCTGAGGTTTTGTCATGTCATGTTCTTCTTCAATTTGCACGCATATGGTTCTCTATAGAGTCCTAAGTCCTGGAGGTTGCTCAATATCTTCTTCTACTTCGCTTACACCATCTATCTAGTGTAATATCCACCACTGCAGAAGTGTATCTAGAAACTAGAGAAACATCTTGTCATAGTCGAATCTCTCTTTATGAGAAAACCCTCACTTTATACTTCTGTAGTATAAATATTTTTGAATGTTATAATTGTCACTTGTTCTCCGGAACAAGTCTCATCATTCTTTGTTTGTAGGTGATCGTAAACGATATTTCCTACAAGTCAAATTCAGTTGCATGGTTAGAAACATTTCATAGCTTCCAAAACATATTAATAATGAAAAATTATTATGCATACAAATATAGGTCATATAGTCATGCAACTATCTTAGCCAATGCTTCAACACAACATTCATCCATATCTCATATTCATACGGTAACTTTCTAGATTTCTTCCATCTCCACCAAAATATTATTAAGATCCTGCACTACTCCCAATATGTCACCAAAGAGGTTTCATTCTACATAAGTAGCACTGGAATTTTTTACAACACCATAGGCCACTTACCCATCACATGTATTTAGTAGTATTTTGTTGATCAAAGCAAACATTCTAATATGCATAACAATCATCCTAAATCTAGGAACATAAATATGTACACAACTGAACAATATTATTTAGGTAATTTGATATACAGAAAAATACTATTCAAATACTTATCTTTGTTTGTTTGGTAGGATCTCTCTTGATCCTAGTCTCCTTGTAGTGTGCTCCACTCCATCATCTGATTCTAAGAACCTGTTCTTTTCCTTCTTATGACTGACAATGTTGAACAAGTATTCTATAACACAACTCACAAGGACTCATGGTCCTAGCTATTAGGGATGAGTCTTCATGTCCCTTCAATTTGTAGAGTCCTACGTATTCAATTACAATCACGACTGCATCCCTTCTTATCTAATGCTAAGATAGATAATAGGTTCTTATATCTTCCTGGCTTGGATTAAAGTACATATTCCTCACTGGAATATTTATCTTCTCTGGTTTGGATTTCGTCATCATGTTCACTATATTCAACTGCATGAGCATGAAATATTTTCTTCTTCTTCTTGGATTTTCCATATTTGAATGGGCAATTACTTGCAATGTGTCCCATATTGTGACAAGATAAACATTCAAAGGAGGAGAAGTATTTCTTAACACTCTTATTCCTTTTATCTCTTTGAGGTCTTCTGGGAGAGTGGTCATGAGTATGTACATCATTCTTTCTTTTCCTTCCTCCTTTGGCATGAGTTTCCAAAGCTTGATATTCATTATCATTTAGTTTCTCTTCTATTACAACTATTCTTTCTTCTTCTTGCACACACTCTTCCCATAGTTGTCTGAAAATGATTTATCCTTTCCTAGAACATATGCCACGAACAAAAGGTTCCCAATCTCTAGGGAGACCATTCAGAGTGGTCATCACAACTTTAGCTTCTTCTACCATGTATCCAATAGCTTCAAATTGTTATTTGATCTGAGATACTCTGGAGAAGTATGAGTGCTTAGTATCATACTTTTGGATCTTCACACCCTTGAGTTGATTTCTCGAGGTCATCTTCCTATTAATGTTCTTTTCTTCAAACAGGATGGTCAAAGCACGAAACATTTATTTTGGATTCTTCTTTGAGGATACTTGAGGAATCAACTGATCTTTGATAGAGTCAGCTATGCTCCTCTTAGCCTTGATCATATTCTTCTTGTGTCTTTCTTTGGCCTCATCTCCGTCTGGTTCTGCAACTCCCTCTTTTACAAAATATTCTAGGTCATGTTCTTCAAGAATGAGCATGACTCTATATTTCCATGCCCTGAAATTCTCATCTCCTTCAAGATTCTCATCAAGCTTGGTATTGTTTGTCATTTATATAATATGATAACCTCAAATGGAATAGAATGGATGTAATTCTTACCAGTAAAGTTGTCCTTCTGAAAACTACTTCTACCTTGACTTAGGGTTTGGCAGAGAAAACCTAATTTTCCAACTTCGGTATCTTGAAGAACTGAATGGATGAAAATATGCTCCTCCTCAAGGTGATTTGAGAAAAGTTCTCATTCTGCCAAATCTGTGAGCAGATCTTCCAAAAACTTGATGCCCTAATTCTCCGAGCTGCAGTGGTTGTCCCAAAAATTAAAATTCTCGTAATTGAATTCTGCTTCGACAGAAAGATGTGCCCTAGTGAGGCGAGTTAGATGTACCCTCTTTTTCAGCTGATCTGTGGAGAGAGCTCCCAGAATAAGAAGCCCTAGTTTCTATAGTTCTAGAGGCTGCACAATGTTTTCTTTCAGGCCCGCTCTGATACCATGTTAGTTTTTACTTATTTAGCATAATAACATTAAACAATCTAATTACTGGAAGAAAGAAAAGCACATCAAACACAAAGAACAAAAAATTTCTTTCGGGGAAACCACAAGGGAGAAAAACTCGAAAAAACTTCCTCAATATAGAATTCACCAAGTACAAGATAAAACCCCAAGACAAAACCAACTTCTCTCCTATACTTGTGTGAACTTCTCTCTCTCCTATGCGAACTTGAGTGAGTGAGATGAGTGATACAAATGAGCAACTCAACCTCCTATTTATATTCTTCAGTTGAGATGAAGTTTTCCTCAACAGGGTCAATTTGTCCTAACTTACTGGGCCGACTTGTCAATTACATAAGGGTGATTCCATGAAGATGGGTAACTCTTTTTGGCCAAATATGACGGTGAAAAACAAAAATTTTACCCATGTATTAAATTGAAGTCCTCGAAACTCATACTTTCCACATGAACTTTGACATGCAGTTGAAAAACAAAATGTAGAGAATTATGTTGGCTTTCCAATGATATTTTTTTCGAAATATACCAATGTCATATATCATGTCGAATTTTCATTTAATGAAACATGTGTACTTAAAAAATTGAAGAGCAATTAACAAGTAGTTTGTGTGTGTGCACAATAATTTAATATTAAAGTAATAATTTTAAAAAATGAAATATGTGAACATGATCTAGACAGAATGCACTAGGGATTACATATTTTTCTTTTAATTTTTCTCAAAAAATTATATTTATTATTATTTTTCGAAACTGACCAATCAATATTTAAGTCGCATTTTGCATACATGTGTGTGTGCACGAAATCTTTTGATTTTTTACATAATTTTCAAAACTAAAAATACCATTTTAAAGAGGATGCGTTTATATAGGGCTTGTGTATTTTTTCAAATTTTTTGGATGTGTATTTTGAATGTTGTGGATTTATCTTTGAGCTCAATCGAAGTTGTCGGCAGGGTTTTTTAGGGAAAGTTTTAGTAGAAATTTAAAAACAAAAGACATATGAAGATAAAAATTTGTAAATTTTATGTATCTGGATAGAGGATTTGTTGACGAATCCAATGGTATCAAGTCCGCTCATTAATGAGCATTTAATGACATGGTTTAACTCTGTGGAAGGTAGACAAAACTTTCATTCTGCATTGAAAATGGCTTTCGACCTGTTTTTTAAGCCCTCGATCTAGCTATTTGCTCAATCAAGGTATTTAAAATATGTCGATCGAGGGTTTAACAACACCTCAATCGAGGGTTTAACAAGACTTTGATCAAGGTATTTTAAAACCCTCGATCAAGGTATTTGCTCGATCGAGGGCCTAAAATGAGCCTTTTTGTGTTTTTCAAAAGCTAGATCGAGCTTTTCAAAAGCTAGATCCAGCTCTTGTTTCAACCCTCGATCCAGGTCTTTTAAAACCCTCGATCGAGGTAATTTCAAACCTTCGTTCGAGCTTTCAAAACCCTCGATCGAGCTTTTAAAACCTTGATCGATGGCTTGAAAAGATCTCAATCGAGGGTTCAAAAAACAATTTTTTTAGCTTCCATCCGCCAAAAATGGTGAACCACCTTCGTGGAATCATCCATAATATAATATTCTTTTCTAGGTTCTTCTAGGATGACACAAGTCCTAGGGTTTACATTGAATCTTTCAATGACTCTTACAATATCCATTACATCAATTACATCTCCCGAAGGAGGAATACAATAATACAATAGACAAGTACATTAGAACATCTTCCGCAATTACATTTCTTTAACAATTTTACCTCACCATAAAAAGTAGGAGGTTTGACCTTCCTAAATTCTCCATGCGAGTTGTTCTTGGAATACCTCTTTTTCTTGTTTCTATGAGACGAAGATATTGAACCTTCAATGGATTCTTTAGAGTCAGATGACTCACTAGAAGAGATTTCTGGAGTATATGTCCTATCTATAGAAATCCTCCTTGAACTATGTGATCTCTTGTGAGAATGCTTCCTTGAGCTACTCCCACTCTCTTCCTAATTTTTTGAATTTTTCCCATGGTTAATCTTCCTTTGAATGTCTATCAAAATTTGAAGCATAGCTGCATTCAACTAATTCTGTTCATCTTGAGATCTAATAATCCTTTCATTGTTTTCTCTACAACTCTGTAGTTCCA
Organism: Larix kaempferi; assembly: GCA_027924585.1. Lineage (NCBI taxonomy): Eukaryota > Viridiplantae > Streptophyta > Pinopsida > Pinales > Pinaceae > Larix > Larix kaempferi. Next base: position 56,718,145 of record BSBM01000753.1, read on the forward strand.
CTGTTAGGCTCCTCATGGTTTTTGCAATGTCTAGGGGAGTTGATCGGTCTCTTCTACAATTAGATTTTGTTTCTGCATTCTCAACATGTATATTCTATCCCATTGCATCTACCTCAACTTCATATGGATCTTGTGCATCCTCCATGATGATACTCTTCTTCTTGGTCCAACCAAGATCAAATATTCCCCAACTACACTATATTGAATGCTATCCCTTAATAGTCACTGATAGGATTATGAATCTGCAAAAGTGTTGATAAACACATTTGTTACCTGCATTATATTCTCAGAAAATTAAAAAAATTTGTTTCATGCATTATGGGAATAATCCATACTGAAAATTTCTACCAAATCACATAAACATATGAATCGCCCCCTTCAAACTCTAAATGTTCACAGCTATAGTTGAATTCAAGAACCAACTTTGTAGATTTAAAAAGAAAAAGAAAATGGGGGCCAAGGGGGCAGTGCCCTCATTTTTTTTTGTAAATCCTTCCATATCGCACAATATGGCGCATGCGATCGTTTTCATTTTTCGATCTCGGGCACCTGAAAATCAACTATGAAAAACCCTACTTTTTCTGTGATTTGTGCCCTTCAGATGCCCCCTCTATTGTGTCACCAGTTGTCCTTCATAAGTGGTTTGAGGCTCCAAGAATAGTGATTTCCTTAAACTTCTTTTACCTGCCTGAATGCATGAGAGGGTGACATGTCGCAAGGCGGTTTACCACTTCAGGGTCAGGACTTACTAACCTTCATGCACCTTCATGGGCCTAAATCACTCTCAAATGTTGATCAAATTTTCCCAATTCTACCAGAATGACATGACTTTTGTGGGTCCCATCACCCACGTCACATCACTTCCTTTTAGGCTGAAAATAGTTTCAGGCTTGAGAAAGTGGTTTCCTGGAACCACTTTTTGCAATCCTGAATGCACGAAAGAGCGACGTGCCATAGGGTGGTTTACCTCTTTAGGGTTGTGTGGCTTTGTTATCCTTCGTGCATGTTCAAGGGCCTGAAGTGTTTTGAGTTGTTGATATTTATCTACATGATCTTCCACAACTGACATGCCTGGGGTGGGTCCCATCTTTTTTGACATTAATGCTTGTCACATTTCCCCATGCCACATCACTTCCCATTGGACCCAAAAGGTGGTTTCAGGCTCTACAAGAAGTGTTTTCTCGATACCGCTTTTGTGAGCTTGAATGCATGAGAGGATGACATGTGGATGAGGTGGTTTTCTTTCAGGTTCACGAAAATTAGTTAACTTTCACACACCTTCGCGAGCCTGAATCATTATTGACTGTCGATCTGCACCACTGCTCTACGGTCAGATCTTCTCCATCTTCACACTCCATCACTTATGGTCACCTATGCATGTGGATTTGATGTGGCTGTTCCACCTCACACCTTCTTCCCACGTAGCTCCTCCATGTTAGACCTCTTTCCCACGTGGATCCTCCACGTCATCCTACCACCTAGCACTGGTGGGGCCCAACTAAAATTTTCCCAATTTTAAAATTTCGTTTTCATCCAAAATTTTAATTGGGCAACAAGGGGAAATTTCGTATTTGATTTCAAATTATTCCTAGTTCCTTCTCTGTCACTTAACATAAACTGATTTCCACAAAACCAATTTTTTATTTACGCCTGTAAATCGTGATTTACGGCCCATATGGCCATGGTATTGCAACCAGAAGCTTTGATACCACTCTGTAACGTCCCCCTCACCCGATCCGACCATCGGGAGGGGACATTGGCTAGTTTTGGGCTCTCAAATTTTTCCCCAATGCCATAATACAAATTTCAACATACACAATGTGTGCAGAAACGTAAATAAACATATATAGCAGAATCAAAATCTATCCACACACATCTAGCATGCAAATACAATCATAAACATTACAAGCATTAAATAAAAACATTTCATATTCAAGTGAATGAGAATACTTATGTTTATCCAATGTAGATCCAAGCAACTCACTGTGTAAGAGCAATTTTTCAACCAACCATTGGAACTTTGTCCATCATGTACTCTTTCTGCTGAGAGGCCATCCCCAAGCTGGGCTATGAGGCCACAAGGGCAAAGGAAACACCTAAAGGATTCTATATCTCATCCCACAACCTGTTCTGCTCTTTGTTCTTAGCTAAATGCTCATACAGATCTCTACAGGGATCTCACTTAGCCACAAAATCCTTAGCTTCCACAATACCTGCCCCACACACCACCCTTCTTGTCGCAGGAATCCCCTTCACTGATTCACAGTTCTCTTGGGTGATCCATCTTTCCTGGTAGTTCTAGTGTGTGCATAAAAGAATTCCAATATGATATGTGCTACTATAGAACCACTTGTAGCTTCTCAAGCACCTACAAGTAATAGAACTCAATGTGTAAGAGTTCATAGCTTTCCCAACCTCTCTGCTCACCTACAACCATCATTTTTCCCTTCCAAATCTGCAGCGTGGTCTCCAAATTCAAATTTATGGATTAGTAACAGTATGGTATGTTCATGGATAGCAATGGATAGCTCCTCCTAGTGTAGATCTGCCTGAAAGAGTGAGAGAATGAGGGTTGAATCCAAGGCATATGAGAAAATGGTGAAAAGAAAATTGACATCTGTAGATTGACTTTTGTCATGACAAAAATTTCATGAAATTGCAGTCATCCCCATGCTTCAATAACTACATGAGGTGACTCTTGTCACCAACCTCACACATGCATTCAATTATTGGAGAATAGTAAAAAATGATTTAATTGGCTTATTCAAGGCACATGATAGAATTTTGGTGAATTCTACGGTTGACACTTGGAAGAAAGGATTTAGTCACCCATGGACCCCCCTTTCCTCTTCCGAGTCTAGTGGAATCATAGCCCCTTCGGAGCTCATTACACAACCATTGTTGGACCATTTTATTATTTATGTACATAATATTTACATATATTCCAAATCAACATGACAAGTCAACCAAACAGTCCAAATAAAAATATGTACATCAAACATGCCTATCCATTCACTAGTCAGGCCTTGGCCTTGAGCTCCGCACTAGGAATCCATACTAGCATATTTACATCATTTACATCATTTTGGCTAAATACATTCCTAGTCAAAACAAGGGGTATTACACTCAACTTCAATGACTGTATTTTTAATTGGTTTCTCAAAAGAGTGAAATTCAATATTCTTCTTATGCTTATCATTTGGGAGGTGTGGAAAGCCATAAATACATAAAGCCTTCTTATTGTATTTCCAAATACATAAAGCCTTCATATTACCATGTGTGTGTTAGAGTGCTCAGTGCTCTTCGGGGCCTTAATACCACCAAACATATTCCAAAGATCAGATTTATTAGGCCCCTTGTCATGGATGAAGTTATGTCGACTGGCTATTTTGGCGGGGCTTCAAAAGATAGAGTATGTGGAGTGGGGATGATCTTATATATCAATAAGGCACATCGGATTCACTTAAGGATGGCGGTTGGAAAAGGTAGAAATACATGGGCAGAATTTTTGTCTTTTTGGGGACTACTGTGGTTTACTCAAAGAAGAGGTGTTTTCATAATCAAAGTTTTTGGTGATTCAAAAGTTGCAATAGATTGGGAAAATGGTATGTTCCAGATACACATTTTAAATTTTGAACACTGGATGAAGAGGATCAAGAACTTAATGGAAGAATTCTCTGAGATTTCTTGTGAGAATGTCTACAAGGAGATAAATATGTAGGAAGACTCCCCCTCTACGAAGGTTATCGGTTTAATGGATGGACTAATCTTTTATGGTGAATATCTTTCAGATGGGATGGTAGATTCTGGAAGCTGCTCTGGTTTTTGAGATGTTTAGATAGTCCTATTGTTGGTCTTTTATTGATTGGTTGATTTGTTAGTCTTTCAAGGATTTGAAATTTTTGTTGATGGGCACTTTGATAGGCTCTCAGTATTGATGTACTTGAATTTTGATGGACATTTGTCAGTAGTATGTAGTGGATAGTCTGTTAACATTTTTCCTGTAAGACTTTTATTCATATAGGATTTTTGTAACTTTGATTTTGTATCAAATAACAAGTTACTACTTTTTCATTTCTGAAAAAAATGAACAGTTTGAATGATGAAGCCAATGAAAGAAGATTCACAATAATGTTCTCCTTTCTTTTCTCTTGTTTTTGTGCATGTGGGTGATTGAAGTGTTTTTTTTGTTGATTATCTCTCATTGGAGAATGTTTATCAAGGATCCCATGAGGCATCTACATAATGTAATTTTATTCATAGTAAGGAATTGCTATTTTTTCTAATAAATTCCCTTGCCAACTGGATTTCTTTGAGTACAATGAAATAATTATAATTTAACAAGCCATTATTCTTCTTAAATTATGTGACATGGCATAAAATATATTTTTTAATTTTTTAATTAATTTTATTATTTTTTCTAAATATTAGACAAAAAAAATTCAAATCAAATTCAACCATAAAAATTTAAAAATATATAATTTAAAAAATAATATTATTTTATTTAAAAATATATATATTTAATATGTAAACTTATAAAATATTAAAAAACATTATTTAAAAAAATAATTTAAATTCAATGTAATATGACTTAACCTATAATGGGGATTGGGGATTCACAAATATTATTGTCTGACATAAAAATTACATGTTTGCTTTTTTATAAAATCAAATATTAAAATAATAATAATAATAATAAAATTAACGAACCAAACCAAACTAAACCCCACCAATAGTGGCATCGATTAGGTTTTTTTGCATGAAAGAATAGTATTACAAATGAGGAGAAGTGTGTGGTATTGTTGGTGGAAATTTATGAACTGTCTTGAATTTTATTTACTGTAAGGGAATATTACATTATAATTGCAACATTTTATTCACCGAGTGAGAATGAATAATCAAATAGAAGGGATGTTTGACAGTTTGTTGATTTTTTTGGCGTTTTATTTTTTTTAGTTTGTTAATATGTTGATGAGGCTAAATATGTACTAAACAAGTTTGCTAAGGTAAAGAGCCCTGGTCCAGATGGGTGGAATGTGGATATTTTTGTTCATTTCTATAATCTAGTGGGTCATGACTTAGTGGAAGTTGTGGAAGAATCTAGGATATTGGGGTATGTTCCTGGTAAAATGAATGTTACTTTCATTGTGTTAATCCCCCAAAAGGACAAGCCTAAGTATTTTAATGATTATAGTAATATATCATTATGCAACTTGATTTATAAAGTCATTACTATGATTATTTATAATTACATCAATCCCATCTTGGCAAAAAATATCTCCAAGAAACAGTTTAGATTTTTGTCCAATCAACAAATACTTGATGCAGTTGCAGTGGCACATGAATGTCTTCATGCTATTAAGACCGGGAACATTCGGGATTTTACTAAAAATGGATCTAATAAAATCTTTTTATTTTTTTTATTGTACATTTTTTAGATTCGTTCTAATTTAGATCAGTCTCCCTGCTGAAGTTATTAACTAGATTATGGCTTGTATATCTTCAACAATTTTTTTCATCCTGGTTAATCGTTTTCCTACTTCCTTTTTTAAATGCAGTAGATGACTTCAACATGGGTGTCCATTATCCTGTCTACTATTCCTTTTAGTGATTGAGGACCTGAGCATACTCATAGAAATTTCTAAGCAAGATATGAAGATCAAAGGTATTATAATATCACATTCTCTTTTCATCTCACTTGTTCTTTGTCGATGATGTATTAATTTTTGGAAAGCGGGTTGTGACTAAATGGGAGTGATATATTTCTTTAATCAATACTTTCTATGTAGCTTCCGAGATGGTTGTCAATTTTCAGAAGTCTATGTTCCTATACAACTGTTTTGACCCTGGGATATGTGAACAAATATCACATTTTTTCCTTTTAAAATGGAAGAGCTGGAGAGGGATTTAAATATCTTGGTTACTATTTTAAACAAAATTCTTGTAAGAGAGAGGATTGGAATTGTTTGATCCAAAAAATTGAAAAGAGGATTAGTAACTGGACCTACAGATTCTTATCTAATATTGGAGGAAGACTCATTTTGGCTAAGTCAGTATTAGAAAGTATTCTTGTTTATTGGATTTCTCTTGCTATGATTCCAGCCTATGTTATCCAAAATATTCGAAAGAGAAGGGTCCATTTTCCGTGGGAAAGTAACCTTGGATAAAAAAGTTTCATTTAACTTCGTGGGAAAGTATTTCATTACCCAAAAAGTTGGGTCGATGGGGTTTGAAACATCTTGAATGGTTCAAACATGCATTGAGCATAAAATTTTTGTGGAGAGGTCTTTTCATGGATTGGCTATGGAGTAAAGTACTCAAAGCTAATTATATTAAGTGTTATTCTATGACTCAGTAGATCATGAATGCACTTAAATCTTCTACAAATGCTTTTATAATTTGGAGGGGGTTTATCAGATCTTATCCTAAATTGGGTGAATGGATTTCTTGGAAAATTGGGAGAGGCACATAGGTATTTGTGGGAGTTGATCCCTTCATTGGTGCTGATAAAAATGATCTTTTATCTAATCCATTACTATCGAAGCTCCATAATATAAACATCTAGGTTCTTGCATAGCTTAGAATATTGGCAGAGATATATGGTTCTTCTTCTTATTGGTTGTTGTCTAGTGATTTGGATTTGTATGATGATTTAGATCAAGAATGGAACAATTTTTTTATGGTCCTAAGCAGAGATGGAATTAGACTAAGGGATGAGGAGGACATGTTAGTGTGGGATTGGAAAGGAGCTAATGGGGTTTTGAATGCAAAAAAGGTATATGGTTCAATCTCAGAAGAGCAGTTGATGAATTCTCCAAACTGGTGGGAAAAATATTTATGAAAGTTGAGAATCCCATTAAAAATAAAATGCTTTATCTAGATGTGTCTCAAGAATAAGATACTTAATTGGGACAATATCCTTAAGAAGGGTTTTAGTGGACCTGCAAAGTGTGTTTTATGTAGGACCGAGATGGAATCTGTTTCCCATTTTTGTATCCATTGTTCTTTTCTTAGATATGTATGGTCTGAGGTGAATAGATTCCTAAATTTTTAGGACAACAGGGAAACTTCAAAATTTTAGGACAACATTCATAATTGATTTTATATGAAATTCAAACACAAGGAACTCCCTCTGTTTACAATTCGGGAGGTATCGAAAGCTAGGAACTGTTTCATCTTTGAAGATATGAAGACTTATATTTACTTGGTGTGCATAAGGATTATCACTTTGTTTTTTGAATACTATAAAGAGAAGAAGCCTAATAGGGTGAGATCACTTATATTGCCTCAGCTTGATAATTATATTCCCTTGGGTTTTTTTGATGGAGAAAAAAATGATGGTATATGTAGATAAAAATTGGACATAGTATCGATATAATGATGGAAGTTGGTCTTGGAACAAATACAAAAGCATAGCTTCTTTCCCTCTGGGGACTTTTATGGTTTTCCATAAAAAGAGGGATTTTCAATATCCAAATTGAAAGTGATTTGAAAATAGTGATTGATTGGGCTAATGGAGTTTCAAATCTACAAGTGCTAAATATTGATCAATGGGTAAACATAATTAGAGAGAATATTAACAACATTTCTTATATCTCCTTTACTTACATATATAGGAAATTTAATATTGCAACTGATGGTCTCTCAAAGTTAGTAGTTGAAAATACAGATGGAATTTTTCATTTTAAGGAATCCATTTATGACAATATGGTAGATGCTGGGTCGATATATTTCTTCTAACTGAGTATAATTTTTTCAACTTTGTTTGTATTTTTTTGCATCTGTATTAGAACAATATGGGTTGTTATAGCACAATATGTGAGATAGTTCACAGAAGAGAATTTTTTTGTTGTAATGTTAGAAATAAATTTTGTGAATTCGGGTTGAAAAGTAGTATTATCGCAGTACTATATTTGTTCCTTGAGAAGATCTATGTTACTTTGATTCCTAGTTTGAATAACAAGTTACATTTTTTTTCGTTTTGAAAAAAAAAATCCATGCAAACTCACATAAAATTAGTCCAATTAAAACTACTTGCAAACTATAAAACTGAAATGAAATTTATGTTTTAAATTTTTTAAAACTATTTTTTATTTTCATAATATTTAAATTAATATTATCTTTTAAAATTTGAATTTTTTTTATATTAAATTCTTCGGATTAATTTAATGGGTCACACCACCCAAATTTAATTTTGTAACACTCAATTTTTTACACCAAAATGTGATTATTTATGTAATAATGGAATGTATATAAGACCAACTTAAATCATCTAGGGAGACTAAAGATGTTGTAAATTTACATGGAAAGTATAATCTAAAAATATTTAATAATTGCAAATGAAGAAGGATGAAGAATAGATAGTGGCCATGATTCCAGAAGTGGGGGAAAGTGAAAGGGGAGGCTAAGGGGAGATGACCCAGTTAGTTATTAACCTAATCCTTAACCTTACTTGTCAACCTTGGTTAGGAATACCTTAAGATCGTTGAATCCAATTTTATTGTTGGTTGTGGATCTTGATATTACAGATTCAAAGATCATGTTTCAGTCGTGTTTGGATCCCAGACCATGATGTGGGGGGGTTCCTACCCCAGTACAGTTTCCATGGGGGGTCCATGGGGGCGGCGACTGATTTGGAATCCCCCCCCATGGCGTGGGTTCAGTGGTAGTTTCTGTGTAGCGGAAATTTCATAAAAAATGCCTTATAAAATGTTGTAATTTCATAGTCATGACTTGATCAATAATGGGTAATTTACGGGCCCATGGTATTGGGTATCCCGTGGCATTTTTCCATGGTAATCCCACTTTAAAAGAAAGACATTGTAATACAGATGTGTATTGTAGTATTATAAATATCTTTGCGATTGTGTGAGAAAGATTATGACAGAGTGATGAGGAAGTTGCAATGGATGTGTTGCAGTGTTATGCAACAAATTCCAAAAAGGGCATGAAAAGAGCATAAATAGATCAGAAAGAGTAATCCACAAATTTATTGAAGAAAATAGTTGAATAACAAGCCTCTTTGATGGGGAAACCTCCTTATACAATGTACTAAGTACACAAGACAAGACAAGACGATACTCCAAATGAAAAGGTCTCCTTCCTATATATAGGAGACTAAGGGGTACATTCCCAACTAACTGACCCAAGCCAACATAACTAATATAACCATACTAATGGAAATTACAACTAATGGAAAAAAGATGACATCAAAACTAATGTAATGCACCACAATATATGGGGGAATTTGCCCATATTTAGGGATTGACATGCCCCTCCCCTTCATACAAGTGTTGTCCTCAATGCTTGATTAGTTGTGGATGCCTCTGTATGAAGAACTCATCTTCCCATGTTGACTCTTCAACTGGAATGTTCTTCCAATTTTATGAGGTACTCAGTAATAACCCGATTTCGTAGCTGTTTGGTCCTTGTTTCAGTGATTTGTTCAGGTTCCAATATGAATTTTCATTCTTCATCAAGCTTTGGCAAGATTGTTTGAGTTGGGCTCTTGTCTCATATTACCTTCTTTAAGCAAGAAACATGGAAAATTGGATGCACTCTTGAATATGAAGGGAGCTCCAATTTGTAGGCCATACAACCAATCTTATGCAACACTTTATAAGGACCATAATACTTGGGTGCTAATTTATTGCCCGTATTTAGTTGCTTGAGAGACATATACTTGTAAGGTTGTAGCCTTAGAAATACCTAATCCCCTTCTTCGAAACTCCTTTCACTAGGATGTTGATCAACTTATTGTTTCATCCTATTTTTTGACATAGTCAGGTTGTCCTTAAGCATTTGGAGAACTTCTTACTAGTGCTCTATGTGATCTTCCACGGCTTGAAATTTAGATTTTCCTTTCAAGGGAGATGTGATAGATGGAAGTTGGTACCCATAAAGTGCCATAAATGGAAACATTTTTTATGATGTATGGAAGGAAGTATTATATCACCATTATGCCAAAGATAACCATTTCACCCACTATGTTTGTTTATCAGATGCAAAAAAATGAATATATCCTTCCAAACACTTGTTCACTCTCTTTGTTTTCCCATTAGATCGAGGGTGATAAGATGAACTATAATCCAATTGGGTACCCAAACAAGAAAATAATTCAGTCCAAAATTTTCCAGTGAAAATTGGATCTCTATCACTTACAATAACCTTTGTATTTCCATGTAACTTTTGAATCATCTCCATAAAGGATGTAGCTACGGTACTTCCATTAAAATGGTGAGAGGGTGCACAAAAGTGTGCATATTTCATGAATCTATCAACAACCGCCATAATAAAATTCTTTCCTTCTGATTTGGGTAGACCTATGATAAAATCCATGGAGACTTCCTCCCAGCACTAGCAAGGTATGTCTAATGGTTGTAGAAGTCTTGGGGTATTAACTGTTTCACCCTTATTTTGTTGGAAAAACAAACATTCAGCCATGAACCTTTGAACATCAGATTTAATAACTTCCCAAAAAAAATCCTTCTTGACCCTATGCTAATTTTTCAGGAATCCAGAGTGCCCACCTATAAGAGAGGTGTGTAATTCTGAGAGGACCTTCTGCTTGAGTTGGGATTTTTTGCATAAATATAAGCGATCCTTATACCATAGTGAATCAATTTTCCACACAAAAGTATCTGATACAATGGGATTGTTTTGTAGCTTTTGAATGAGCATCCACACCGATGGGTCATTTTCCATTCTCCCCTTATTACTACTACCCAATCTGGTTGTAGAATGGAAATGGAACAAAGTAATGCCCCAACATATTCATCTTTTCTGGAGAGAACATCTGCCACCACATTCTATTTCCCTTTTCTATAGATGGTTTCGAATTCATATACCAACATATTGGTTACCCATTTTTGTTTCTCTTATGAATATATTATCTGTTCCAAGAAGTATTTAAGACGATCATGATCTGTTTTGACCTTGAAGTTCCTACCTATTAGGTAAGGATTCCATTTCTTAAGAGCATGTAGTATTACCAACATTTCGTTCTCATAAATGGGATTCTCTAATTTATTTCCCTTGATTGGATGACTTGTGAAATCAACTCTGTGTCGTTCTTGCATTAGAACAACACCAATGCCATTTCCTGAATTATCACATTCCACAATAAAGGTTTTTTTGAAGTATGGTGTGGCCGAAATAGGAGCTTTGCACATTTCTTGTTTAAGTTGTTCAAAATCTTGAGTTTCCTCTGGAGTCCAAGAAAACAAATGTTTCTTCAATAATGTTGTTAGAGTTGCTACTATTCTTCCATAGTTTCGAACAAACTTGTGGTAGTACCCTGTCAGACCTAAGAATCCTCGAATATTCTTCATGGTTTTGGGAATCATCTAGTCTATCATGGATTTAATTTTGTTAGGGTCTACCTTGACACCTTCATGAGATACAATATGTCCCAAATACTCTACCTCCTTCACCCCAAAGAAACATTTGGAAGGTTTTGCATCTAGTTGTTGCTCCCTTAGTATTTGTAGTACCCTGTCAACATGTTGAACATGTTCTTCCCAAGACTTGCTATATATTAGTATATCATCAAAGAATACTAGCAAAAATTTTCTAAGAAAAGGCTTGCAAATTGAATTCATCAAACCTTGAAATGTGGAAGGTGCATTCGTCATACCAAATGGCATGACCATAAATTCATAATGACCTTCATGAGTTCTGAATGTTGTTTTTGGGATGTCTTCATCCTTCATTCAAATATGATGATACCCAAAACAAAGATCCAACTTTGTGAAGAAAATTGCTCCATGTAATTCATCTAACAATTCATTAATGATGGGAATGGGAAGCTTATCTTTAATGGTGAACTTGTTGAACTCTCTATAATATGGACACATATGCCATGATCCATCCAGCTTGTGTACCATTACCACTGGTGCAGAGTAAGAAATTTGTTTAGGCCTATATATGCTAGCCTCTAACATTTCTTCAACCATACACTCAATTTCACTCTTCTGGCCATAGAGGTATATGTAAGGTTTGATGTTAGGAGGAACACTTCCTAGAATTAAGTGAATAGCATGATCAAAATATTGAACATGTGGAATATTTTTTGGAATATGTTCAAATACCTTGGAATGCTTATTAATGACCCTTTGGAGATTGGGGAAATATGAGGCTTAGATGTTTGAACATATAATGAGCATAATTGTTCAATTACACCTTGTAGCCAGTGTTTTCACACCAGCCTATGCAAAGGGGCACCTACCAAGGATTACAGAACCCTTAGTAACAGTTCAAAAATATAGAGAAAGATAATGTGTGAGTGTAAATAAAAATAAAAATGAATCTAACAAATTACTGTAGTAAAAACAACAAATAGATCGGAACCCATGAAGTATTTTTGTATTATTGTGCAAAAAAAGGTTTACAATAAGAGTTACCTTAGAAGGTGATTAAATGTGGGCCCTCACAGCTGTACGAAGAGTAGCGCGCCAGGTCTCTAGAGTTCCTTTCTCTTCTCCAAATCCTTAAGAGGTGGTCAAGACTCAATTGAATGGGGAACAAAAGCTCAAGGTGATAGCCTAAAGTTCAACAGGAATTTTGGCAGCATGAGGGCATGAAGAGTTGATCATGGATGTGAAATGGGGGGCCTCCATCACCTTTTTATAGTGATTTTGGGTGGTGGAGTATTGACCCATGGTTTTGGGAAACCAATAGTATTGGCTAGTGGCATTTGATGTTTTCGCTCTTTTTTTATTTTATTTTGACTTTTTCCCTTTTTTGGGGATTTTGACCATTTTTTATGGGATTTTATCCTTTTCCGAGGATTTTAATTAATTGATGAGGGAAATAATGATTTTATGCCCATTTGGTTACCAATTTAGGGTTTTTAAGGGTTTTGGAGGCCAAAAATGTTGGAAAAAGTGGTAAATGAGTTATGTGACTAGGGAGATGAGCTACGTGAACAATTTTTGGGTGTTAACACTTTGGTTGAGAATGAGACAAGAAAAAGGTTAAAGTGTCTCAGATCTGATAATGGAGGTGAATACTACGACAAGGATTTCGATAGTTACTATTCATACCATGGGATTCGTAAAGAGAGGATTGTTATAGGAACACCAGAAGAAAATGGTGTGTCAGAAAGGATGAATAGAACAATCATAGAGTGTGCAAGGTTGCCCTTACAATTTCGCAAATATGTTATAGATACTATTATTTACTAAATATACAAAGGGCCTTCAAGCACCTTATATGGTGGAATTCTAAAGGACGCATGGACAGGTAAAAATATAAACAACTCATTTCTGAGAATTTTTTATTGTGAAGCATTTTTCCATATTGATAAAGAAAATAGAACAAAGCTTGATGCGAAATCCAAGAAATGTACTTTTATTGTATATGAGGTTGATGATTTTGGTTATCGCTTATGGGATTATGAAAATAAAAAAATCATTAGGAGTAGAGATGTGGTATTCAATGAAAAGGTCATCTATAAAGATCAGTTGTAGGCAAAGAAACAGGAAAAAGAACACAAAAAGTACACAGTGTTTGATGAAATCAAAGAAAATGAAGTTCCAAAGGTGCTGAAAAATCAAGAACAACAGTAGGTACATCAAACTATTGCAAGTGTTAGAAGATATACGAAGTCAAGTAGAACCCCTAGATGATACTCTCCTTCACTGTATTATTTATTGATGACTGACTTTGGTGAACCAGAATGTTATGAAGAAGCAACGCACGTGGAAACTATAAATAAGAGGGAGAAAGGCATGAATGAGGAAATCGACTTATTGGTAAGAAACATGACTTGGGATTTGGTTCAGTTGCCTGCAAGTTAAAGAGCATTGCAGAATAAATGGGTTTACAGGTTGAAGGAAGAACATGAAGGCAAGAAGCAATATAAGGCCAGACTTGTTACAAAGGGGTTTGCACAAAAGAAATGTATATATTTGGATGAAATATTTTCTCCTATTGTTAAAATGACTTCAATTACAACTATTTTAAGCCTAGTGGTGGTAGAAGATTTGAATCTTGAACAGTTAGATGTAAAAACAAGCTTTCTCCATGGGGATTTGGAGAAAGAGATTTATATGCAGCAACCATAAGGGTATGAGGTAAAAGGGAAGGAGAATTTAGTATGCAGGTTGATGAAGATCTTGTATGGACTAAAGCAATCTCCAAGGAAGTGGTATTTAAAATTTTCCAGGTTTATGATAGAACAAGGTTACAGTAGATGTCATTCTGACCAATGTGTTTATTTCAAGAAGATAAATAATGGAAGATATATTATCTTGTTATTGTGTGTGGATGAAATGTTTATTGCAGGGTCTAAGATGTGGGATACAAATGTGCTCTAAAGGAAATCAACTAATTCATGTGCAATGAAGGATTTGGGTTTTGCAAAGAAAATCCTTGGTATGAGAATAACAAGAGATAGGAAAAATTGCAAATTGACATTATATCAGGGTGAGTACATAGAAAAGGTGTTGGTGAGGTTCAGAATGAAGGATGCAAAACTATTTAGTAGACCTTTGGCTGTCCATTTCAAACTAAGTAAGGAGATGAGCCCCAAGACACCGGAGGAAATAGAATACATGTCCAAGTTTCCCTATTCATCAGCAGTTGGTAGCTTGATGTATGTCATGGTGTGCACAAGACTAGATATTACACATGTGGTGGGAGTTGTGAGCAAGTATATGAACAATACAGGTAAAGAAAATTGGAAGGCGTTAAAGTGGATTCTAAAGTATTTGAGGGGTACTACTACTCATGTTGAGATATTGTAACTTCAAAGAATATTATATTTGTACTTTATTATTCCGGAGATGATTCATTCCTCCGTGAAGATCTTATTGTATATCCGGAGATGTTTATTCCTCCATCGGAATGTGGTAACTTGGGTTATTAGACTTCCCTAGTGGGGGTCGGCCCTGTATGTGTTATGTGGGTCAAAGGGTTATTAGACCACCCTAGAGGGGTCGGCCCAGTTAGTTATAGTGGGGTATTTAACCCAATGGTTAAATACGAGCCTACATGATTTGTGTAAAAGAAAAGTCGGAGCAGTGTATAAATAGAGGAGGTGTATTCTTCATTTAACACACACTCACTCACTTGAGAGTGGCGCACTTATGATAGAGAGGTCTGCTATGGAGAAGGAGGAGCTTATGCTCAGGGTTACATCTTTGTATATTGCTAGTCATCTATATTGAGGAAGCTTTACTGGGTTTTCTACCCCATGAGGGTTTCCCAGGATAAATTTGTGTCTCTTGTGTTTATGATGTGCTTGTTGTTTCTTCAGTGATCCTATATATGCTATTATTGTGAAATGGAATGCAATGCTGCTATTTTCTGTCTTAGCATATTAAATCTTAACATGGGTTCAAAATGTACGTGAGAGGACTGCATCGTCCATGAACTGGGTTCAAAATGTACATGAGGACTGCATCGTCCATGAACTGGGTTCAAAATGTATGTGAGGACTGCATCGTCCATGAACTGGGTTCAAAATGTACGTGAGGACTGCATCGTCCATGAACTGGGTTCAAAATGTACGTGAGAGGACTGCATTGTCTGTGAACTGGGTTCAAAATGTATGTGATGGGATTGCATTGTCCCTAGACATGAGACTTGTCTTAAAGTGATAAGGATTGATCATCCTGGAACTTGATCTGGATTGTATCATCCATGGACCTATGTCCTAAAGAGAGCGGGATTGATCATCCTGTAATATGATCACGTGTGTTGCAGGGTATACATGCTATTGATGATAGATGTATTAGTGAGAATACATGCTTTTGATGATAGATGTATTAGTGAGAATACATGCTTTTGATGATAGATGTATTAGTGAGAATACATGCTTTTGATGATAGATGTATTAGTGAGAATACATGCTTTTGATGATAGATGTATTAAGTGAGAATACATGCTTTTGATGATAGATGTATTAGTGAGAATACATGCTTTTGATGATAGATGTATTAAGTGAGAATACATGCTTTTGATGATAAATGTATTATTAAGAATACATGTTTTGATGATAGATGTATTGGTGTGGATACTAATACTGATGATCCAGATGCTGTAGATCGAGATGATCTAGATGCTGTAGATTGTGATGAACCAGATGCTGTAGATCGAGATAAGACGATGATGTTGATCGTGTGATGATGATGCTGATGATCGTGTGATGACGATGCTGACGATCGTGAGGATTCAAATATTGATGTTGCAGTAGCTGTTTGAGTGCTGCAGAAGATAAAGACTCAGTACTGAAGATGTTGATGTTCTAGTATTGAAGATGTTCCAGTAACTGGTTGAGTTACTGATGATGTTGAGAAAGCTTCCAATGATTTATAGATGTATCATGTATGATGTTGATGACTCCTTGCTCATGCAGATGCTGTTATAATATGCTTCTCGTTAAGGGGGAGTGTTGAGATATTGTAACATCAAAGAATATTATATTTGTACTTTATTATTCCGGAGATGATTCATTCCTCCGTGAAGATCTTATTGTATATCTGGAGATGTTTATTCCTCCATCGGAATGTGGTAACTTGGGTTATTAGACTTCCCTAGTGGGGGTCGGCCATGTATGTGTTATGTGGGTCAAAGGGTTATTAGACCACCCTAGAGGGGTCGGCCCAGTTAGTTATAGTGGGGTATTTAACCCAATGGTTAAATATGAGCCTACATGATTTGTGTAAAAGAAAAGTCGGAGTAGTGTATAAATAGAGGAGGTGTATTCCTCATTTAACACACACTCACTCACTTGAGAGTGGCGCACTTATGAGAGAGAGGTCTGCTATGGAGAAGGAGGAGCTTATGCTCAGGGTTACATCTTTGTATATTACTAGTCATCTATATTGAGGAAGCTTTACTGGGTTTTCTACCCCATGAGGGTTTCCCAGGATAAATTTGTCTCTTGTGTTTATGCTGTGCTTGTTGTTTCTTCAGTGATCCTATATATGCTATTATTGCGAAATGGAATGCAATGCTGCTATTTTTTGTCTTAGCATATTAAATCTTAACAACTCATGCATTATGTTTTGGAGGTCCAGACACTATTATACAGGGATATGTTGACGTATATATGGTAGGTGATAAAGATAGAAGGAGGAGCACCATAGGGTATGTTCTTACTATAGGTGGAATAAAAATAATTTGGATTTCGAAACTGCAAAAGGTTGTTGCACTTTCAACAAGGAAAGCAGAGTATGTTGTTGCTACAGAGGCTAGTAAAGAGATGATTTGGCTATAGAGTTTCATGGAGGAATTGGGTAAGAAGTAGGAGAATAGAAGGTTGTATAGTGACAACTAGAGTGCAATTAATCTTGCAAAGAACCCATCTTTCCATTCTAATACTAAACATATACAACTCTAGTACCATTTCATACGATCTATTTTGGAAAATGAACTATTGAAGTTGAAAAAGATACATACTATCCATAATCCTATAGACATGTTCACAATGGTAGTAACCAGAGAGAAACTGAGTTCCTTCTTAGTTTCATTTGGAATTAAAGCATGAAGGTGAATATGATAAACTTTCCAGGTCCAAGGTTTAGAGAATAGTCTATTAGATGTAGTAGCAGTGGAGTTATTGTGACCAGTCTCAAAGTGGGAGATTGTTGGCTGTCAAGCCTAATATTCCAGATTCAAAGATCGTGTTTCCGTCGTGTATAGATCCCATACCATGATTGAGGGGGTGTGGAGGGGGGTATTTCCTCCCCACTATAGTCATTATGGGGGGTCTAGGGGAGTGGAGACTGATTTGGGATCCTGTTGGCAAGCGGTCTGATGAGGAAAGATTGTGGTACTGCTGATACCGCGACACGTTGGATGAAGGTGCGAAAGGAGTATTTTGTGCCAAAGGATACCGCAGTTGGTGGGTTTTGGGTCACTTAGACCATGTATTTTGTAATATCGAGTCAATTGTATCATGGTATGCGGGTTTTTGGGTCATTAGACCAAGTCAGTTAGTCGATTGTCCATAAGTGTCGATTAGGAAAGTGGACAAGTGTTTTAATTGGCAGAAGCCTATAAATAGATGAGAATTGTAAGTGTTAAGGAGAGTCGATGGATAGAAGATAGAGAATAGAGCTATATGCGGAGATTGACAGAAAGATAATGCGGAGAGTTTCACAGAGATTTATGTACTACTTTTGGTTTGCCACAGTAATATAAGGATGATGATTTGGTGCAATCTGTGTGTAATGTTGCTCGATACTTATGTTATTGCCTTTTCTTAATGCAATTATTTGTTTCTGTCGCTATGATGTGAATTCCGCAATAATATGTTATAGATATCTATTTACTGTAATGTTAAATGTTGCGATTAAAGTGATGTGCTATAACTTCATGATGAATATTTAGAATTGTTGTTGGTATTATACTGCCGCAACTAGCCTCCTCCCTCGGCAGAAACATGGTTCCGTCTGCTCTTCCTGGACGCCTTGGGTGAGACCTCATCCGCTCTGCAGGTGTTGCTAGGTGGGCTCAAACCTGCCTGTGCCGGTTCCCAGGGAGACTACGGTATGCGTTGACAGTTGGTGGACCCTTGTCGACTATGAGGTCACGATTTGGTCAACAAATGGTTCCATTGCTGGGACCATGTGCAAAGTAGAAGGATGTCATGTTGTGGCACTCGACGAAGCCGTACATACAAAAATGGTTCGATCAGAAGTTGCAGGAGTTTGCTGAAGAAGAAAGTCAGAATACACGACTAACGGTAGATCACTGGGTAGAAAGATATATTCACGACGGTCCGCATGAATGGTTTTTCTGTGAATTCCCAGTCATTTTGTATGAATGGTTGTCGAAGCTGACCTTCCAGAAGAAGAACTTCCAGGGTGGTGAGCCGACGACCTGGACCCCAGAACTGATTCAAGAATTGCAGGAAGTCGATAATAAGGCATTGAGGGTATCAAAGTTTGGGTTGATAGCATCTTAGAAGGATATATCACTGAATTTGCGGTTGACACGAAGAAATCCTATAGCGAAGCCGAGAGATATTTTTTTCGAGGACCAAGGGGGAGGTTTCTGCTATCACTCCAACTGTCGATTAAGATGCTAATCTACAAGAAGGGTATATTAAAGATGCACCTTGATCAATAGACATCCTAGTGGGTGGATGCCGTGGGTACTGCGACTGCTGGGGAATGGTACATGGAATGGTAAAGGGGTAGATGGGTGCAGACCATGAGGAGACTGTGAGCGAAGCCGAGGGAGAAAGTGGTCTTACGAGAGGAGGAGTGAGGTTTCGACAGGAAAAGAGGCAGAGGATGAGAGAAGGTCCTGCTGCGATCGAACCGGAAAACCGCAAAGGAAGACCACATGGGATGAAGTGACCTCACAGTCCTGATAGGAACGACTAGGCTACGCCCAGGATAGAGTTAGGACTAGACCCCAGTACCAACATACCCACACCTCCGCTCACTAACTCTCAGCCAGCAAGAAACACTACTTCGACACCGCCGAATACGTCGACACCGCAGAAGTTAATTGGTAATAGTAGCACAGCGACAGGAGGAAGGAAGCCCAGGATGGCGGGCGATGATGCTAAGCTACCATTGTTCCATGGAAGTGTGACAGACAACCCAGAGCAGTACTGGTTCTTTCTTGTGTGAAGCGGTCTGGACCGTGAAACAGATCACTGATGACAATGCTAAGAAAGGATAGTTAGCCATGACTCTACGAGATCGTACATTAGATTGGTTCATGAAGTTTGTTTTAGTCCCTACGGGGGCCCCAGAGAAGTCACTAGATGAGATTTGGGATGTACTGATTGTTGAATTTAGACGGCCTAAGTCGGAGGCTCAATATATTACTGAATTGAAGGAAATTAAGCAGTATCCCAATGAGATGGTATGGGATTTCGACCAGCGATTCAAGACCCTGATGGAAAAGGTTAGTTTTGATATGAGTACTATCCAACATAAAGAGTGGTTCATTGCGGCACTGATACCCCATATTTGGCTACCGCTGATGCAGCAAAACATATCAATGCCTAGCGAAGCTCTAGAGATTGCAATGCGGTTGGAGGTGTCACCTATCAGAAATAATGCGGCCAGGATGTCACAGATACAGACACAGCTTGCCAACCTAACTATACAGTTTCAAGATTTGAAGAAGAACAAGGAACAGCATGATGAAGTATGGTGTACACGATGCCGAAGAGACGGGCATACGAAGGATAATTGTCCAGATTTCCATAATTACTTGGTGTCAGGTGCGCCAAACCCGTTGAATGGCGGCAGTATGCCGTGGTGATGTAGTTGTCAAGTGTTTGGACACGGTCATGATAATTGCCCGTATATGCAGAAAATGGTCACAACCCCGTGAAATATTTACTGCACATTTTGCAAGTCGGTGGGTCACGATGACAAGGATTGCCATGCATATGGGTTTCTATAGGAGAGGATGTGCGATGCATTCTACGTCAAGGATGATTAGTGCGTGGTGCAACAACCGCAACTGCAACCGCAGGTAGCCCAGTTGCTACCGCAGCCGCAGATGCAGTTTGCACCACAGCAACAACAACTGCAGCAGTTCATGCCACAATACACCCCGATGCAGATGGCTCCCCCATAGCCACAATATGTACAGTAACCATAGTATGCACCACAAGGGTAAGGGATTCTAGCAGCACCAATGCAGCAACAATATTAGCAGCAGGGCGGCTACAAGGGCAGACGCGGTGGTGGATTTGGTCATGGAGGAGGAGGCCGAGGTGGTCGTGGACCTGTTCAATGTTACCACTGTGCGGTATGGGGGCATTATTAGCGTGACTGCCCACTGCTACAAAATCAGTGTACGTTTTGTTTCGGTAATGATCATACGGTTGAAAATTGTCCGCAGTTGATTGCACGATGGCAGGCTGGGAATGCTCCGCAGCTACAAAATCAAGCCCAGCCACAGCAACCAGTACAGAACTCGGTACAGCAACTAGTACAGAATCAGCCCCCACGACCACCGCTGAATGCCAATCAAAATATCAATCAGACAGGGAATTTACAACAGAACTAGATGCAGGGTGCAAATATTGTGACCATTTCTGCAGAACCGTGACCACAAGATGCTTCGGTGGCTGTTGTCACTCATGGAGGCAAGACAACTGAGGAAGATGATTCGCGACCCCTAATTCAGTTAGCTGGTAAGAAGACAGTACTCTTCGACATCGATACGGAACGAGAAACATTCTTGGAAGTGCGTCGCACCTTGGAGAAAGACCGCAGTAAGGCTGTTGTTTGTGATATGCCGCCTGTCTTTGATGCCACATCAGATGCCGATTGACCATCACTAGGGACATTGCAGAAGTTCCTTGAACACTGTCTGTCATTAGAACAAGACCCAGTTGCCTTGGTTGAGATTGAAGGATGGTTGCAGCGACTTCCGAAAGGACGACAGGAATCGGCAGTAAACTCCTTACAGCGACGGAAGACTGACTGGCAAGGAAATGCAAATGAATATTCAGATTGGTGATTATGATGTTGACTCTGTGATTCTTGACCTTGGTTCGGATGTTAACATCTTAACCAAGTAGGTGTGGCAGAAGATGGGGAGTCCCCCATTGAGCTGGTCTCCTATGCAGCTCCGGTTGGCTAACCATGCGAAGATTACACCTATTGGGTGAGTCCCGCGGCTCATGATTGATCTTGAGGGCATGCAGACTTATACTGATTTTGACGTTATTGAAGTGGTTGAGGGAGGAAGCTCTTATCCCGCACTCTTGGGGATCATATGGGCTAACAACAGTGGAGCTGTAATAAATTTTAAGAAGTGCATGATGACCTTTGAGAACCGTGATTTCAGAGTTATCGCCCCTTTGGATCCGACTGAAGGATGCCGCTACATAGAGCCTGTAAAAGATGATGATTCCACTAGATGGGACCATGCCTTCAACATTTCAGAAGATTACATTCATCCTACCACCTACGGTGAGTTGGAGTGGCGTAGTGAGAGTTCCACGTCCTCTGACTCTGATGATGCATTAGAACATTGGCAGAATTGAATGCATGAAGTATCAGTTCGGAAATGTGGGTTAGTTACACAATATTTATGTCGTGTTGCGACCGAAATGATCACATTTCCTGTTTATGAGGGGTTGCCTGGCCTAAACACATTTTTAGCAGAATTTGAAGACCGCGTTCCACAACCACAACGATTGTTGGCCTTGGAGGAAGCACTGAAGGCTGCTCCAGCACGCTGGTGGGAGACACATAAGAAATTCATTAAAGATTGGTCACAGTGTCGAAGGTTGATGATGGTTCGATTCGGCGATACTGAGGTTTATCACACTGGAAAGTATGATGGTCAGACTGATCCCAGTGATCATGTGATGGGGTAGCGCGACTCAGAGATGAGTGGGTTCATGCTTTTGTCCATACTTTGGAGGAGATACCACGCTCATGGTACATTGCAGCCGAGTTGCGCTGTGACATTACAACATGGGGGGAGTTGACGATCTATTTCACTCATACGTCCACTTTTGCGGATGCCAACCCTGATGTCCATAACACCTTGCAGCTCATCCGTGACATGATATTTCAGGTTGTTCTCGTGGCCTGCCCTGTCGATCTGCACACCCACAGTCAGATGTAGTCTCTCAAGGAATGCTTCAACATTAGTGGTGGCCCAGAGGATGATGATGATCCCCGGAATGTTAACGTTTCCGAATCTGAAGGAAGTCGCGATATAGTCCCACCTATTGTGCCAAGTAATCCATTCAGTCAACCATTGTAGCTTCTCAAGATGAATATCGACACTCAAGCTACTCCCAAGTTTTCTAATGTTGGGGACTATTGGGATGATGAGATGATGAGTAAGGTTACCGAGTTACTGCATGAGTTTTAGGACGTGTTTCCCACGAAGTTTTCCGAAATGAAGGGAATCCTGGGTGATTTAGGAGAGATGAGGATTCCATTGAAACTAGATGCTAAGCCAGTCCAACATCGACCTTATCGGCTAAATCCGTGACATAAAGAAAAGGTCAAGGCGGAACTTGATCAGATGTTAGATGCTGGAATTATCGAACCTGTGGAAGAGTCCAAATGGATCAGTCCTATGGTGGTGCAGGATAAGAAAACAGGCGAAGTGCACATTTGTGTCGATTTGCGGAAGTTGAACGATGCCTGCTTGCATGACCCTTTTTCGACCCCGTTTACTGATGAAGTACTTGAAGGAGTGGGTGGCCAGGAGATGTACTCTTTCACCGATGGATTCTCTGGCTACCATCAGATTCACATTTCTAAGGAGGATAGCCATAAGACAACTTTTGTTACTAAATGGGGTTGCTTTCAGTACACGGTCATGCCGTTTGGGTTGAAGAATGCACTCGCGATATTCTCCCGGGTCATTGTTGCCGCATTCAAAGATTTTATTCAAAAGTTTCTGCAGGTATATATGGATGATTGGACCGTTTATGGGTTGATTCGCGATCATTTGACCAATCTGCAGTTAATGCTTGAGTGATGCCGACAGCATCAGATATCACTGAACTTGAAGAAATGTATTTTCTGCGCACCGTTTGGGATATTGCTGGGCAATATTGTGTGTAAGCAGGGATTGCTGGTTGATCCATCCAAAATTGTGCTTATTTTGGGTTTGCAACCGTCGACCACCGTTAAGTAATTGCGTGCGACCTTGGGTCACATGGGATATTATCGCAAGTTCATTAGGGGATATGGTGCGATTACTGCCCCTATGGAAAAGTTGCTAAAGAAGGATGCGACATTCCAGTGGAACCCGAAATGTCAAGATAGTTTTGAAATGCTCAAAGCAAAGATGGCGTCGGCCCCAATCTTGGTCTTTCCAGACTGGAGTAAGGAATTCCATGTCCATGTTGATGCTTCATCGGTTGTATTAGGGGTTGTATTGTCTCAACCAGGTGAAGGCGACATTGATCATCCCATTTCTTTTTCCAGTCGGAAGCTGTCTTCTGCAGAACGCAACTACACTACAACAGAACGTGAAGGTCTGGCCATGGCTTACCTGCTGCAGAAATTCAGGCATTATTTGTTGGGTGGCCACTTTAAAATGTTCACTGATCATTCCAGATTGAAATACTTGGTTAATAAGCCTGTGTTGGGGGGGAAGATCTACCGGTGGCTACTTTTGTTTTAGGAATTTGATTTCGAATTCGTTGTGAAACCGGGGCGGTTGAATGCTGGACTAGATCATTTGTCACGGATTGATATAGGGGAGGAACCGACCAATATCGAAGATGGGTTTCCAGATGCCCAGCTGTTTCACGTTGCAGCTGCTGATCAGTATTTTGATGACATCCTTCAGTTTTTGGTGACCAGCACCGCGGTCAATGACTTTACCACTACTCAGAAGAAGCAATTGGTTGTTAAGGTTGCTGACTTTCAACTGATCGCAGGAGAGTTGTATAAATTGGGTGTCGATGAGATATTGCGTAGATCTGTCTTGCCGCATGAGCAAGCGCAGATATTGGCTGAGGCACATAGTGGAGTCGCAAAAGGACATTGTGTTAGCCGGGCGACTGCTCGAAAAGTACTGCGTGCAGGGCTTTGGTGGCCCACATTACATAATGATGCGACAGACTATGCACGGTCTTGTGATGTTTGTCAACGAACTGGCAAGCCATCCAGATGTGACGAGATGTCGCTTCTACCACAAGTAACATTACAACCATTTGAAAAATGGGCTGTGGATTTTGTAGGACCGATCCATCCACCAGGGAAACGCACAGGTGCACGGTATATTATCACATCAACATAATACTTGACCCAATGGGCTGAGGCAGCACCTGTAGTTGACTGCTCCGTCACAATGGCTGCTAGATTTTTGTTCGACAACATTATCACTCATTTCGTTTGCCCTAAGATATTGCTGAGTCATCAAGGCAACCATTTTTTGAATCGCACTATCAATGCACTAACGGAAGAATTGCAGATACAGCATAAGAAGAGTACACCTTATCACCCACAGGCGAATGGAATAGTGGAGGCGTTTAACAAGGTTTTGGAGCATGTGTTAACAAAGGTGTGTAATGTGAACCGTGACGACTGGGATTTGAAGGTTCCCGCGGTATTGTGGGCCTATCGCACCACATGTAAAAGGTTGACTGGTCAAACACCTTTCAAGCTGATATATGGGAAGGAAGCAATTATGCCTATGGAGTACATTGTTCCAAGTCTATGAATTGCGGCTGTTACGAGCATGGATGTTGTTGCAGAGTTAAATGAACGTCTAGCACAATTGGTGGAGCTTGAAGAGGATCGATTTATCGTTAGCTTTCACCAAGGGGTAGAGAAGGACCACCAGAAGGCATGGCATGATCACCACATAAAAAACAAACAGTTTCAGCAAGGCGACTTAGTGTTACTATATGACAGTAAGTTTATGAAACATCCAGGTAAGTTGAAGATGCATTGGCTGGGTCCCTACCGCATCAATAGTATTACTTCAGGAGGAGCAGTTCAGTTGCAGTGATTGGATGGGGGGATGCTCCCCAAGCTGGTAAATGGTCAAAGGTTGAATCCCAATCACACGGGCTTGGAACAGTGCGATGTCTGAGTCACATTGGTAAAAAAAAAGAGATGATGATGATTGTTGCAGGTTGCTTGGTGGCAAATGGCGCACCAACAAAAGAAGGTATGCGACAGCAGGGAGGCTTGTACGGTAAGTTTGGCATAGTCAGCGACATATGGCCATGTGGCAACCCAGTCAAAATCAGTAATAAATTCCAAAAGTGGAGATAGTTAACTAACGGCGCGTTCGAATCATGGGAATTAATGGTGGATACGACTGAGGGAAGGACAGGATCGCCAGCGGATTTCCATCATTAATATAAGGATTTGGTTGAGTTAATGCACGATTTAGTCATGATTATGGCTGATTTGGATCGATGTTATAAGTATGGTTTAGCGTCAGGAAGAAGACAGCAAGAAATTAGCAAGCCAAGTTGTTGTGGAGCGCTGCCGTGATTTTAGTCAGTTACTGTTAGGTATATTATGACGATTGGTGAGGTATGCCAGGAGAACTGGAGATAGTGTACATTAGCAATGAAGTAGAGTCCTCATTTGTTCCAGTTGCTGTAGAACGAGAAGGTGCATCCTCGGCCACTGTTGATCTTGGAGCCAAGGTTTCCAACATGCTGGTGGGAACATCAAGTGTCGCTAAGAAGCGCCGAGGGGATCAGCCTTCTGAATTCCCAAAGAGTAAGAGGTTACTTCGATCTGCGGTGGCTGGCGAAGTACCGGAGCAGGTGGGACAGTCCATTCGCACCGCTCCTCCCCCTTCCCCATGGTTAGGACACTCTACAAGTAATATACTTGGGTATATCCCTCCTGTTCGGCCCGGATGCCCCCCCGTGTCAGCTAAATCCGAAACCAAAGTTCAGTGTGAAGATGCCTGCCCTCATGGCTGGGATGACATGCTCGGTGGACGTTGGGCCGGCACTTAAGCGCCTACGTTATGAGGACCATGACATGGTGGCTCAACCCGAAATTGCATCCACACCATATGTTCCTGAGACACGCAATTCATCGAACCCACAGATACATGAATGGGCACTAGGACTGCGACAGGCTGGCTTGTTAGGGCTAATTAACATGCCACATTTTGGGCGCTTGGTAGAAGTTGGCAATTGTGTAAAGCATCTTTTGTCATGCTTCCATGGAGGTTCGTTATGGTTGGATAGAGAGGTCCCGAATACTGTTGAATTGATTTCTCACATTACCGGCTTGCCCAAAAATGGTGTTGATCCAACGCAGTTTATTCAAGGAAAGCACAACGAGAAGAAGAGAGTGTGTCGGCTAGCACAAAAATATGCCTTGGAATCGGATGGACCTGGGTAACTCACCCGTAGATGCAATAATCAGGCGGTACTCATAGGCATTATGATCCTGTGCTGTAAAGTGATTAGGGGAGGTCGCCCTAACCAATGTAATTCGGGGATAGTTGCTTGCGCAGAGCAATGTGCAGAAGGGGTGCAGATGAACTGGTCCTTATATCTGTTGAACCAGCTAATGGAGGACGTCGCAGAGGTCCAAGTGGGTAGAGGCGCTTTCTCATATAGTTGGATATTGCTATTGATTGCTCTAGTTGCATGGAAAGAGCCTGACACCTACTAGGGTATGGATTACCCGGCTGCAGTGGAACGACGAGGGGCACGCTATCAGAATCTATGGTTTGTGTGAGAGACCAAGCGCATCTGGGAGTGCCAAACACAGTTTTGGCTATACTCAGAAATGCTTTGTGACGCAGCAACACAAGTCCCGCGCATATCCGTAGACACTGTGGCACGATTCACGCCTATCATGGCATTTGCAATATGTCCGAGTGTCATACATATACAGGCTTACCGTGATGTTAATCGACAATGGTTGCAGACAAGGTATAAAGTAACAACGGAGGATTTGGAGGATATTGTGAATGAGTGGTCGGAGGCTTGGTGACATCCCATGAATTCTGCAGAAATTGATATTGGAGGTCCACCGGAGGGCCCTACGGATTGAGTATCAGCTCAGGATCAACAGAGTCATCATAGTTCCAATCATGAGTCAATCCAAACACCAACCGCGGATGATAGCGATCGCACTTTGGAGGAAAACCGGACAAAATGACACCACGAGCATGCCACGATCAGTGGGATTTCTTTACCAGCAGAGGCGCAGTTGGGTAAGTTAATCATAGCCATTAACCATGCCGCCATGACGGCTGTCGACAAGATGTTCGTCAAAGTGGAGGAGGGATTCTCTACACTTGTTGCCCACATGGAGTCTCTTGGTAATGCAGTGTTACAAATGGAACCCAGCAGTGTACCCATGCAGGAGATGGTCATGATCCGCACTACGCCCCAGGTAAAGAATGTCAACATTCCCTCGACTGCGGTTGTGACCGATAACAAGGAGTTGAAAAAGGTGTTGTAGTCGATTAACCAGGTGACTGTTAATGTTAATGCACTATCGGCAATGGCACTGACGACAATGCAGAGGGGCACCTCCCAGGAAATGGCAGATAGAATGCATGAACTCAGCAAGAGCTGTAAACACTTGCAGGAAAGAGAGGCCACTGTGACCGCCGAGAAAGATGACCTTATAGGCAGAGCTGCTGTAGCACGGAAAGTAGTAGATGACCTTGAAACTGACCTTAAGCAGGAACAGGCCGAGACCAGTCACACCATTGAAGAACTTAAAAAGGAACAAGACTTCTTTGTTGCGGAAAAGGCTCGCATGTGGGATGACAGTTCTCGGGTTGACTGAGCGATTGCGGAGGCTTATCAACATGTCCCAGAGCCCACTGAAGAGGTAGATGTGCTTCACCGAGTACAACGGCGGGGGGTTTCTATTCTTCAGTTACGACAGGGGAAAGACTAGTTGAAGGCTCAGTTGAAACCAAGTACACCTCAGACCGAGCTGGATGAACGACGAAGGGAAATTGAGGAAGTTTCCACCCAGATGGAGGAGTTGGAGATGAAGGCAACTGGACTCACCATCGAAATAGTATATTTTTGGGGCTGCATCATTCATGATGATCAAATTGAACAGCTTACTAAGACCCGACAGGAATCGGAGGTCCAGGTGGCTACATTGAAGGCTGTGATGAGAACTTTGCCACCAATGGAGCAAGTCGCTAAGTCGTGCGAACTAAAGGACTTGCAACAATAGGTCACCAAGGCAGATGAATGCCAGAAGCTGCGTGTAGCGCAGTTAGGAGAATTCCAGGACACTGGTGGGAAACTAATGCTGCAGGCCAGTTAAGCACTCCCAGAAGTGCAGAAATATCGACAACAGGTCATGGACAAGCTTGTCGATCACCCATCGATCGAAGATGTGGTCAGCAGTCAAGCAACAGCCAAGGAGGTTTAGGATCTGGTAAGGAATGTCGAACAGCCGTATGCAGACTTCAAGGAAAGGACCGCGACGTGTACTTTGTCTAGCAGTTGATGTGGCTCGAGGGCAAGCCACAAGATTGTGTTGGGGGCCTGTTGGTAGGTGGTTTGATGAGGAAATATTGTGGTACTGCTGACATCGTGACACGTTGGATGAAGGCGCGAAAGGAGTATTTTGTGCCAAAGGATACTACAGTTGGTGGGTTTTGTCTCACTTGGACCATGTATTTTGTAATATCGAGTCAATTGTACCGCGGTATGCTAGTTTTTGGGTCATTAGACCAAGTTAGTTAGTCGATTGTACATAAGTGTCGGTTAGGAAAGTGGACAAGTGTTGTAATTGGCGGAAGCCTATAAATAGATGAGAATTGTAAGTGTTAAGGAGAGTCGATGGATAGAAGATAGAGAATAGAGCTATATGCGGAGATTGACAGAAAGATAATGCGGAGAGTTGTGCAAAGATTTATGTACTATTTTTGGTTTTCCACAGTAATATAAGGATGATGATTTGGTGCAATCTGTGTGTAATGTTGCTCGATACTTATGTTATTGCCTTTTCTTAATGCAATTATCTGTTTCTGTCGCTATGATGTGAATGCCGCAATAATATGTTATAGATATCTGTTTACTGTAATGTTAAATGCTGCAATTAAAGTGATGTACTATAACTTCATGATGAATATTTAGAATTGTTGTTGGTATTATACTGCCGCAACTAGCCTCCTCCCTCAGTGGAAACATGGTTCCGTCTACTCTTCCTGGACGCCTCGGGTGAGACCTCATCCGCTCTGCAGGTGTTGCTGGGTGGGCTCAAACCTTCCCAGGCCGGTGCCCAGGGAGACTGCGGTATGCATCGACAGTTGGTGGACCCCTGTCGACTATGAGGTCACGATTCAGTCAACAGATCCCCCCCTTGTAGGGGTTTGGGGGCAATGCTCCTATAACGAAAATTTAAAAAAATGCCTTGTAAAATGTTTTAATTTCATAGTCACGATTTGGTAAATAATGGGTAATTTATGGGTCCATGGTATTGGGAATCCCGTGGTATTTTCCCATGGTAATCCATCTTTAAAAGGAGGGCATTGTAATACGGTTGTCTATTTTAGTATTGTGAAGATCTTTGTGAGTGTGTGGGTGAGATTGTGAGAGAGTGAAGAGAAAGTTGCAACAGATGTGCTACAGGTTGTATCCCTTCATTTGCTGGACAATATAATAAAATGATTGGTAATTTCTCAGTGGACATAGCCCAGATTGGGTGAACCAGGTATATTGGTGTCTATTTTGTATTGTGTTTATGTGTTTTATTTATGCATCTTATTTTATGCTATTATTCTGCGATCCTGTTTTTCTAACATTTATATTTATGAAAGTGGATTAATTAACATTTTTATTAACTATCCTAAGATGGGATTAAGGAGGAAAATATGGGCTCCTCATGAGTGCCACATGGTGAGTTGTCATCGTGCAAATAAAATGTTAGAAATTGAATTTAGAGGATCATTCTAGAAATCATTTTTCATCATCCTCTAACTGAAATGAATTGGATAAAAGGAGAGAAAACCTAAATGTCCATACCTTCTAGTAATGTAAATTGCCATGGGATTAGGTGCTACAAATTATTATTCCATTGTGAGTGGAAACTTAGCCTACAACTGAGATATATTGGATTCCCAACGATGAGATTCCTTGGTCAACCTATGTTTAATAACTAGAATGGAATTGGGATATCCTAAAGGACTGCATGTAGATAAGGGGATTCTATTGTGCATGTTGAAGGGGGGGAGTGCTTGTTGATTGGGATAGATGTAGAGGGGGTTTTGGCCCCATGTAGTTTTATGAGTTGTGGTTTGGGTAGAATTCCTTAGAAGCTTCACCCTTGTGGATTGATAGCCTCAACTTAGGGGTTTCCTTTGTCATAGAAATGATAAGTGTGACAAAGTGCCTAAGGATGGGAGGAACATCCTTCATTTGCATCCAATTAAAGGAACATTTTCCATAAAGATAAGTGTCATGATTATGCTATGAAATGTTCCATTTAAATTTACAATTTTTCATTATTTCCTTTATAGTGTTGGCATTCCTATATGTATGGTTCTAATTACCATAATCCTAGTTGTATGCATTGTAGGGATACATGCATGCTTAGTATTAGAATTAGAAAATTTACATTGTTGTGGCATGCATCCACTACTAATATCTAGAGGGATTTATTTAGAATCAATTTTCGTATCAAAAGACAAGTTCGTAAAATTGGAGTACCCCATCACCTCAATAGTGGTATAGTGGTGGTTGGGTATGTGATAGAGTGGTATCAGAGCTATAGGCTATAGCACTAGGGTTGTATGGTAAATAAATTTATATGCACACGAAGAAATTTCAATTGTATTTCAAGTATTTGACAAAATGACTCCATGATAGAATATTAGGAAAAACACTATTGTGGGTTAACTATTTCATCAAATACACATGCATAAGAATTTGGCAAGGGTAGTAATTGAGGAAAAATATGGTTCCATAGTGCCCAAATAGTGTTTTGATAGAGCATATGATGGGGCATGAAATCACCATTAATAGATTTCTTAAAACACAAAGTTCGAATCCTTGTAAAAGTTTCATGCAAAACCATAAATTGGGGGAAAATCCAAAACAGGTACCCAATTTTTTTACAAGTAATGGCATTGAAGAATTTCAGGAAAAAAACTATTGTGGGTTTACTATTTGATCAAACGCACTTGCATAAGAATTTGGTAGGGGTATTAATTGAGGTAAACTATGATTCCAAAGTGCACAAAGAGTGTTTTGATAGAGCATATGATGGGGAATGAAAACACCGTCAATAGATTTCTTAAAATGCAAAGTTAGACTCCATGTAAAATTTTCGTACAAATTCATAAATTGGGAGAAAATCCAAAATAGGTAGAATCCCCAATTTTTTTGAAGAGTAATGGCATTGAATTCTATCAAGGAGAGAAAATCATGCACAAAGGTTAAATTGGAATCCAAGTTTGATCAATCATGGAAGCCATGGATATACATATATACATACATACATACATACATACCAGTACTACATTTGGGGGGAAATTAGATGTTTAGACCGAAGTCAGAAGTCAACAACTATTTTTAATGTCGAATAGACATCAATTTCATGGGTTTTTGAGGAAAAAAGAAAACAAGCACTCACTTAAGCGACATCTAGTATTTAACGTCTCTTAAGCAGCAAGTTTGCACGTCCCTTAAGCAATGTTTTGAGGTATCTCTTAAGATATTCTCCATGAGGTTGCTTAAGAGACAATATTTAATATTAGACATCACTTTTTTTCCCTATTGTCGCTTAAGCAACATGAAGTTGAAAGTTTTTTAATTTTTTGGGATCAATTGGGAAAATTGTAAACATATTCGGACAAAATAGGTATTTAGTTTTTCTGGTTAAATTCAGCAAGAATAATTCATCGAAGGAATTTGGAGGAAGTATAAATATGCTTTTTTATTGATCAATGATACCCATTTTTGAATTAATTGTTTGATTGGGTTAATGATTTCATATCTATCTTTCTCCTATTAGTGGCTTGATAATGTATTTTATTGAAATAGAGCACAATGTTGGATCGAATCGTGTTTCCCTATCTGCTACCAGATATGAACGACTCACTGCTATGTAGGAAACCATAGATTTTGTATACGATGATAGAAGCAACGATGTTCTGACAAATTATCATAATCAGCCCTTCAGTGTTGAAGCTATAATTGGTGATGGAAAATGTTATTTCCATTGTACAAAATGCAGAGGAATGAAAAGAAGAAGAGTTGTCAAGGAAACAACCAGGAAAAATTGCTCACAGTATGGGAACTTGGAAGAGGGAAACCAATATCATCCCCCCATAAGTTATCAATTTTTTTTCTCATTTTGTAATACTCTTATTATTGATCGATATTTCAATACTAGCTGGTTATATTTTTTGACAACTACTACATAGAGAAGACCACCAAGACTTGCAAACCCACTTGATACAATTCACAGTATTGGAGAAGTTGAGGGAAGTTACATTGAGGTTGACACATTAATGGAATAAAATGGCCACAATATTATTGAGAATGAAGGGATAAATAGGTTGAACCATGACACATTTGTTTCCACAGATGAGAATGTACCTGCGGACTAGGTGTATGAAAACATTCATGATGTACCTCTTATCGATAAGCCAAAAAAATACTTATACAAAGACTCAAAGACAAGTCTTCTCTCATATCTTTTTCTGCTTGTCAACTTGAAGGTCATGAATGATATTTCAATCACATCAATGACACACTTATTAAGGTATGCAAGATTTTGATATTTGTATTTGCAATTACTTACTTTTTTTTTTTTTTTGTCATTTATTAGTCAATAATTATGATTTTTCCACTAATTTATATATATATATATATATTTAGACTGTTAGGTGACACTATTATACCACCATCAAATACTTTACCTCGCACATACAAATAAATGTGTGTCATTTTGAAAGATCTAGGAATGGAGTATGACATAATTGATGTATGTCCCAATGATCATATCATATATTATGGACAACATGCATCTTCCTTGAATGTGGAATTAGTAGATGTCATACTGATCATGTAACAAATAAGGTGCCCCACAAAGTTCTTCTCCATATCCCAATAATTCCATGTTTTCAACGATTGTTCAGGTGTAAAAACATTGCAGAATTTATGGATTACCATGCATGACCCAAAAGTGAAGATGGTGTCATACAAATGCCTGGAGATGTTTCTGCATTCAGAGAGATTGATGAAATATGGCCAATTTTTTAAGAAGAATCCTGTAATGCTAGACTTTCATTGGAAGCTATTGGTGTCAACCCATTTGGAGAGCACAAAACTATTTACTCAGTTTGGCCAGTATTTTTTATATACAATAACCTTCCTCCATGGATGGAAATTAAAAGGGAGCATGTCATATGGAATTAATTGTTCCAGGTACTTATTTTTAAGAATGTTAATATAATATAAGCAATCATATTTTTGTATGATTGCATGTATGAGAACTTATTAACCATGTACGTTACTTTTGAAATTACTACTATGTAAGAACCAAGTTAAATATATGGATTTATATCTTGAGCCTCTTATAGACGAAATTTTAAAATTATGGGTTGGTATCAGTATGTATGACATCTCCAAACCTATAGGCCAAAAACAATTTCAGTTCCATGGAATACTTACATGGACAATTCATGATGCACCCGGTCTTACACATTTTCGTGGTATACGGAAGTTCCCATGTATCTCTATGCATCATTTATTATGCAATTGTTTTTATAATATACGAAATTCTATATGTTAACACTATTCCATAAATTGCAGGTATTCAAACAAAGGGAAAATATGCATGTCCAGTATGTGGTCCAAGAACAATAACTAGATGTTCAAGAAGTTTAGGAAAGAAGGCGTACAACGAGTTTAGACATTTTATCCATAAGGACTACAAGTATCGGATTACCAAAAAAAATTAATGGTTTCAATGGAAAGGAAGAGACTGGAAAAAATCCATGAAGAATGATAGCTCAACTATGGAAAAAAGCATTTCAAAATATCCATGGTAAGCAATATTGATTTGTAGCTAATTACTTCGTTCTTGGCCACTTGTTTTTATTTCTAGATTTTCATACTTATCATGATTAATATAAAATAATAATATGTCATTGATACTTCTCAAGTTCATCACCATGATTAGCTTCCACAGGGTTTGAAACGATACTCTGCCCAATTTAGTCGGTTGCCATACTATGAGCACCTACAAGTAGCTCATTTGTTCGACACAATGCATATTGGAAAGACTGTCATAGAGTGCTTGTGGAAAATTATAGATGGGAGGAATAATAACGAAAAAAATTGAAAAAAATATTAGTGACATTCAAGAATCCAACTCATTGCAACATTTGAATCAAACCTGGGGTAGTGGAAATTCCACCAATATCCCATGGTTTTTAACTGAGCAAGAGAGTGATGATGTAAAAGAGGTTGTACATAAGATAAAATTTCCCATTGGTTTTACTTCAAACATAATTAATATATTGACAAAGCAAGGCGATTTTAGGGACGGGAATAAAACTCATGATTGGAATACATGTATCAAGGTTCAATGTTTTGCAACTTTGATTATTTATTTGATCTTATATACATTATTTTTTATTAATTCATGTTTATCTCTATTTAAGTTATATGTAATGGTATATACGTGATTTGTTAGTAATATGCATTGCATCCTTGTTGCAGTACGTTCTACCTATAACTTTGCCTAATAGCTTTGAAAACAACATTAAGAAGGTTATTTATGATCTCAAAAAGTACATGAGGTATGTATAAAGTTATAGTTGAATTAATATTGATTGTATAGAGGGTCAATACTTGCTTTTATTGTCTTATATATTTGAATTTTGATACATCAAGTTCCATTGCACTTGTAGGTGGTTTTCATCTAAACAAATACATAAGGAAGATATCAGGTACTGGAAAAGACAAATTCCCCAACTTCTATGTGAGATGAAAAAGTATTTGCCTCTAGCATTTTTCAATGCACAGGAACACTACCTGATACACCTACTGGAAGAGATTGAAATATGTGAAGTTGTGCACACAAGTTAAATGTGGTTGGTGGAGAGATATTTGAAAGACTTGAATGCCTTTGTTAGACATATATCACATCCAAAAGGATTGATGGTTGAAGGGCACATGCTATATCAATCCACTGTATATTTTAGTGAGTACTTTCCCTAAGTAGCGGGTGATATGGGTGCATCACTCCTTTGGGATGCCAATTCTACCAACAAATTTAAAGGGAAGGTGTTGTTGGTGAATGGTAGATGTGTGAAATTTGATCATAGTCTAGATCTAGTTCACAGAAAAATCCTCACAATTATTTTCACAGGAATGCATTAAGAGAAAAATTGAGAAGAAACACATGGGAAAGATAACTCAATTGGATAAAATTCCATCATATTATTAATGAATAATAAGAGTAAAATATATAATACATCCCTGAGGAAAAATTTGAATGCCTTAGAGGAAATTTGAGTAGCTTACAAGTGGCAGGCTTAGATTTGGTAATAAAACCCCATCTATGGAAAAATCAGTCTCCAACTCATAGCAAGAGATCACGAATTGACTAAGTGGGCCTATCTGGTTAATGAGAGATAAAAAATTAGCTAATGACCAATGTTTTAGGAGAAAAATATGGAAGGAGTTGAGGAAAAATATGGAAACATGCCTAAGTTACCCTAGTGCACCTAGATCATCCTTATCCATGACAAAGCAGGAATAAAGAAGATTACCCTAGTGCACATAGCTCATCCTTTAACTCAGTAAGGTAGGATAAAGCAGGAATAAAGAAGATTGGGCACTCTATCTCATAAAATTTTCTTTAAAAGCATCCAGTGGGGCACACTTCTGGATAAACATCAAAAGGTGGTCAAGTTATGCACAAGGTAGAACAATTAACATGTTCTAAACCACTAGGAAACATAAAATAACGTATAAAACTAGGTATAGATGCCATAATTATTCCAACACCCACTCCTTAATATTGACTTACGTGAGTGAAATATAGGTGTATTATGGCCCAAGAAACAAAGTATTTTGGTCACCCTTTACAATTTGTTATCCATGTAAGCTGAGGAAAGAAGGAAAACTACTTGGGAAGAAAACCCCCCCTCAAAATAAACATGGAAGATATACCAAAAATTTAATGATGCTCTCCAGAACTAGATGAATATATATGGAGGTATATTCCTCCTTGGTAGAAGAGGATCATGCTTCCAAGTCATATGCTTGATTTCTCTACCAATGGAAGAAAGCAAATCTGGAAGCTCCTTATACTTTCTCATTGAACCAAACATGATAAGAACAACTCCAAGAATATGAATATCATCCTGGAACTTGAATTTCGAACCAAATGAGGTAGCATCAGCTCCAATAATGTGTATATGGTCCCTTGGGATCTCCTTTGAACCAAAATGGGTGAGATCAAACCAAATGTACCATGATATGATGGTGGCTTGGACATTGGACCAAATGTGGTGAAATCAGATCCAAGTGTGAGGAGCAAGTGTCCAAGAAAATGCATGATTTATTCAACTTCATTAGAAACTTGAGGACATGTGCATGTGACCATGTAGGAATAGGGAAGAGGCATGGGACCAAGGAGAGCAAATGCATGAAATACATAGATTGATCTAGCTTCAAAAATATCCAAGGAACCACAAACTTTCACATCAATAAACTCATAGGAAGAAAGATTATCTTCTAGAGCAATAACTGATATAGGATCCTTAATAGTAGAGTTATGATAGGATATCAAATGTAGGTTCTCATTACACTTGAAATTCTTGAGATTAAGTCCAAATGAGTCATGATGAGCTTGATAATCAATCCCAAGAAAATGGTGGTGTCTTCCATATTTAGTGCAACTATGAAAACATGTGCCAATGATCAAGTAGAAGTACATAGGAAGCATGTGACCAAGGAGAGCGAATGCATCACCTCAAAACTCTAATATATCCTCCAAAGCATCCAGTAGATCACCATTTTGTACACCAGTAGACTCATGTGAAAGAGATAAATTGAGTTCTTCTTCATCTTTTAGAGCATAAACTAGCTTATCTTGCTCAAGATTCAAAATAGAAGACTCACATGAGAGCATGAGAGATGAATGGATGAATTCCTCTTCAACAACTGTAGTTACATTAGTTGAACCTTCTTCATCATTAGAAACTACATGTGAAGGAGAGAGATCTGATTTCTCATATTCTAGAGCCACGAAAGAATATCTCTCTTCAATTACTGCTCCATGAAAAACATAGGAAACATTCAAATCACGGGAGAATATCTTCAACAAGAATTGTATGTGTTGAATCTTCTGCAACTTCTTCTTCTTCATGAATAAATTCATCTGAGAATCTTGAGGCTGAGACATTAGTGACATCAATGAGAAAATTTGAGGAGGTGTCTCTGATAGGCTTGCTCTCCATATGGCTTATCGCTTCCTTATAATTTTGTTGTCCAAATGCTCTGTCTAGAATGCCCTAGAGCTCACTTGGGAGATCAACATTATCAATGAGGTATCCCATGTAAGGAGGAATTCCCAAACACATCATTCCAAATTCTCTATCATAGTCATTGAACCAATTGCAATGCTCTTCATAGGATGTAGGAACACTAACAGCTCCAATATAGAGATCAAAGAGATCTAGTCTCTTCATATGCTTAGACATATTCAATTTCCAAACATAATAGTTTGAAGAAGATAGAGGAGGAACTGCTTTTGAATCCATGTAGAATTTGTTGTACTTGCAGAAACACTCATGAGGAAAATTATGTTAGCTCAATCAAACTCTACTTTGACAATATGCACATCTAGGAGTGCATCACACCTAGGTCGACCCCAATGGTAAACCAGAGGAATCAAGGCAATTTCCCT
Source organism: Larix kaempferi (assembly GCA_027924585.1). NCBI lineage: Eukaryota > Viridiplantae > Streptophyta > Pinopsida > Pinales > Pinaceae > Larix > Larix kaempferi. Next base: position 56,756,451 of record BSBM01000753.1, read on the forward strand.
AGGATTTATGTGGTAACTCCATTGCTTCTAGTGCTACAATGAAATTATTTGAGAGAGATTGAATTCAGCTAGCTCTTATACCATGTGAAAATTTGATCACAATCTCGATTCGGTTCACAGAAAAATCCTCATAATGATTTTCACAAGAATGCATAGAAGAGAGAAAAATTGAGCAGAAACACATGAGAAAGATAACTCAATTGGATAAAATTACATCTTATTAATGAATAATAAGAGTAAAATATATAATAGTCCCCTAAGTACAAATTCGAATGCCTTAGAGGCAATTAGAGTAGCTCACAAGTGGCAAGATTAGATTTAGTAATAAAACCTCATCTATGGAAAAAGCATTCTCCAACTCATAGAAAGACATCACGAATAGGCTAAGTGGGCCTAGCTAGTCAATGAGTGATAAAAAATTAGTTAATGAGCATCTTTTCAAGATAAAAATATGCAAGGGGTTGAGGAAAAATATGGTAAACTTTCCTAAGTTAACCTAGTGCACCTAGCTCATCCTTATCCATGAGAGAAGTAGTAAAAATCTGGCTTTAACTTAGTGAGGCAGGATAAAGCAGATTGGGTGCTCTAGCTCATAAAAGTTGCTTTAAAAGCATCTAGTAGGGTGCACTTGCGGATAAACATCAAAACATGGTCAAGTTATGCACTGGGTAAAAGAACTAACATGTTCTAAACCACTAGGAAACATAAAATAATGTATAAACTTAGGTCTAGATGGGTTAATTATTCCAACAAGATGGAGAAAAGTTAAAGGTAAAATCTTGTATTGTATTTAATATATCCATACATGTTTTTGGTACACTATTTAGTAGCTTGGTTGTTTAACTAACACATTTTTTGTCATTTTTCTAGGTAGTAAAAAGTGGGATACAATTCATGTATACATTGCAAATAATCTTGATTTTATGAAGAGATGGATTGAACGATGTGAAGAAGTTTATGGTGAATCGGGATGGAATGAATTGTAAGAGATGATTAGAAAGAATTAATTGGATCATGACACAAGTTCAAGCTAGTAGCAAATTGATTTAGCATATGGTGCATAAGATAGAAAGGTAAGCCATGTCTACCATTCGTTTTTATATTTCAAATCATATTATTTTCTTTTTATTGCAAATTATCTTATACATATACTTACCATTTCCTAACAATCCATTTATAACATATTGTGAATACATGTGAACGATCATAAGGCTATGTGGTGTAATGGAAAAAAAATTCACACCAAAGAGTTGGATGACAGAAGAAAAATATGTGATAGTGGTATTATTGCAATTTTCTAGGTTAATAGTATTTCCCACAGGGGTGATAGACATCCGATCACATTGGATTTGAGGTACTATGGATATTTAGAATAAATATTGGATATAGAATTTAAATCCTTCAAAGTGGTTCTCTTCAAGGTGAGGGGGTACAAATTGTTTCTGCAAGGTGATGAAAGGATGATTATTGATCATGAAAATGGATTTACCATGAATAATACTAATAGTTACGAGCGGTAATACATATCCACATGTATTTCCAAGTCAATGTGAGTAGGTATTTTTTCAGAGGTACCAAGTAGAGCAGGTTGGTCATTTGTTGTTAGATTTGATCCAAGATGACTACCCATAAAGTCTACTTTTCCAGAAGATGAAGATGTTTAATAAGAAGAATATGTGGCTAGAGAGATTGAGGAAGAAGTGTACTTAGACAAAGGGGGGAACCGGGTTTACCAAATAGCCTTTGAGTCACATCTTGATGATGATGACTTAATGCTAGATGTTGCAGACGTTGCTTTGGACAATCCTTACAATAATTCTAAAGGTTTGATACAAATTTTTATCTTCATGACTCATATCTCAACTTGGACAATGTTCAAGATCAATTTGAAATGGAATTGTAATAAATGTTGTTCAATGGATCTTTCTTTTTCAATTAGTATTGGGATAAATAAATTCATGTGAATTCTCTGTTGGAATCGATTTAATACTGAGAGGGGGATGAATCGATATTAGCACAGTTATCCACATTTTTTACCTTCTTTAACATATTAGTCTTAACGTAATCTTGATGATTAATTATTCATCCAATATAAAAAAAATCATTCATACATATATGCACCAAGACAAAGTATACAGAACATAGGAATTTTGATGTGGAAACCCAATTGAGAGAAAACCACAGAATGATTCTTTTATAGTGGAAAAAGAATACATTTAAGGAAGCACCAACTTCCTGTATTTACCAGCACCAACTAGAAGGAGGCATTGACTCCCTGATTTTACATGCTCCGACTTGAAGGAAGCATTGACTCCCTATGTTTCTACAGCACCAATTGGAAGGAGGCTACAACTCCCTTTCTCCTTTCCCCATCCTGCCACCCAGATATATAAAATGTAATTTTGACTTACTGAACTTCTGACTTGTGCACACTGATGATCTTATGATATTAGTTATGTTGTGCACTATCTTTGTATGCAGATGATTCACTGTCACTATGTTGCATACATCACTTGACTTCTCAATCCTCTCAATTATGTACTTTTGTTGATGTCTTAATTTATGTATTGTGTGCTTGTTGATTCTTCAGTCTATTCCAAGATATGCTCTATCGATCTAATACTATGCAACTAGAATCACCAACTCATATTGTGCCTTCAATTGATACTTTGATGCTCTGATATACTACACTAGTAACAGATGGAACTGTGCACTTACTGATGGGTCCATTCTGTATAAGTTCCACAGTATTTTAGACAATATGTGACATGCCATGCATCAATAGACTCATCCTTTCAGTTTAATTCACTTGTCTGATATAATTATCATGACATGCTTACTGGATCCCACTGTTTCTCTATCATCACGCATCGGATGAACTGCTCAACTTCGCACACTTCACTTCAATCTTCATGCATCATCTGAACATCTACGCATCACCTGATAAACTTTGGTTTTGTTTATGTGCTTCTATCTTACAACACATGTGACTATCTGCATGATGTATGCAATCATGTCATTCAATCTTCATGCAGTTGCTCATGCTTCTATGTTTCTTCCTTTCGGTGTTTGCATAAGCATCACAGATCTACAACATCATTCTACGCACCATCAGTTGTATCATTCCTCAGTTTGTGCACACTTGGCTCCTCACTAGATCATGTTGTTTTGTCTGTAAAAAACACTTGAACATCTTCTATCTCGCCATTGAGCTCACTTCAAATATCCAACTTGCATATCTATTTATACATGTCATGCACAGATTATATGTCCAAAAGTTGGTTGTGGCTTCCCTTCTTCCATACTTCACAGATTGTGCTTTTTCCACATGTCATCATATGCATTATTGATGTGTCTGTTAATTTTTTAGCATAAATTCACATATACTCTAGGATATTTACTGATAGAATAACATGTACAACATATCAAGTATAACAATGCATATCAATCACACCAAGCAATCACATGAGACAATAGACACACAGAGTTTCACTGGGGAAAACCATAAAGGTGAGAAACCCCACAACTTCCTCAGAGATAGAAAGAGCAACGATACAACCAAAGTACAAGAGATAGTCTTCTCCTAGCACTTGATCCTCCTCCTCACATGTGCGCCACTTTCTGAATGATAGAAGTGTGAGTAAGTGAATGATCAAATAGAGATCTCCCAATCTCTATTTATACATGTCTTGTCCTTCCCAATAAACCAGTGGGTCCGACTTGTCTAGCTTAGCCTAATAACCCATGGTTAACTTAATTAGGGCTGACCCCACACATGGTGGTCTAATAACCCATCGACAAGTTATGACACTTGCAACACATGTCAATACAAATGACGAAACTTCCGTATAGAGGAATAATAACATCTCTATAGGAGTACAATATACATAGATGAAATACATAGGTGAAATACATTCTGAAGTTACGTATACATCAACACTCCCTCTTAACTAAGAAGGTATTTCTTGGCATAGATCTACTAGCACAAGTCTTCTTCTCTGGATCATCATCAGTGAATCATCGTCCTCGAATCATCATTATCATCACTGCTGCTGCTATCTCAATCAATCTCTGATCTACTCATCATAGGAAGTTCTACAGAGCCAGTCCTTTTTCATACTGGATGTAAGCCCACCACCTATAGGTCTTCATCATCACTGGCCATACTGAGGAATCCTCAGGACTTCTTACGTGCATCACAAAACCTGGCTATAGCATCCCAGGATGTTACGAGCACACAGCTCTACCTATCAAATCTCCTAGGAGCATATTACATGTGACCCCACCACAAAACCTAGTTGTAGCATCCCAGGATGTTATGAGCACACAACTCTACTTGTCGAATATCCCAGGAGCATATTACATGTGGTCTCTTCATAAAACCTTGCAAGAGAATCCTAGGTTGTTACGAGCACACAGCTCTACCTATCGGATCTCCCAAGGACACATTACATGTGGTCATGGAAAAACCTTGCAAGAGCATCCCAGGCTGTTATGAGCACATAGCTCTACCTATCGGATCTCCCAAGGACACATTACATGCCATAGGACAAAACCTCGAAAGAGCATCCCAGGCTATTACGAGCACACAGCTCTACTTGTCGGATCTCCTAGGGTGCTATTATATGTCCTCCCAGAGCAATTCCTCAAAAGAGCATCCCAGGCTGTTATGAGCACACATCTCTACCTGTCGGATCTCCCAGTTCAACTTACATGCTCATCTACACAACCTGTCCATGACCACAGAGTATCAAACTGATACTCACCATACATCATCCTAATGTACATGATCATCATCACTGCATTGTCCTGATGCATGTCATCATCGCATGATCATCCTGATCATGAACATAGCATCATCCTGATGCATATCATTTGGAGCAACATTATGAAGCTCGTCATCCATGATCATCCTAATCATACAGTGCATCCACCTGATGCATACCAAGTATCTACCTGATACATATCATCATACATGATCCACCTGATCATACAATGTATCCACCTGATACATATACATATACATGATCCACCTGATCATATAATGTATCCACCTGATATATATCAACATACATGATCTACCTGATCATAAAACATATCCACCTGATACATATACATATACATGGTCCAAGCATACAACATGATGCATATACATATACATGATCCAACTGATCATAACAAGCATCCAACATGATTCATATACATATACATGATCCAACTGATCATAAAAAGCATCCACCATGATGCATATACATAGCAGTAACTGGAGCATCGTCCTGATGCTCATCATCCAGCTCTTACATCCACAGCCATGGGAAGGATCCTCCTCTCACCATGCTTGGAATGGCTTCCAGCAAATGTGTCCATCACTTCTTCCTCAAAGTGTCGTCAATCTGAAGAACACCAAGCCTCTCTCTAAAGTACTCAAACTTCACTCTCGCTAGTGGTTTCGTCAGCACATCTGCAACCTGCTCATCCATCGCAACATACAGGAGCTTCACTGCTCCTCTTTGCACCATATCCCTGATATAATGATATTTGATATCAATGTGTTTAGACCTGTCATGGAACACCGGGTTCTCAGATAGCTTCACACAACTTTGGTTGTCACAAAAGATACCAGTAGCATCCAATGGGAGATCAAATAACTCAGACAGTAGTTTCCTCAGCCATACTACCTCACAAGTAGCCGAACAAGATGCAACATACTCTGCTTCCGCTGTACTCAATGCTACACAGGACTGCTTCTTGCTAAACCAAGAGATCACACCTGATCCCATACTGAAGCAACACCCAGATGTGCTCTTCCTATCTACAGCACTGCTTGCCCAATTTGAATCAACATAACCCTACAGGTTAAACATTTGATTCGCATCATAATTGAGCCCATAGTCAATTGTACCCTTCAGGTACCTCAGAATATGCTTTACAACAACCAGGTGAACACCTCTGGGATCTATCAGGAACTGGCTCAATGTGTTCACCGCAAAGCAAATATCTGGTCTTGTATTCGTCAGGTACATCAAGGACCCAATCATTTGATGATACATCGTGACATCAACTGGATCAGATGAAGCATCACACATAAGCTTCAGGTTCGATGCCATAGGTGTGGCCATGGCCTTGCAGTCCATCATCCTAAACCTCTTCAAGATATCTACTGCATACTTCCCTTGTCCAAGGAAGATCCCATCTGCACTCTACCACACCTCCATGCCTAGAAAATAGTGCATCATCCCCAAGTCCTTCATCTCGAACTCGGTAGCAAGTTTCCTCTTGGTATCAGCAATCAAACTATCTTCTCCTGTAACAAACAGGTCATCCACATATAGAAGTAATATCACAGGATTACCTTCCTCAACCTTGCAGTAAAGGTTAGAATCTTCTTTACTCTTGTTAAAGCCCAAACTGGATAGAAAGTTGTCCATCCTACCATACCAAGTCCTAGGAGCTTTCTTTAAGACATACAAGGCTTTCTTCAACCTGCACACATATGACTCTCTGTCATGTATCTCAAAACTGAGTGGCTTCTCCACATACACTTCCTCTTTGACTACACCATTCAAGAAAGCTGTCTTGACATCCATTTGGTGTATATTCCATTTCATTACTGCAGCAAGAGCAAGTACTGTTATAATGGAAGTGTATCTGGCCACAGGAGCAAAAGTCTCTTCATAATCAATGCCTTCTTTTTGAGAGAAGCCACGAGCTACAAATCTCACTTTATATTTCTCTATGCTGCTATCTGCAGCATGCTTGATCTTGTAGATCCACTTGGAAGTCACAACAGACTTCCCTTCAGGTCTTGGGACCACATCCCAAACATCATTCTTCATGATCGACTGATATTCCTCGACCATGGCATCCTTCCATTCTTTGTTTTCCGCTGCCTCTTCATAACTGGAAGGTTCTTTGTTCATAATATCACAGAGTAAGGCAACATAGCTGGTATGTGATCTAGTTCTATTCTTTTCTCTGTGTTCTTCTTCTGGAATGCCATATATTTCTGCATCTTGAATGAGCTCTCTAGCCCATGTAGGTTTCCTCTTGTGAGAGTTATTCTCACGGGGTGGATCTACAGGTATTTGTGGATCCTCAATTTCATGTTCTACTTCTGGAATTGATTCAGTCATGGTGGTATCTTGAAATCTGTTTTCCTTTGGTTCTTCATGATCTTCAATAGGTGTCTTCCTTGATTTGATGAAGGCTAAATTTTCATCAAATGTTACATCCCTGCTAACATCAATCTTCTTGAACCCTGGAAAGTATATTCTGTAAGCCTTTGAGCTTTCACTGTACCGCACAAAGATGCCCTTCTTTCCTGAAGGATCTAGCTTTGTTCTCTTTTCCTTTGGAACATGAGTGTATACTGGACAACCAAATATTCTGAGATGGCTGACCTCAGGCTTCTTACCAGAGAAGACCTCTTTTGGTGTCTTGTTGTCCAATATCTTGTGAGGTGTTATGTTCTGCACATATACAGTTGTCCTAGCTGCTTCTGCCCATAGATGCATAGGGAGATCTTGGTCATGCAGCATTGCTCGTGCTAATTCCATGATTGTTCTATTCTTCCTTTCTGCAACTCCATTCTGTTGTGGATTGTAGGGAGTAGTCAACTCCCTCTTAATCCCTGAATCACTGCATAGTTTCTTGAAGTCACCTGAAGTGAATTCTCTTCCATTGTCGGATCTGAATGTCTTTATCTTCTTATCAGTTTGATTTCCCATCAAGGCTTTGAATTCCTTGAACTTATCAAACACTTCATCTTTTTTCTTTAAGAAATAAACCCAAGTCTTCCTAGAGAAGTCATCAATGAAAGAGACATAGTCAACATACCCACTTAGAGAACTGGATGACATTGGACCGCATACATCGGAGTGGATAATTTCCAAGATTCCTTTTGATTTTCTTTCATTACTTGGAAATTCCTTCTTTATGTTCTTTCCTTTTGCACAGCCTTTGCAAACACCTTCATGCTTGGTCTTGATTTCAGGAAGACCCTCTACAACTTTTCTTGCAATTGGTAGTGCTCTATAGTGCACATGTGCAAGCCTTCTATTCCAAAGTTCACTTGGCTCCATGGATTCATGTACCATGGCATGTTCAGGTTGTCCCTTCAATTTGTACAATCCTCCCTCTTGATCTCCAATCACCACTGCATCATCTATATATTTACCCTTTGGCCACATTAGGACTTGGACATATACAAATGCAACCCTCATGCCTTTTGGATCCAATGCAAATATGGAGAGTAGGTTCTTCTTTATCCCAGGTACATATAAAACATCTTTCATCTTCAAAGACTTCCCAGAGTCTAGGTTGTAGGAGGCTTCACCACTTCCTTTGATAGGGTATTGATAGTCATCCCCAAGTTTCACTTTATGGGGTTACTCATGTTCAGATAGATTTACAAAAGATTCTTTAAACCCAGTCATGTGTTTGGAATCCCCACTATCAATAAGCCAATCATTACATCCATGAGAGATAGTACCTACGAGAGCAGATATTAGAACATATTCATCTTCACTTGATGAATCATCACTTTCTGCCCTAGCCTTCTTCTTTGGAGGTTCATCATCCTCGGCAGAATGAGCATGGAACCTTCTCTTGCTTCCCTTCTTCTTCGTGTTGAAGTTGTTGTTGTCCTTTTTGTTCTTGGGACAATTTACAACAATATGTCCCTTCTCATTACAGGTAAAACATATTCTCCTTTCTCTATTGTGATGGTGGTGTGAAGATTTCTTGAAGTGAGATGGCTCTCTCTTAGGCTTCTCTTTCTTGGTGTGTGCTATGAGAGCTTGATATTCATTCCCCATCTTTTCTTCTCGGTCCACAAGCCTTGCTTCTTCTTGAGATCATTCTTCCCATAGTCTACTAAAGGAGATTAGTTTCTTTCTTGCACAGATTCCTTGGATAAAGGAATCCCATGACCTAGGTAGGCCATTCAATGTGGTCATAACAACTTCACCATTATCCACTATCTCATCCACAGCTTCAAGTTGTTCCTTGATCTGAGAGACCTTAGAGAAATAGGATTGAATGGTCTCTCCATTCTAAAGCTTTACCCCTTTCAATTGGTTTCGCAGGGTCATCTTCCGATTTATGTTCTTCCCTTCAACTAGCTTGGTAAGGGAATCAAACATCTCCTTGGTTTTCTTCAGAGATGACACATGTGGGATGAGATGATCCTTGATAGAATCAGCAATAATCCTCTTTTCCTTAACCAAGTTCCTTTTGTGAAGAGCCTTAGCCTCTTCTCCCTCTGGGACAGGGACCTCTTCACTTATATAAGTGTCCAACTCATTTTCTTCCAGGATTAACCCAATCTTATGCTTCCATGCTTGGAAGTTATCAACACCTTCAAGATTATCCTCAAGCTTGGTGTGGTGAGACATCTTTAAAGAGTACTTCAAATGGAAATAGAAAAGATTTAGGTCTTACCACTTGATTTGATGAAAACTCGATCTGGTCTCGGATTAGGGTTTGTTAGAGAAACCCTAAAAATTCAAAATGTGAATTTCAAGCTTCTAAAAGGATAGAAAGATGTGCCTTGATGAGCTGATCATCCTGGTATATTTAGAATTTGAGATGTGCAAAGTTTCACCCTTCGAAAATGCCTTTTAGTCTTCCCGGATTCACTAGGGAGGACCCTAAATTAGGGTTTGAGTTTCCCGGAGCTTCACCCAACCAAAAATATCGATCCAAAGATCTAAGCTTCGAGTTTTCCAAGGAGCTTCCAGCTATGTCTTCAGATTTCAGAAATTCTTATTTTTTAGGAAACCCTAATTTTTAGGGCCAAAACTGAAAGTGCTCAGAATTGAATTCTGTTTGGACAGACAGATTCTCCTTGATGAGTAGAGTCAATCTACCTTACTGCTTTTCCAAAATCTGTGGAGAGAAACCCAATAAACAAGAAACCCTAGTTTCCACCACTGCACAATGTCTTCTTCTCAGGGAAGCTCTGATACCATGTTAATTTTTGAGCATAAATTCACATATACTCTAGGATCTTTACTGAGAGAATAACATGTACAACATATCAAGTATAACAATGCATATCAATCACACCAAGAAATCACATGAGACAATAGACACACAGAGTTTCACTGGGGAAAACCATAAAGGTGAAAATCCCCACAACTTCCTCAGAGATAGAAAGACCAATGATACAACCAAAGTACAAGAGATAGTATTCTCCTAGAAGCTGATCCTCCTCCTCACATGTGCGCCACTTTCCGAATGATAGAAGTGTGAGTAAGTGAATGATCAAATAGAGATCTCCCAATCTCTATTTATACATGTTCTGTCCTACCCAATAAACCAGTGGGGCTGACTTGTCTAGCTTAGCCTAATAACCCATGGTTAACTTAATCAGGGCCGACCCCACACATGGTGGTCTAATAACCCATCGGCAAGTTACGACACTTACGACACTTGTCAATACAAATGATGACACTTCCGTATAGAGGAATAATAACATCTCTATAGGAGTACAATATACATAGATGAAATACATAGGTGAAATACATTCCAAAGTTACATATACATCAACAGTGTCAACCTTTGTGGTTCTTGCACATTCACGGTCCACGACTTAGTGGGACTTACACCTTAGTGGTGTACTTCTTATGCTCTTAATGTACAATTCCTTTGAGGTATATGCATCCTTTCTTTTCAACTTGATGATTCTTTGGCCTTTGCTGAACCATTCCTTGTGGGTAATGCACACTTGATGTATGAATGCTTTGCGAAATCTGCACATAAACGGACTTCTCCTTGGTGGGAATTTGACCCTTGCAGTATCATCCCTTGTGGATATTGCGCACTTGATGCATCATCTTCTTGTGGGATTTGCACATAGATAGACTTCAACTACTGCATCCTTCTTGGAACTTGTGTTCCTTTCACCAACTGAAAGCTTCTTCTAATTTGGAAAGACTTGCGTGCTTTCAAGACTATCCTACCATAGGCTATTTCTTATAGCTTGCATAGTCTCGATCCTTGACCAGCAATGCTTTCGCATTCTAGAGTCTTCTTTCAACATGCTTGCACACGTGTAACTTTGCTTATCCAACTATTTGGCTTGCTTGTGCACATGTACCTTTGTCCTACCAATTATTTGGATGCTACCTTGAGTGAGTATGAATTGGTGGACTTGACTTATGTGCTGGTACCACATGTAATAGGATACATTGCTTATATTCTTCTTTGAACTGGATTTGTATGATGTATCCTTAGACACACACCTTCAGAATGGATACAACTTCTAGATATACTTCTTCACACTAGCATCCATGTCCTTCAACATATTTTGCATATACTTCTTCAAAGTGGCTTCCATATACTTCTTTGAGCTAGCATGGGAATGTTGTATCCACTTTAATTTCAGTTGAAATCAATGACTCAAACTGACTCAGTTGACATCCTATTTGAAATTAGTTGACATCAATGACAACCAAAGTTCAACATTCTCTGTAATTGTATATTCAAATAGATCAATCTCATGGAATATTATTCTTTGTAACGTGTTGTAAATTCTATTTCATGCAATGCCAATTCAATGCTTTTCGTGACTTTTCATTTGATTTTATTTTTGTACATGTAACCAAATTGTGGATTCTATAAACCATTTTGAGTGCGATTGTCTCGAGAAATTTGAGTTTGGTTGTAAAACTAGTTCAAAAAAGACACATTTAGACACATTTAGACACATTTGTAGTCATGCACTTTGAAAACATCATGATTTTCAATAAAATATGGAAAGAGCATCTAATGCATATTCAGTTATGTGGGCGCTAAGTCTTATCGTTAAAAATTTTAATTTTTGAATTCAAATTAGGCTTGTTGAATTCAAATATAAAATCCACATTCAAGCATACACATAGCAAGGTAGAGACCAAGCACAATGGTACTAATTTGGATACCAAGGTGACCAATGGGGTGGAGACAATTAATCTATGTGTATCATGTGGTAAAAATTCAAAAGAATGCAAATAGTTTGACTAACATAAGATTTCAAACTGTTGGAGTAATCACATGAGAGACAAAAAAGTGTGTCCTTAACAAAATTGTATAATTAGCAAGCCACCCATTGTGAAGTCACCTACTAAGTTTCTATTCGTAGGAACTATAGACAAAATTATTTAGAAACTACTTTGATTTCATATAATTTCCTTATATCAATATTTGGAAGTAGAAGTGCAAGAGGTGAAGATCAATTTTTCCATTAGAGCTCATTGAGGAACATGCAAGGTTCTGTGAATGATCTTACTATTCTGAATTTCATTAGGGGCTAATCCCTAGTGTATCACCCCAAACCATGGTTTAGTTCTTGATACCAATCCCTCATACTCTAATCCTTAAAATTATGTACATATCTATTTCTTAGGTAGAAATTTATTTCCCATGTCGTGGTCAAATTCCCTATCCATGACCCATGAGCCATATAATTAGTAGTTATCTACTAAGAGCCTAGTTTTTATGCCATGGTTAGGCTTTTATAACCATTCATGACGTGACAATACTTAAAATTGTGACCTTATCACACTCATAGGTGAAAGATTCCTTCTGCAAGTATTGTGTATTATTTAGATCCCTACACATGGCACATGATTCTTATAATAAAAAATAATGGCATACGACTATAGTTTCCATCCACAAACCATGTACTAATCCATGACACCAGTTCATATTGTATGTAACCAAAATATTTGATTTATGATTAATATAACCAAATTGATCTACGTAGGTATCATCTTTGTGAGAGTAGTTACAAGTATCTATATTTATAATTTCACATCTTATGGAGAATTATTACATTGGAACCTTGATTGTGTATGGAATCACCTTGGATTTTGACATGTGTATCCTTGTATTGAACTTCTCCACATGTACAATCCTACTTGTGAATTTGTTCATTGCTTGCAAGGGTTTATTCCCACATATGCATTGTTGGCCTACCTTACCTTCAATATATATATATATTGAAGGTAATATGTTTCACATATGTATTGTGAGTATAGTATTTCACATCCTCACCATGCCCCCTCCTCCTCTCTCCCTTTGTTCTCCATCTTGGTCTTGGTTTAAAGAAGAATATTCTTTCAATTTTATTATAAAATCATGATTATATTCCCCTTCTACCAAAGTTTTATGGCTTCATTGTTGAAAGAAACAGATGTTAGTGGATTGACGACAATAATAAAAGGGTCTAAGGATAGGATGGTTCCAAAAGTAAATTTGATCCAACTAATCAACTATTGATCCTTGGAGTTATTCTCAAAGATTATAGAGACAAAAAAATATATTGTTTGTTGTTTTGTTGACTTTAGAAAATATTCCAATCTAAGCCATGTTATGGAAACACTAGAAAAAATGTTTATGCCTCGTGAGATTCATAATGTTATGACATGGATCTACAAAAATGCCATTACAATATCAAATTTGATAAATACTAGCCAATGGACATTGATTATAATATTGTTTTTAAAGAAACTTAACCACTTTTTCTCACCTTTTTTGGAATCTAAATCAATAAAATTAATATTAATATTGTCAAACTTGTTTTCATCCTTCTTTGATACACTTATGACATTGTTCTTCTCACTAAACATGTCCATGATATTTATAAGATGCTATCTCTTCTCAAACAATTGTACAAAACTTATAAACAAAAAATGCCATCTATTCATGATATTCATAAGATGCCATTAATATTTAATAGTAAACCAAAATTATGATTGTCAAATTTAAGATGATGATTTGTGATCTAATTTTGCAAAGGATTATTTATTATTATGATTGTCATATTTAAGATGGTAATTTATAGTCTAGTTTTGAAAAGGGTTGATTATCCCTTAAACAATCCTCACACTGCATGATATACATAGTTTAATGTACTATCTACACATCATGATGGAAAGCTAGTCTAGAAAAAAATGAGTGTCATCTAGAAAATCCTCCTAATAGTTTGCAACATTCAGTGTCATCTAGCAAGTCCCCTACATTGAAATTTATATTATTATATATTTTTATACATGTTGCTTAAGCGACATGTCATTGATACCAAGGAAACGCTATCGACATCTGGAAAACATCGATGGCATCGAATTAGCATCGGTCACATGTCACTTATGTGATTTCTCTTAAGCATACCTAGGAAAAAAAACCAAGGGCATATTTCATTTATTGATCATTGGTCACTCTAGTGTAATGTGTTGTATGATAATTTAAGTGAATTTTAAATGTGACTATGAAAAGCATACACTTTAAAGAGGAAATGAGACAACTTCAAAATGGAAGTGCAAAGTTAAATCGTGAAGAAATAACACAAGTGTCATATAGTGTGTTTTTAAAAAAGAAGACGTAAGTAGAAGGAATAAATTGTTACATTATACAATAGAATAGGATACCTACTTGCATTGAATGCCTACCACCAAGTGATTTGTTTCATATTCATGTGGCCAAAATGAGATCTTTGTCGTAGTTCAACAAAATTTGCATCAATGTCAAGGCCACCCGTAAGTGAATATCTACCACAACTCTTCAGTTGATAAAACCACCCACTTTTCAAAAGGTGAAGCCATGGTGGGATTCTCTAAACTGAAGTAATTAGGACATAAGGGACCATTAGAGTTAATGATAGGATATGTATTGTGGCCATAGGTCAACTATGTTAGTTATTGAATAAATCCCACTAGATAATTAGCATGCAATCAATGTAATATGTCCCAATCATTAAAGTAGGGTTCACTAGTAGTTAGGGTTTGGGGTATATATATAAATATATATATATATATATAGAACTAATAATCATAAGTATTAATAATCATAATAAGTTGTATCAAAGCACCTCCTTAGGCCAAGGGGAAGAAAAAAAATATGTTTTGCAATTTTTCTTGTGGTGGGGTATTCTCTCAACCTATTCTTCATATTGCAGTTGCACTAGTTCCATCCTAAGAAGAGTGGCCATTCCATTTCCCAGTCATGGTTATAATAGTGATTCTGAAAAGTATAGAATATATTAGAACTATTTCCAGTTATAGCCTCAAAACCTTAGTAATAAATTATTGTGTTGTGATTATCTCTTTATTTGTGAAATAGATTGCAATTTCACCAATGTCATCAATCGTGAAGTGTTTGTGTGATTTCTAGATTGCAGTCATAATAGTGATTTTTAAAAGTATCATGGTGGTTACAACTATTTCAAGTTGCATAATCAAAATCGTTGTAGAAAATCCTTTATTTTTACGAATTAGATTGCAATAACACCCATGCTATACAAAGCATAATGGCAGTGTCATTTCCAAATCAAGGTCATAATAATGATTATGATAAATGTCCAATAATTAATGATCATCTTAAAATCACATCATCCAAACCCTAGTGAAACCAAAGGATGTAAATGTTGAGAAAAATTGAGGAGGAAAGGACCAAAATAATGGAATTGTGAAAAAAGATTCATAAGAAAGGGAAACAAATGAGGTAACTTTGAGAAAATATTCGAGAGGGATAGGATAGCATTATCACCAAAGGGGAGTATACTAGAAAAATATGTGCATGGTATGATTTAGAAGAGGATTTCCATGCATGTTATGGTCCTTTTTCGGATATGTGAAGACTTGTACTTTCAACTTCTATTTGTTGAGCATACTCTTCCATATGCAAGACACATTATCGGAGGGAAGTCATGAGACTAATAGTTTCTAGTGTGAATCTCCTCCAGTGGAAATTCTCCCTTTAGATCCACAAACAACCTTTAGTTTCTATGTGGATTATATTTTTTTTGTGGATGGTCCTAGTATCTAGTAACAATATTTGGATTCATATGACCATTGTGATCATCTCCATCAAAGCACTCAATCATTCATTGATTTCATATGTCAACAATTGGGAGTCAACACACACACACACACAAAAACACACATGGGTACATGGTATTATGGATGAAATTCATGGATTTCTTCATGATTAGCATGTGACTATTAGCACCTATATATGGGACCCTATATTATGGATGTGCCTCATAGGTATAATCATTTAGGGAAATGGAATTATGGGATCCCACTAGTGATGTAATAAGGACCTAAGGGCTCATTAGAGTTAACTATAGGATATGTGTGGTGGTCCACTATGTTAGTTATCAAATAACACCTACTAGGTAGTTACCATTCAATCAATGTAATATGTCTCAATCGTTAATGTAGGGGGCACTAGTGGTTAGGGTTTTGGTAGATAGAAACTATTTCTAGAGATAGAGAGCTATGCAATATTTTGTCAAGAATCATCATTTTATTGGAGCATTACTCATTTGGAGGCTACCTCCTCAAAGAGGCACATGAGAATTCATCTCCTTTTGGATTATCAATAAAAGGTTCATTAATATTGTTAGGTCTCATTTACTTACTACAGTTTGAATCATCTTAAGCTCTAAGGATCATAACAAGCCATGTATTCTACAATAGACTAAGTTTTACCATGTACTCTTCAATAGTTGAATCCACCTACTCTTTAGAAGGTGAATATTATCGCCTCTTTAGTAGGTGAGGAAACCTACTCTTCAGTGGGTAAATTTATACTACCTATTATATAGTATCAGATTCCACCTATCATTCATTAGGTGAAGTTTTACCACCAATTCCTCGGTACATGGAGATCAAGAATGCTAACAAGAATTTACCACTTATATTTTAGTAGGTGAAAAATCAACAATGTTGACAAGCAATTTACCACATATTCTTCAATAGGTGAGAAGCTCACACATGGTAAGCTACTTATTGGCATTATTATTACTTGCACATGTCATTGGTTGAATGGGAAGAAGACAGTTGTCATCAAGAAGGGATTACCATATTATATCCCTTCCTTACCCCTAAGTCATTATTATGGGGGATGTTAGTGTATAATATTGACTTTGGTGGTGGTATTATTATTGTTAACTTCATAACCCATTCTTGTAATGCAATATATAATTGGGTTATTTCCCATTGTACTAGTATTATCTTATGGAATAGTGTACTCATTAATAGATTCGTCTAAGGGAAATCTCAACTACCTATTTAAAAATTCACACCTAATCAACTATCCTTAGACATACCTCAAGTCTTAGAATTTTATATCTTACCCTAACAAGTGTGGCAACTAAGTGGTGCATTCACCTTACTAGTAATATTGATTATCACTTTTTTCTTCATCTACAAACTTTTTGAAACATTTTAAGTCACATATTAGACCACCACATGGTCGGCCAAGTATTGTTTATATATGGTGGTGATAATATGGGACCGTGGTCGATATGGTGGTCAAATGTGATCGTCCAAATCTCATTTTATGGAGTATGCCCCATATGGGAATACACACATATAAAAATTACCTCCCCCACCCCCCACATGAACATATTTGAATTACCTCCCTCCCTCCCATGAACATTTTCACTTACACACCTACCAGCATGTGATGCACCTGCAACAATTAATTAATACGAATATGAGAAATAGCAGAAATGACAGAACTCATAATCACTTTTATATTGATCACAGGCCACTTCGAGGGAGCAACCTCCTATGAGAAAGCTCAATACAAATAACTTCACGGTGCCTTCATAGGTCTCAACACACACTTATATACTAATTCTAGATGCCAATACTATGGTTCAAAACCATGGGCCACTACAAACTATGGATCAACAATACTACGGGTGACTTACAAAGCATATGCGCCAACAACAATAACACAAAATATTGATCAAAAAATACTATGGGACGACTTACAAAGCATATGCATCCAACAACAACATACTAACAAAGTAAAGACATGGGTTCCTAACATCCCCTCCCCCTTAAAAAAAAGCTTTGCCCTCAAAGCTTTAGATGTGGAAATTGTTGTTGAATATGAAGGAGTGGTTCCCATGTAGCATCCTCTGGTTGCATGTCGTGCCACTGAATTAAGACCTCTATGATAGAGCGAGAGCGAAGCTGACGCGTGCGCCGATTGAGGATGGCCTCTAGCTCCAAAAGGATGGATCCTTCATTATCCAGTTCGAGTAAAATCGTTTGTCCACTAATGTTGGTGCCAAAAACTTTCTTCAGACAAGAGACATGAAAGACTGGATGAATGCGGGAAGAAGGAGGAAGTTCCAATTTATAAGCAACGGACCCAATCTTCTAAAGAATTCGATATGGACCATAGAACTTTGGAGCGAGCTTATGACGCCCTTTGAGTTTCAAGGAGGATTGTTTGTACGGCTGGAGACGAAGAAAAACCATATCGCCGACTTGAAAAGTGCGCTCAGAACGGTGCTGATCAGCTTGTTGCTTCATGCGATTTCTTGCCATGTGAAGATTGTCCCGCAAAATGCGAAGAATCTGATCGTGGTTTTGAAGGACCATGTCAACTTCCTGAACTGGTGAACTGGTGGGGGTGTATGGAAGAAGAGCTGGAGGTGCCTGACCATAGACTGCTTCATATGGGGTCATTTTAGAGGCGGTGTGGTAAGAGGTATTGTACCACCATTCAACGAGAGGAAGCCACTTTTCCCACTGATGTTGTTGTTCTGAGGTGAAGCAACGAAGATAAGTTTCCAAGCATTTATTGATAATTTCAGTCTGACCATCTATTTGTGGGTGATACCCTGAACTCATCTTCAGTTTGGTGCCAGTGTGGCGAAATAGTTCTGTCCAAAAATGACTGGTGAAAGTCGCATCACGATCCGAGACAATGGAAGAAGGGATGCCATGAAGACGAAATATCCGGTCTAGGAAAATTTGAGCGACGGAGGAGGCTGTATAGGGATGGCTGAGAGCACAAAAATTACTATATTTGGAGAGGCGATCAACCACAACAAGAATCATTGTCTTCCCGCCAGATTTAGGGAGCCCTTCAATGAAATCCATAGAAATATCTGTCCAAATCCGTGTAGGTATGGGAAAGGGTTCAAGCAATCCTGGAAGGAGTGTTGTTTCACCCTTATTGCACTGGCGGGTATCACATTCGGCCACCATCTGTTGAATTGTCCTTTTCATGCCTTGCCAAAAGAAGTTACGCCGTGCTCGTTCATACGTTTTGAGGAACCCAGAGTGCCCTGCTGATGGAGAAGCATGGAGTTCATAGAAGACCGCCTGTTGAAGATCTGTGCTCTGGGGAAGCACCAGACGACCCTTGTATCGCAGAGAAGCACCATCCCAAGAGTAATGTGGTACAGCAGAAGGGTTGTTGGTCAATCGTTGGATGATTTGAGATAAGGAAGAGTCATTGACATAACCCTGTTGAACAGATTGCAACCAATTTGGAACAGGCATAGAAATAGCTAAAAGAGAACCTTGGGCATCAAATGTGCGAGAAAGAGCATCTGCCACAATATTGTATTTACCCTTCTTGTAAGTGATCTCATAGTCATAATCCATGAGTTTGCTAACCCATTTTTGTTGTGCCGGGGAGGAGACACGCTGGTCCAAGAAATATTTCAGACTCTGGTGATCAGTCTTGAAGCAGAAATGATTCCCTAATAGGTATGGGCGCCACTTCTGTACTGCATGCAAAATAGCCATCATTTCCTTCTCATAGGTAGAGGCAGCTAAATTCTTACCTGAAAGGGCTTTGCTGGTGAATGCAATGGGGTGTTCTTCTTGAAGGAGAACAGCACCAAGTCCATTGCCGCAAGCATCACTCTCAATAGTGAAGGGATTGGAAAAATCGGGCATAGCTAGCACAGGTGTAGTACACATAGCTTGTTTTAGTTTGTCAAATGCACACTGAGCAGCAGGTGTCCATGTAAAAGCATCCTTTTTCAATAGAGCAGTTAATGGAGCTGCAATCTTCCCATAATCCTTGACAAACTTGCGGTAGTAGCCAGTCAACCCCAAAAACCCACGAAGGCTCTTGAGTGTCTGAGGATGCAGCCAATTGTTCATGGCATCGATTTTGGCAGGATCCACGCGAACCCCTTGTGGTGAGATAATGTGCCCAAGATACTCAACTTCCTTCTGTCCAAAAACACATTTAGACTGCTTGGCATGGAGATGATGGTCAAAGAAAAGTTGCATGACAAGATCCAGATGTTGGAGATGTTCATACCATGTTTTACTGTAGATGAGGATATCATCAAAGAATACCAAAATGAATTTCGGCAAGTAGGGTCGAAATATTTTATTCATTAAGGCCTGGAATGTGGAAGGAGCATTAGTGAGGCCAAAGGGCATGACCAAAAACTCATAATGGCCATCATGTGTGTGGAAATCTATTTTAGGGATATCATCCTCATGAACCCGAATTTGATGATACCCAGAACGAAGATCCAACTTGGAGAAAAAGTGAGCCCCATGAAGCTCATCAAGAAGCTCATCAACAACAGGAATTGGAAACTTATCCTTGATGGTGAGGTGATTAAGTGCTCGGAAGTCAATGCAGAGGCGCCATGGCCCATCTTTTTTGCAGACAAGAATAACTGGAGAAGAAAAGGAACTAGTGCTTGGGCGAATAATACCTTGCTTCAATAAATCCCGAACGAGCATTTCAATCTCTGTTTTTTGGTGAAATGGGTAGCGATAGGGCCTGATGTTGGAAGGAACGCTGCCAGGAAGGAGCTGAATACAATGGTCTTCTGGCCTGGAAGGTGGCAATCCCACTCGTTCAAGAAAGACACCTGTATATCGATTGAGAATTTGTTGTAGATCCAAAGGAGTAGTGGAGACCGCTGATGGTTGCATCTGAATGGAATGGATCTGAGTGATGACACCATGTGAATTCTTCTTGAGGATTTTTTCCATGCGATGTGAACTGATGATGCTGAGAGAACCTAGTTGTAATCCTGTCAATGTGTGTTTTTGTCCATTGAGGGAAAAATGCATCCAAAGTTCAGCAAAATCCCATAAGATAGGGCCAAGTGTGCGTAGCCATTGAGCGCCCAAAACCTTATCACACCTGCCTAAGGGAAAGGAAAACATTTCAGAGTGCAAGGTATAATCTCCCATAGAGATACGCACATTTTGACACTTCCCTTTGCAAGGTAAGGTGCCCCCATTGGCAACCATGACTTCAAAGTTGGAGCAAGGATGGATAAAACAATCAGCTTGTTCGGCGATCAGAGGGTCAATGAAATTATGAGTGCTACCAGAATCAATGAGTATTGTAAGAGGAAGATTCTTGAAGTAACCCCTGACCCGCATTGTTTGGGGGGTGGTGATTCCAGCTAAATCATGGAGAGATATCTCTGGCAGGTCATCCTGAGACACAGGGTCAATAGGTGGTTCCTGAATGTCGACCGGAGCATCCAGTGTTTCTGGATCTTCGTCACCAATTTCAGAGGCAGGCGGAGACTCCACATCCAAGAGATAGAGCTTTTGCTGAACACATCTATGTCCCTGAGTGAATTTCTCATCACAATTATAGCAAAGCCCCTTTTCTCTGTGTGCTTGCATCTCTATTTCAGACAAACGCTTGATAGGAGTCGGTCGAGGAGCCTGCGGTATAGGTGGTTGCTGAGAACCCATATTTCGGAAGGGAACAAAAGTGGGCTTGGAGCGTTGTTGGGCTGCAATCTTGTCTTTTGCCAACTTAGCCAACCCTAGGGATTCCATCATTGTGGTGGGATATAACATTTTGACCTCAGAGCGGATGGAATCCTTTAGACCACTAATAAAACAACTCCGGTAAAAGTCATCAGACAATCCTTTGGTGTGGTTGGCTAGGTTCTCAAATTCGGTTTGATACTCTCTCACAGTGCCAATTTGGCGAAGTTTAGTGAGGGCTCCGGTGAAGTCATCAAAAGCACTAGGACTAAATCGTTGCAAAAGGAGCTAGCAAAAGTCTGACCATTTGGGCTCTGGATGAGCCTTGATGTACCAACGGTACCATTGAAGAGCTTCCTGTTCCAAGTGAAAGGATGCCAGCGGAACTTTGTTGACATCAAAAGTATTATGCAGACTGAAATACTGTTCTGCACGATAGATCCATCCAGTTGGATCAGTACCATTGAAGCGAGGAAAATCAAGCTTCGGACCACGGAAATTGCTGGAAGAAGAGAACCCATTGTCTGCTGAAGACTCGGACTGCCGTTTGTTGTTCATAGCTAAATGTTTAAGATGGAGGCCGAGAAATTTTTCATCCAAATCCTGGAGTTTGGATTGGATGGCTGCAAGTGCTTCTTCCATGGTTTTTGCTCCTGCACGGGTGACAACCATAACCAGGAGTTTTTTTTTTTTGGACTGGGTAGGAAAATAAAAACAGAAACTGCTTCAGTAAGGGAAAATCTGGACTTGGGAAAAAATCTGAAGGGTAATTGGGGTTTGACTAGGTGTTGGACACTATCGACTAGACAGGGAAGCAAAAATAAGGATTTCAGAAGCGGGGTGAAAGAATGGGAAAATTTGGCAGAGGGGGACAAAGAAGCAGAATTTAGAGAGGAACTCTGTGGTAAAATTTGAAGGTGATTAGGTGAAATCTGAGGAAGTTATGGCAAACCCTAAAAATAGGCAAATGTGGGATTTTGGGCTTTGGGAAGGGGAATTGGGGATAGGGTCCTCAGGAATGAAATATGCAAAATGGGATGACAGGCATTCCCCAAAAATTTCAAGGGAGATATGGACAAAAAACTGAATTTTATACTTTTTTTTTTCTAGACTAGAACGACTACGGCTCGAAAGGGATCTGGAACAGCGCCGAATGGATTGAAAATGGCTGGATCTGGAACGGCTTGCAAAATGGATCTGAAATGACGCAGCAGCGATCGACAATAGTTCAGCTGAAAGTAGATATGGACCCCAGGTATGTGCAGCTTCCTAACAGTTCATGGGTTTCACTCGGCCACCAATGTTGTCTGACAGCTTGCGTATTGGGGCAGTACCCCTCACTCCACGGCTCAGGTAAAATTGATAACCGCTTTGCCACAAACGACAGCTCTCGGTTTACCTCGCGGGTGGGAACTCGTCAATCAGGTAGGGGTCGTTTCCCTTTTCGCTGGAAGGTCCTCTCAATGGGCCAGCTACTTCGGGGTTCCTGTGGTACTCCTCACAATGAGTTTTAGGGATTATGCCCAAGTACTTCCCACAGTTAAGCGGATAGCGATTATTCCCAAATCCGAACCTACAACAGATGCGAAAAAAAAATTGGCAGAAATTTCACCCAGCGAGCCCAAGAAAGTGCTCTGATACCAGATGTGATGTTCTTGCAACAATTAATTAATACGAATATGCGAAATAGCAGAAATGACAGAACTCAGAATCACTTTTATATTGATCACAGGCCACTTCGAGGGGGAAACCTCCTATGAGCAAGCTCAATACAAATAAATTCACGGTGCCTTCATAGGTCTCAACACACACTTATATACTAATTCTAGGCGCCAATACTATGGGTCAAAACCATGGGCCACTACAAACTATGGATCAACAATACTACGGGCGACTTACAAAGCATATGCGCCAACAACAATAACACAAACTATTGATCAACAAATACTACGGGACGACTTACAAAGCATATGCGTCCAACAACAACATACTAACAAAGTAAAGACATGAGTTCCTAACACAGCAGAGGTCATAAAGGTTGCATAAGTCACCGAGGAGGTCAAGGAGGCCAAGGTGGTCATAGAGGAGGTCGAGAAGGTCATAGAGGAGGTTGAGGAGGTCACATAGGAGGTCATCGAGGAGGTCGATAAGGTTGCAAATAATAGCTACAAAGGATGCAATTCCTCCCAAATCGATAAGCACCCACAATTACTTCACTTTCAATTTCTCTATTTAATTGCAAACATGGATCTGAATTCCAAGAATCATTATCTTGAGAAATATAGATGTGGTTGGCATACTTTCTTAGAATATTACATTGGAAAAATATAGTATCGATAGGTCTCAAGTAACCCATATAAACACTATTACATCCATGGTATGTGTGCTTTGGATTCAAGTTCTAATAATTAGGCAAAGCTATAAAAACTATTTCACCTATTCCCTACAACATCATATTTGGACCTAAGGAATCTTCAGGTCTTCAACAATTCAAATTTTGTTATCAATTGGATATGTATAAATATTACACAGATGGAAACCCAACTTAAGGAGATTAATGGAATGTTTCATTGCATTTACTTTGAACATATATACAAAGAGCACAATAATACAATAGATCATGTGTCTAATCAAGCTCTAATAATGGCTCCAAAGACACTCTATATAGATGAATATAGAAGGAGGTTTTAACATCCTCCAAGAATGCGACCTTTTAATATACCTGTTTTGGATTTTTTTGTCTTTGATATAGATTGAAAGAAGCTTGTTGCTAGTTAAACTGAGAACAAAAAAACTGTTATTTGTATAAGAAACAAGGAAGCTTATTTCTTGATATGTGCTAATAGCACCCACGAAATGTATTTTCTTTTCAATGAATAGAAGGTATGTTTTTTTTCTTAGAAAAAAAGTTTTCAAGTAAGCTAAAATCAAGAGGATATTAATCACATGGGAAGTTGGAATTGAAAGCATTCTTCTTCTTGGTGATAAATGCACAATAAATGAGTAAGTTGTTGGACCAAGTGGTCATTTTTGTGCTTCATGAATCTAATGTGCCTAATATGTGATAGTTCCCCATTGAATGGAGTGTGTTCTTGAATTGTTTAGTTAGAAAATGGTTACACCATGGTTGGATAAAAGTTGGACACTCAAATAAACACATGGGTATAATTGAGAATGGAAATGCATCGAGTATGTGTAGGCCATTATGTAAAGTGAGTATTCGTTTACATTTCCAAAATTAGTGGGCTCAACATGGGATAGTTCTCTCTTGGATGGCATGGGTGCTTGGTTACTTCATCTAATGTGTTGTACCATTAGGGTGTAGGCATGTTGGACGATCTATTTACCTAGGATGGTTGTATTGACAAGCATGGTAGTAGTGTCGATTGAGTGTTATGAATGCGTGTTCAAGTAGGAAAACAAAATGCATGTTCAAGGAATGCCAAAGGATGAAGCCATAATTATACAAATGAAGCAGATCCAATGTGAATAATTGTGTACATAAATATAATAATAAAAAAATGGGCATGGGTGGTCTGGATGTTGTTAAGTGTAATTGAATTAGATAGTGCCAAAAAATTGTGCACAAGCTCAAAACTATAAACTAATGATGGTTGTTTGAGAAAATATGGTTAGTAAAATTCCCACAACTCAAAAGGAGTCTTTCATAATAAAATAAAAATTCAACCTTGATGTAACAAGTGTCGGAACCTAAGGTCTTGATGGTTCATCACATCTTTATATCTTCTGGATACAATCAGTCATTAGACAACAAACGACTAGTGGATTAGTCGACTGGAGGACTGACTAGGCATGTCGGTGGGATGACTGAGGAGTTGGTTGAAAAATCGACTCAACTTCGAGATGTTGTGAATTTTGTGGAAAACGTTAGGACCAACGAAATTGATTTTTGGACAAGATATTCCTCACTTTTAGGGAGTTGGTTAGATCTAGTGAGCATAAAAGGATGACCCTATGGGTTGTACTGACATAAAGAATAATGATGTTTTCTGAGATATTCTTTATCTTCGATATGAATTGTGACGTTGTGAGCACAATGCTTCATGCTTAAGTGTTATAACAGTGTCTTTAGACACCATCACTCTCCTTAGAATATTATCCCCTTGTGCTCTATATTTTTTGTTATATGGTTCAAGGTTAAGAGGTTCCCCAACATGGTATCAAAGATGTTGGTTTTGACCTAGCCCTCTTTTCTACAAATCATGATGAGTCATGTCTAAGTTTGATCAACTTTGGGATGCAAATTTATTGACTAATACCTCTTTCTGAAATTTGATCAGATCTTCTTTATCAGAAGGATGAATTTCATGATAGAACCTGTTGTTCTTAATGGACATAATTATGCAATTTGGGTGACATATGTGGAGACCTTGTTGAAGAGAAAAAGACTGTGGAAATAAGAAAGACTTCTATTGTTGATATAACAGATGTCCATGATAATTTTATCAATGATATAATGAAGGACGAAGCTATGGGCATCACCACGACCTACTTTTCAAGGGAGATTCACTTTCATACTAGTGGGATCGACTGTACTCATGCTGTCTAGGGTAAGATGAAGACTCTGTTCAAAAATATAAATGAAGGTGAATTTATGAATATAGAGAAATATTTGATCTCTCTAGAACCTCTTTCCTTTGATTGGATCGAGGACTATTTGGATCGAATCAAGGAGATACAACTAAAATTGGGAGAATGTAGCAAGGATTTTTCGAAAAAGGATGGACAAGTCATTGAGCTAGTTCTAATGAATTTGACTAAACCATATGATGTATTATGTTCTTCCTTCCACAACAATTGAATATCATATAAGAAAGAATGTAAGGATTTCACCTTTGATACTTTATGTGATTTTTTTATCAAGGACCAACAAAAAATTGCTTGAAGAAGGGAAGCTTGGTTGTAAGCACCAAGATCACTTGTTGAAAAGAAAGGTTAAGCCAAATATTAAAGAACATTGTTGACAGAATAGCCGACCAAAATGTATCAAAAAACCTACAAAAGGGAAAACTAACGAGTTATCGTCGATGAAGAAGGATCATAAGAAGAAGACGGCCTATTGGTATTATGCAAATGTGGGACATGTTGAGAAGAACTATTGGAAGAAGATGAAGGATTTAGAAGGAAAGGTAAAGCACTTTGAGAATAGTGCATCAACTAGAGTCGACCAATCAACCTCCTAAAAATTATACCTTCTCTAGTAGCACTTCGTAGGGATTACATGCCCGCACTAATCAGACTAAGTGGATAGTCAATTATAGATGTACTCATCATATGGAAAAGGATGCTTCTATGTTCTCTTCCTTAAGTGGTGCACCTTAAGAGATAATTTATGTCACTAATGATTAGGCTCTCACTGTTGCTAGAAATAGTGATGTTGAATGTTAGCATGGTCTCATATCCAACATCTATAATGTACCTACTTTGAGTGCAAACTTGTTGTCCATTGCACAATTGACAAAGACGAAGAAGACTATTGATTTTTGTCTAAATCGCTTTATCGTAAAGGATATGAGGCTTGGGGGGTGAATTGTTGCTTCAGGGTATTTGGATCCCAAAGATGGAATTTATAAGTTCTTTGATCCTACCATGAATGCTTCCCAGACCACTAGCCGGACTACCCTCATTGCTCAAGTCGACGATAGAAGTCAAATTTGGCATGAACAACTTGGACATCTAAACTTTTAAAGCTTAAAGATGATAGTAACTCACAATATGGTTACTGGTCTCTCAAAGACTATTCCACTTGATGGATTTTGTAAAGTATGTATGCTTGGAAAGCATAATCAAGAACCCTTTGATTTGAGAAAATCATGGCAAGCACAAAATCGTCTAGACCTTAGTCATAGTGATATATGGTGCATGAACAAACCCTCATTACCAGGTGCAAAATATATTTTGACCTTTATTGATGAATTATCTATATTTACATGGTGTATTTCTTGAAGAATAAGAGTCAAGCCTTTGAAATGTTCAGTAGGTATCCTTTCCTTTTACGGAGTATGTCAGTCTAGATAGATGAAATGACTTGAACAAGAGGGATAAGATCAATGCATTGGCATTGATAGGGTGGTTTGAAGCACTAGCAAAAGATGACTAAGATGATAGTGGATAGATGATTCTATGATAAGTAGTTGAAGTGTATGATAAGATTTAGAGAGTTGGACAAACATTTGGCATTGAGGATCACTTAAACGGATTTATGTAGATAGGTGGAACTAGTTTTGTATATCAAGGGAAGTGAGATACTTACTTTCGGTGGATGATATGCGCTAAGAGTGGAAAATGGATCAAGTAGTGGAGAAAATAATCTTTTCCTTCATGTGAAGTAATGAATGAATATTCATAGACCATGCCCTATGGAATATGCATGATTTGTGAAGAAGCTAGAATGGATCTTCATGAAAGATGACTAATGGAGTGGTTGATCTAGTTGATAAAATTGATATTTTCTTATGGTTGTCATGGTGGTCAATCTCTTGTAGTTATTTGGACATGAATGTATATAGAGGGGGAATACTAGTTGGGTATTCTCTAAAGGACCAAAGTTCTCAATTAATAATACCAAGGAATCCATTCAACAAATGATACATTACTCAAATAATGAAGTCCTCTTCGTGGGGAAATGCTATTAGAGCACTAGATCAAGATACAATTTGTTTGGTATTTGGATAGTGGGTTAAGGCACTCATTTATGAGGACTAAGGAATATATTTTATGAGATTATATGGTCCATTTAGTGGATGATCTACTATGAAACTTAGACTTCGTCAAAGATTATGTGCATGTTGCAATTGCCTTGTTTTTGGCTATTATATAATTTTGGGTTTAGGAAACATTGACCACTTCTAATGCAATGATCAAGTCATTTTGACATTGTTGACTATCATCCAAATGCCAATGATACCACATTATCATCACTATAACCTCCATGAAACATTGGATGATCTGAATTATTTGTAGAAAGAAATGAAAGCAACAATATAAAATGGAAACACACACACATGTTTTGTAGAAAGAACAACGGTATAGTAAATCCCAAAATCTATCAATGAATGGAATGGAAAAAAAATTTAAACTACAAAGAAATACAAACTAACTCAATTGGTGGTAGCTTATATCTGAAGAGAGATGTCGGCTATGCTCATTTGCAAGAGATGATTATAAAGAGACTGCAAATGGCCTTTTTATCATAAGTATAAAGAGGAAAAACCCTAATATCCAAAAACCTAACCCTAGGAGATGAAGTGCCAAAAGGATTTGTGGGCCCCAAGGTGGCTAGTTGATATGCCAACTTACCGGGGGCACAACTTTTACATATGATCTCATTTTAGGGTTCTCAATAGCTCGTTGGAAAGAACTAATAAAAGATTACAACTTTTGACTGGGTACAAAGCATGCTGACAACCACTGGCCCCTTGATTGGACAAAAAGAATCATTTAGTTCCTCAAAATAGCCCCAGAAGTTTGGAACCAAAAAAACCATAGAAAATTTCCAAGAAGATGGAGAACCATTGTAACTTGGTGGAACAAGGGGGTGGCCACTAGTATCCACCTCGATCATTCCTTCCTTATTAGGGAGCAATGGTCCCCATTGCATCAAGTTCCTCCATCACATGAGGAAAATTTTGCGGAATCTGACTCCAAGTGAGCCACTTTCCATGGTGAAGAAGTTGCCCTACTTTGATGACCCAATACAGTTGGGTGTTATACTGGTGAGTCCCCTTCATCTCATTTTCCATGATATTGTTGATTGTATCCTTCTCAATTTAGTCAGGATTGAGTTCTATAGGGACCAAATGCTCAGATACCTTTGAAGTGTCCAAGAGGAGTGGAAAATATTGTCAAAGTAGTTCCACATTAACTTGACAGGGTGCAATATGAGGGAAGTGGGAATAATTAACTCAAAAGCATTCTCACCCACATCCTTGGCGATGGTGTAAATCCCATATAAAAGTGGGCGAAGATTCCAATGGGTCTCTATGAGGCGCACTTTCAGTAAATGTAACCAGACCTTAATGCCAACCTGAAACTTATGTGGAACTCAATACTGGTCATTTCATTGCTTATACTTGGCATTGGATTTCTGCAAGATATCATGAACTTGTTGTTGGATGTGTTGGATATTCTCAAAAAATTTGGATGCCCTATTAGACTCAATTTGAGCATGGGGGGATTCTTTCTGTGTTTATACAATGGCCAATGCTACATCAATTTGTGATAATGGTTGAAACCCCAAGCATACCTCAAAAGGGATATGTATAATAGAGTTGTGGAGGGATCTATTGTAGCTATCTTGAACATAATAAAGGTTCTCATCCCAAGTGTAGGGATGTTTGGAGTTGTACATTATCAGGATATGCGTAATCGTCATGTCGACCACTTCTATTTTCCCATTGGTTTGTGGTGGAAGGAAATCGATTTGGTCAGCTTGTTTTCCATCATCGACCATAGGATATAGCAAAAGGTACTAAGGAACATGTTGTCTTGATATAAAATAATGGTCCCTCGAAGGTCAAATGAACCCAAACATTCTCAAAGAAGAGCTTAGCAGGGGCCTGTGTTGTGATGCTCTTCTTATAAGGAGTTAAAATTTCCATCTTAGAGATAGGGATAATTTTAAGAACCCTCATCAAATTTATAAGTATAATAAATGGGAGAATCTCCCTAATATATAGGAAAATTTGAAGGTTATTTTATCAATAATATAATATGTATATATAATTTTTTGTCTAAT
This sequence comes from Larix kaempferi, assembly GCA_027924585.1. NCBI lineage: Eukaryota > Viridiplantae > Streptophyta > Pinopsida > Pinales > Pinaceae > Larix > Larix kaempferi. The sequence goes on from BSBM01000753.1 coordinate 56,786,712, forward strand.
ATTTTCTTCTATTATAGAATCTTGTAAAATCGTGGCGAATCTTTCACTGAATTATAAGATACTGTAAAATCCCGGCAAATATTTCATTGAATTATAAAATATTGTAAAAACTTGGTGAATCTTTCATTGAGTTATAAAACCTTGTAACGTCCTGGTGAATATTTTTCCAGTAAGACTTAGCTTTTGATTCTACATATTACTATGGTAGTGCAATAAAAGAGAATATACAAGATCTCATCTCTAGGATCTCTCGACTCGTAGACTCTCAAATGAACAAATGCATGAATGAGGAGAGGAGGTATTTATTTATACATTTCAGAAGTAGTATTCGGTCACTCACGACTAAAGGTGTTAGTGAAACACAACTACACTAACTATATTCAAGGCAAGTGGGGACTCCACTTTTTATGTCATCCCTTAATAATCCAAAGGACATGTGGTGACCCAAATCTTGACAAATTGACAAACTAATATATTTGAACACTTTATAGCGTATGGAGTGATTATGGCACCCACGAACCATTATTACAATATGGAGTCTTATTGAGACCCACAACCTTAATATAGTGTATGAATTCCCAATTAGCTTATTTTTCAAATCTCCCATTTTTAAGCTACCCTCTAAGAAAAAAAATAACCTGCCTATCTATTTATAGATATGAATACCACATTTTCCTTTCTTATGTTGACAATCAAAATTTGAATTATGTCATTTGATTTATAAGTTTTAGAGTTAATTACAAACTTGCAAGGGTTATTAGAAATAAGAACATACACTAACATGAATAGAAATCACATTAATACATCATCGTGCATAGCATTAGAACTACTCCACCAAAGACTACTTTTTCTTAGATAAACTGAGGTGGTGTTTGTACTAATAAGGAATTACCAAGGCCAAAATGTATCCTAAATAAGGAAAAATGTGAATATTCCAGGAATATTTCATATTTTAGGCATAACTTTTTGTTCGTACCTCGGAATTGGGTGGACTTTAGACCGTTGGAAATATCTTGAAATTCTATACAACTTTTATGTTTTGAGTTTTCTCTTATTCCTTACTGTTTGTCCGGTACGGTAATTTTAGTAAAAAAAGCATCTTTCAAAAGATGCTTTTAGAAACTATGTATTGTATTTTGACTTTATCTTGAAGAACTTCATCATGAGAGATGATGGCAGCCGTATCATGAATAGAGAGAGCACTGGAGGAAGTATCACTGGGCTTGTTTTTCAAATGGCTAGCATCATCCTCTTCCTCCTGATTTCCAAATAATCTGTCCAATCTAGTCCATAGATCACTTGGATGTTCATCAAGATCAATGAGGTAGTACATATCAGAATACATAGTAATACATATTTTTCCTAAGGCTCCATCACAAGCATCAAGCCAATCTTCTTTCTCTTCATATGAAGAAAAATATCTCTTAATACTAACACACACATAAAAAAGACCGTGTCTCTTTAGATATACTATCATCTTTGGTTTCCACTCATCATAGTTGAATGGATAGAGAGAAGGAAATCCTTCCAGATGCATAGTTCTTGAATTCGAATCTACTACTATTGGATGGATTCGAATGATGCAATGAACCTAAAGTCACAAACAACAACAAATCTCCATATTTGTTTATGGTGCATAAAGCACTGGTGCAAAAGTGCAGAAGTGCAGAATCACCAGTGCAGAATCACTAGTGCATAATCACTAGTGCATAATCACCAGTGTAGAATCACCAGTGCAGAATCACCAGTGCAGAATCACCAGTGCAGAATCACCAGTGCAGAATCACCAGTGTAGAATCACCAGTGCAGAATCACCAGTGTTAAATCACTAGTGCAGAATCACTATAGAAAAGTTGTTTTTCCCTGCCATGGATGGATGGAGATTCACTAGTGCAGAATGACTAGTGTTTATGGTCCATAAAGCACTGGTGTAAAAGTGCAGAAGTGCAGAATCACTAGTGCAGAATCACCAGTGCAGAATCACTAGTGCAGAATCACTAGTGTAGAATCATCAGTGTAGAATCACTAGTGTAGAATCACAAGTGAAGAATCACCAGTGCAGAATCACCAGTGCAGAATCACCAGTGTGAAATCACTAGTGCAGAATCACTATAGAAAAGTTGTTTTTCCCTGCCATGGATGGATGGAGATTCACTACAATTCGAATGAACATTGCCTTAGGACACTGAGCACATATGAATAAGTCCTTCATGCCTAGCTAGACCTTACTGGATTGCTCCAGTGAATTCAAGGTAATAGCACCAGGATTTGCTGTGGAAACTCATAGGCTTCTAGTGCTCAATGAAAGACAGTTGCTCAATGAAATTATGCAACTGCTGCAATTGGAATAGCTGCTATCAGCTCTAATACCATGTGATAATCTGCAGGAATATCTCACAACTGAAACAAACCTCACCAAACTCACTCAAGAATTACAGAGAATAAGCGAAGAATGTAGTCAATAATCACTCATGAACACAGAAAATGGAGAATAACAGTATAATCATACATCAGCTGTGAGTTGGAACTGTGAAAACTGAATACACTACAATAATTGTCAAGAGAATTTGAATTAACCAAGAGGTCATTCGAATCATCCTCAAAGTGTGGCTTGGATGGAATTGGAGACATCATCCAGTCAGTAGTAGCAGTCATAAATGGTCAATAGTCAGTCAAATGAGTCTAATTGAGTCTAACTGAGCCATGTGAGCACAAATCAGGGGATGAAGACTCCAAGGAAGGTGCATGAGGCTGTCAGAAGGTCAAGTGGCACTCTAGAACTAGCTAACTGGGAGCTACAGGCAGTTAGGATGAGCAATCAATGGAAGAACTGGTCAATCAATCCTCTAACTGACTGTTAACTCCTAGTAGGTGAGATAAGGCGCACATGTCATCCAGGTGAGGAAAACAAGGCGCATCAGGTAGGTAGGAGGGCTACTGGGGACTGAAGACAGGCTCTAGGTGTTGGGGATACCACCAAAATGATTACTGGATGCATGCATATGCATGCATGATGGTTGGATGCATGCAAAATGCAAATATAAAAAACGATGGTGAGAATATTCTAACATTAACTGGAGTCGACCAATCAACCTCCTAAAAATTATACCTTCTATGTTATCACTTCCTAGACATTACACGCCCGCACTAATCAAACTAAGTGGATAGTTGATTCTAGATGTACTCATCATATGGAAAATGATGCTTCTTTGTTCTTTTCCTTAAGTGGTGCTCCTTAAGAGAATATTTATGTCACTAGTGATTAGGCTCTCACTATTGCTAGAAATGGTGATGTTGAATGTTAGCATGGTCGCATATCCAAGATATATCATGTACCTAGTTTGAGTGCAAACATGTTGTTCATTGCACAATTGACAAAGACGAAGAAGACTATTGAGTTTTGGCCGAATCCCTTTATCGTAAAGGATATGAGGCTTAGGGGGGAGATTTTTGCTTCGGGGTATTTGGATCCCAATGATGGACTTTATAAGTTCTTTGATCCTCCCATGAATGCTTCCCATACCACTGGACCAACTGCACTCATCGCTCAGGCCGAAGACATAAGTCAAATTTGGCATGAACAACTTGGACATCTAAAATTTCAAAGTTTGAAGATGATGGTAAGTCACAATATGGTTACTGGTCTCCCAAATATTGTTCCACATGATGGAGTTTGTAAAGTATGTATGCTTGGAAAGCATAATCAAGAACCCTTTGATTTGAGAAAAGCATGGCGAGCACAAAATTATCTGGAACTTAGTCATAGTGATATATGTTGCATGAACAAACCCTCATTAGCAGGTCCAAAATATATTTTGAACTTTATTAATGATTTATCTATATTTACATGGTATATTTCTTGAATACTAAGAGTCAAGCCTTTGAAATGTTCAAGGAATTTAGAGAACTGATTGGGAAGCAATGTCATTGACCCATTAAATTTTTGAGATTAGAAAATGGTGGTGAATACGTGAGTCAACAATTTGAAGAATATCTCTTGCAAAATGGTATTTATTTGTAGATATGTGTCCCTCACACTCCTTAGTAGAACGATTTTCTAGAGAGGAAGAATCATAATTTGGTAGAAATGGCCAGGTGGGCCTACTACAAAACAAAGATATTCCGACGAAGTTTTGGGTAGAATTTTTCTACCGCTCCAATTATATTCTAAACCTCATTCCAACTAGAGCAGTTGCTGACATGACTCTTGTAGAGAAGTGGAATGGATGGAAACCCTTTGTTGGACACCTTAGAACATTTTGATGCATTTATTGGACGCATATCAATGATACATACAGAAAGAAGTTGTATGAAAAGAGTCATGCTTGCATCATGATGGGCTACTCAGATGAGTCAAAGTACTATAGATTGTTTGAAACTATTAAACAACAAATCATCTTAAGCAGAAGTGTGATATGTTAAATATACAACATTAGGAGACATTCTCCAAACCAATCTTGTGTAGCCAAGATTGATCCTCCCGTATAGAGGTGAGCACTTTGATTTCCTTATGTGTAAAGGTTATTCCCCTCATATAGAGGTAATTGATCAAAGCAATGATGTTGTAAAGTCTTGTTGGAAAAGGATCCAAACTTGTTTTTATCAAGTCATGATTATCATGTGAACCTTTCGTATAAAGGTATCCATGAGATGGGCCTACCGTATAGAGGTGGACCTTCCATATCAAGTTCATGCTTTACTTGTTAAAAGCATTTAATGTTGTGTGATATATTATTAATCGTGATCACCAAATTGCTATTAAGTCTCCTTTAGAGATTGATCACCTCTAAAGTGAATTACTTTAGCATATGATCATTTGGACTGGAATAATATAATATGATCACAACATCCTATAATTCTTCTTAGTATAATGTAATGTGATGGATAATTAAAGTTAGCACATATTGACCATGCAGTAAGAGATAAAGAAATAAAAGATAAAGCATAGATATCAAGAGAATTCAAAATTTTCCATGCAGAAACTTCAACTAATTAAAGAGAACTCGAATTGTTAAAGCTTCAGTTAAGCATCAATGCTTCAGTTAAAGCATCAGTTAAAGATATGCCCCAATTAACTAAAGAGCTCACAGTGGTCACTTCAAGTAAATCAATCAACATGATTTCAGTTAACTAAGCGTTAAATAAAAAGGACTAGTTAACTAAATTATTTTCACTTTAGTTAAACTATAAAGACGACACTTCAGTTAAAGAGAGTTAACTAAGTGACAACAAAGAAGATCTAGTTAACTAAGTGCTATTGCATGACGATGCTCATGCTAAACTAAAAGATGACACTTGAGTTGTGACACTTGCATGTCAACGCTTAAGTTATCCACCTAACTAAGTGGGAAAGCTTTCAGTTAAGAGGTGAGTTCATCCGAAGTGATAGCTCAATGAGATAAAGCACTACATGAGAAGTGGGGTGCACCTCTACATGCAATATTAATTCATCTAGTTTGAGGGCGAGTTCACCTTGAAGCTAGAAGTTTAAAATAGAAGATAAGAATGTATAAATATGTTATACAGGATTATTGAAGCCAGTGTAAAGTGAATTCTCTTCTCCATTGAAGGCACAACGCTTTTGTTTGTGCAGGGTATTGTTCATGCTTATTATTGTTGTGATGGGAACACATCCTATTGATCTCTCTTCTCTATTTATTTTGTATCTTCACCAAGAAGTTTGGTGATCTCTTATATTCTGAAATAAATATGCTATGTTGTAAAAGAAAGCATTCTTTGCTATCCATTATATTATACTGAGAAGAATTGTTGGGTTTTTTGTTCTCATAATTTTGAGTATTTTAACTAGGGTATATCTTGTGTTATGGTTGTATGAATTTCATGGCTTGAATTGTCTCATTCCTTCAAGTCTGCACATCTAAAAGAATTAAAGATCAAAGCTCAACCAAATTTCAACATGGTATCAGAGCTCAGGACGTGAAGGAGCTCAGTTTTGCATGCTAGCTATATCCTACGTAGATCCTAAGAAGTTGAGCACAAGATTTGAAGACTATGGCATCAGTATCTGTACGAAGGGAAGACCGTCTTGAGGGCACCTCAAACTTCAACACTTGGAAGGCTAGGATTCTCAACATCCTATAGGAACATGAGTTGGATGGCTATGTATCCAATGTGGTGGAGGGTCCTGCATATAATGCAAGGCGCATCAACTTCAAGAAGAATCAAGCTAAGGCTAAACAGATCATCTATGATTCATTAAAAGATAACTTGATGCCCGTGATCACACCGTTGATGACCGTGAAAGAATGTTATGATACATTTACTCATCTATATGAGAAGAAGGCCCCGATTCAAAAGAGGGAATTGAAGAATAAGATCGAAACATAAATATGGAGATGGATGAGATAGTGGCCTCCTTCTCCAATATTTATCAGGTAAGAGATCAACTTGCTAGTATTGGAGTAGTGGTGGATGAAGATGATCTTCTCTAAACTGTTACTGATGGTCTCCCATCCTCGTGGGAGACATTATTGGCTGCAGTAAATGGCCGAGAGGTAGAACCTAACTTCGAAATGTTGTGGCATGAATGCCTCCAAGAGGAGGGGTGAATCTAGAGCAAGTTAGTGTGCATCAAAGAATAAAATCTTGAACTCACAAAAATAATGAAGAAAGGAAAGAAACCCTTCTTCCAAAAGAAATTCTCTCATTCAAAGAAGAAGGAGTTCAACAAAGGATTTGACAAGTCAAAAGCTAGATGCTTCAATTTCAATAAGGAAGACCATTTCTCAAAGGAGTTAAAATGGGGTCGAGACTAATTCTAAGACCACAAATTCCGACATTTTGACACAGTATCTAAATCAGGTGAGGGACAATGACCGGAAGGAACAAAGGTCACAGATTTACTCCAAGAAAAAAAAAAACGACATGCAAAGAAATAAAAATCAATTTTCACTGCTCAATACTTCAAATCGCCAAATGCAACTACAATCCCCATATTCACGGTTGCATAACTAACATTCAATTCCAATATTCGATCACATAAAAGAGAAATAGAACCATCACAATCTACTGCACTGGATTTGGATAATCCATTACATAATTTCATAGAGGATTAACTATATTCTGCAGACCCTTTGAATTGACCTACCATACGAAGGATACGATACATAAACATGGGATATAAACCTAAAGTTAAAATGAGAGGATTATCCGATTTAGGTAATCACTGAACTTCATGATTTGATACATAAAAATATAAAACTAAATCACAATCAGAGGACTATCCAATTTAGGTAATGACTAAACTACATGATTCGATACATAAAACTATAAAACTAAATCACAATCATAGGATTATCTGATTCAGGTAATGACTAAACTACATGATTCGATACATAAATCTATAAAACTAAATCACAATCACAGGATTATCCGATTGAGGTAATGAATGAACTACATGATTCAATACATAAAACTATAAAACTAAATCACAATCATAGGATTACGCGATTCAAGTAATGACTGAAATATACGATTCGATACATAAAAATATAAAACTAAATCACAATCAGAGGATTATCTGATTCAGGTAATGAATGAACGACATGATTCGATACATAAAAATATAAAACTAAATCACAATTAGAGGATTATCTAATTCATGTAATGAATGAACTACATGATTCGATACATAAAAATATAAAACTAAATCACAACCAGTGGATCGTCTGATTTGTGTTGTGTATATCTAATATAAACTACATCAATACTTCCGTGGACTAATCGCTTGATTTAAACCCAAAATAAGATTTGTTGCATGTATTCAAATAAAACTAAAACCATTATGAACCCGTCACTAATAATTGAACCATAGTAACACATCTTACCAAAATACTTTTTGCAGTTGAGGTAATCATTAAACAAACATGAAATAAAACTCTTACTGGAAAATAGAAGGGGAAAACACTTGGAGCTTCCCAGTTCCTCTCAACTGTAGAAGAGGACAGCCACACTACTTTCCCAACTTCACCCACGAGCTAGATCTCCACCATAGACTAATGAACTTAGCTAAGCCAATATAAACGCAACACTCCTCCCAAGAGTTTGTAATAGATGTTTGGACGAAGCACTCTTCCCAAGAGTCTATAACAGATTCTAGAATGGACTTTCAAACAGAGAGAGAGAGAGAGAGTACTCAGCAGCTGGCCCTCAACATAACAAAAATTTATCTCTATGCACCACACAACATCCTGTGTATTCTCAGTGCACCATTATACATTTTATTCCTAGGTCTTGTGCCATCTCAATCAAATCTCAAGCAAATATCTTAATCCCTATAATTGTGGATATGATCGACTTGCTGAGATTTTGACTTGGATTTGATTAGTATTAAATATCTTTCTTAATATCTGCTTTTTCATTTTCTCATGATGGTGTCCCCTCTTTCAAATGGTGGCTCCAAGTGTCTCTATTTCTTAATAATAAAATAATATTTCTTGAGTGAAAGGAGGAGTTGCGTTAAATTTTTTTGAAACTCGATGTTTCGATCCCTACTCTGGGATCATCATCGGGATTCAACTGTCTCCTGATGATGATCCCAGAGTAAGGATCAAAATGTCGAGTTTCAAAATTGTTTAACACAGCTCTTCCTTTCACTCAAACTGATCCTGTGTAATGATTGTTTTCAAACATAACATTTCTTTTTCATAATATTCACCCACATAAATGTGAGTATTTTGCCTCGTAGATTTTTATAACTCTTTTACAAATTTTTTTTTTTGGAGAATATTTCTCAAATAAAATACTTTAAATCAAATAATTCAAAAGTCTTGGGGGTACTACAGGGCCACCTTTACCAAGCTTATGCTATGATTAATTTGCAAACCCAGACTCATGCTTATTTTTCTTCCTTAATTTTTGTTCAATTTTGACAACATATCAATAAGCAACTCCCAGTGAGGATATGTCTAGGAAATCCATATTTGTTTGGATGTACCGGTGTAGGCCACTACAGTACTTAAGGACCAAGTTCAATTCATAGTCTCTGATACCCAACTTTAAGCACAAGGTATGAAATGGGTGTTTCCATGAAGATGGGTAACACTTTTTGGCAAGATGTGGGCACGAATTTCCCAAAACATGAGCTCGATTGAGAGTTATTTAAGAGTTATTAATCCCTTGATCAAGATTTTTCAAATATCTCTATCAAGAGATTAAATAACCCTCGATTGAGCTTTTAATCTCAATGGAAGGTTAGCTAAACCCTCGATCGAGCTATTAGCTCAATCAAGGGTTTGATATAACTTATAGTAAAACTTATATTTTAAATAGTTTTAGCTAATCTCTCAGTCGATCGAGCTAATAGTTGGATTGAGAGATTTGTCAACATAAAAATATATGTTATAGTAAAAAAATTATTATTTTAGTAATTTTTTTTATAAATTTTGTCAACATAAAAAATGAAAAGTCATGGTAAAAAAATTATTTTGCTAATTGCTATTATTTTTCTAATAGTATAATACATGACATCAAATACCACATGCAAATTCACCATGGTTTTGAAATCCCATGGTAAATTTGCCCATGGTATTTTGATGTCATGCATTATATTTATAATTTTGTTTCTACGTCCCAAATGACTTTTTTATTGTCTTTTTTTCTCTTAATAAATTGTATCTATATTGTGATACAAGAAATATAATTTAAAAGTTTCCAAGTTCATATGATATGTTTTTCATTTTCTTTTGAAACTTACACTCACAAAACCATGTCAACAACTTCAAATCAACGCAAAGATAAATCTACAACATAAAAAGTACAAAACAAAAAAATTTAAAAAATATGTACGCCCTAGACCAATGCATTCTCTTCAAAAGGGTATTTTTTATTTTTCTATTTTTGTAACTAGTAAAAAAACGTTTACGTGCACACATGTGTACGACATGCAATTAAATTTTAATTTCGAAGAAAAAAAAATATATATATATATATATAATATATATATATATAATTTTACATCATAAATTAAAAGAAAAATATGTACACCCGAGTGCATTTTGTGTATATCATGTTCATATTTTTTTTTCAAAAATTATGCATTTATCACTAAAGTATTTTATGTGCACACAAGCCACTTGTAAACTTTTGTTTAAATTTACAAGAACACACCTATCATTAAATGCAATTTTGACATATTAAATAATTTTATTATTTAAAAAAAAAGTGGAAAGACAATGTTTTGTAGGAAGCACAACAATACAATACATCCCAAATTATATTAATGAATGGAATGGAAAAAGACTGTAAATTGTAAAGCAATATAAACTAGCTCAAATGGTGGTAGCTTATATTTGAAGATAGATGTGTTGGCTACACTCATTTGCAATACATTATTACAAAGAGACCACAAAGGGAATTTTTGTCATAAGCAAAAAGGGGAAAAAACCCTACCATCCAAAAACTTAACACTAAGACATGAAGCACCAAAAGGATTTGTTGGCCTCAAGGTGGCTAGTTGATATGTCAACTTCTTGGGGGCACAAATTTTACATATGGTGTTTGTTCAAGATGATTGATAGCTCGTTGGAAATAATTAATAAAGAGTTACAACTTTTGACTAGGGCCAGGGCATACCATGGAAACCCATGGCCCCTCGATTGGCCAAAAAACATCATTTAGGTCCTCAAAACAACCCTGGGAGTTTGGGACCCAAAAACCATAGAAAAATACCAAGAAGATGGAGAATTGTTGTAACTTGGTGGAATAGGTGGGTGGCCACCAATATTCACCTAGACCATTGGAATGCCTACCAACATTGAAAGTACAATGATCATTGGGATGAAAGTAAACAAAATACTTTTTTTTAATAATTTCAACAAATTTAAAACAAGACAATCAATTTTTGTTTCGTTGTCGACAAAAAATGTTAGATTTCACACTGAAATGTAGTAGTGACATGATTTGAGCATGAGGAACAAGCTTGGTACACTAAAATTGATAGGGTGGTTTGAAGTAGCAGATAAGGATATCTAGGATTATATTCAATAAATGATTCTATAGGAAGTAATGGATGTGTTCGATAAAAGTTAGAGAGTTGGACAACTATTTGACACTAAGGCTATTACAAAAATGTTTATTTTTTTAATTGTAATTGCAAGTTACTATTTTGAAATTTGTATATTCTAACATCAATAAGGAACATGTAAATATTATATATAAATTTTTCATATATAAAGTCTCTTCTTACATCCATGGAAAATCCAAGTTCACACACTCTTGAAGATACTATACTAGATATGCCTATTGAATCTCATGCAAAGAATGTAATCATGCATATTATGTAGGAAACAAAGAACACATTAATGCGTGTAGGCACCTTCTTTATCAAACATATATTATTACAACAAGCAATGCAAAGGAATAATGGACAAATGTATAATCAAATATCCATTCCTCACCAAGATCAAACACTCTTGGAGACACTGCACTATATGCATAAACTACATTTCACAAACAACAAGTCTATGAACTTTATGTTAAAAACAAAGGTCACATTAATTCCCACATGCATCTTCTTTATCCAAAACAAAGGGATAATGACAACATTGAAGGGGAATAACAAACAAATGTAGATCCCAAATACCCATTCCTTCCCAACTTCTTGATCTACAAATCCTATTATGACTAATAGCTACCAACACCTCCCCTGCTATTGACTTTCCCAATGAACCTTGCACATCAAATTATAATATCAATAGTCATGTTGTTTTGACAAACCATTTGTTAACACCCAAAAAGTGCTCACTACCTCATCTATCCCATTACATGACTCATTTGTCCATATTTCCTACCATATTTGCCTCCAAAACCTTAAAAAGCCATTAAAAAGCCTCCAAAAGGCCAAAAAAACCCCATTTTCCCCCCAAAATAATCCAAAATTCCTCCAAAATAGCAAAAACCCTCTAAAAAGGGAATAAAATATACAAAAAAGAGGAAAAAGAGGGAAAAAAGAAAGCAAAAACCCTATACAGCTGACCTAAACCATATGGTGCCCAGAACCATGGGTTAGCACTCCACCACTAAAAACCTATAAATAGGTGATAAAGGCCCCTCATTTCACATCCACAATCATCCATATCCTTACTCTGCCAAAATCACTCCTGAAACCCTAGCTCACCCTTTTGAGCTATTTTCACCTTTGAGTGCCCCTTTGGCCCATTTCCAAAACCCTTTGGAGAAGGAGAAAGGAACAACACTGGAGCTTGGAAGCAACCCTCTTGGATTGCTACAAGGGCTTCATCAACCTCTACACCTAAGGTATATTCAATACAAAAATCAATTTCTATAATCTTGTCATTTCTTTTTATGCACATGCTTAGAGTAGTTTACTATTTTATTTACTATTTTCTGAACTGCTACTAAGGAGGTCCTTCTCCTTAGTAGGTGCTCATTTGCACAAGCTAGGGTGAAAACCCTAGCTACACCATTCCACTCATGATTCCAACTCTCATCCTCCAAAATGAAACGCTAGCATTGCCAAAGCAGCTCATTGATTTTGTGCAAGACCATATCAACTCCCATACTTGCATGTTTGTTTAATATGAATGGAATCATCTCTATATAGAAAAAACATGAATTTCACATGGAAGCCATATCTGTTCCAGATGCATTAAAGAGAACAAAAGCCATTATTTTTCCATATGAAACAACATGTATGTGGGGAGTAGCTTAGTGTCCTACCAATTAGTACACATGTTGTGGAAATGCTCATGGAAAGAGTAAACCCAATATTGTAGGTTTCCCATACATGTGGTGATTAGTACAAATATAATGGGCATACAATAAGATTCCCACATGACATTAAGATTTGTGTTGTCACGCACCATACATAGGAGAATAAAGACTATGAATGCATTGTTAGTAGATCCCGTGTTATAGCAATGTTAGAATAAATCCAGTAATTGATCATTACTATACATTTGTCCACCTTAACCAAACTACAATTATTGTACTACATGCTAAGCCTTTGATTTCTTCCCTCTGTTTTGAATGCAAACAACAACTATTTAAAGATCCAAAAACACTCATGTAAAAATACATGGTATCATAATGCCTATATCCACCCAAATGACTAACATACATCATCTATTGTAGCCACACTGTCTAACACATGTAAATAGGTAGATGAAATAAAAAAGTACCTGTAATTTGTAAAAATTAGATCCAATAATGCAATTTGGATGCATCAACGTCAATAGAGTGGATGGTGCCAACATATCATATTCAATTTTAAATATTCAAGCTAAAGCTAGTTATTTGAGATACTCTAGTAAAGCGAGATTAAAGTGAGAGAGCCCCACAACTCAAGAGGAGTCCCACATAAGATAAGAGATGGAATAGGTTGTCTCAAACTAACTTAACATGGGAAAAGTGCATACATGTTTTTGTGCTTGTGATAGTGTGAGTAGGTTGGTCTACTCATATGAGATGACTTAATCATGAGGTACAAAATTGGTGCATTTGTGTGGATAGGGTGGTTTGAGCAGTAGACATGTAGTCTATGTATGACTAGGATTCTAGTTAGTTGACAATTCTTTGGGAATTAGTATATGAAACCACTAGAGTTATGAATTTGGCCAAACTCTTAGCATTGAGGTATACTTTTAAATGGATCTAAGTAAGTAGTTGTGATTGGTGGAGTAGATCAAGCAAATTGGAGTGGTTTTAGGTGACACAATTAGGTAAGAGGCAAACCATTGTCGTAAAGTGATTTGACTAAGAGAGGATTCTTGGTGGAAACTTCTCCAAATTGTTCTAAACAAGTTGCATCTATGGAGAAATGTTTGACAAGACATCATGCTCGTTGAGAGAATGAATTAGAGCTTGCTACTCACTTGCATCATGATCGTTGCAAAAATATTTGATGATGCATAAACCCTTACATGTCTTTAGGATTTCTTGAAATTTAGTCCTCATCTTCTTTTTCTCCCTCAAATTTCGTTCATGCGATTGCAAATGGATATTTTAACCAGAAATATCAACTTTGAACTTAGATTCTTGAATTTTGGCATTTTCCTTGTATTTTAATGGAATTCTGTCAACATAAGAAATTTAAAGATTATGTTCTTAAATTTCACAAGTTTTGGTTGTTTTCTTATGTTATCCCTTGAAATTCCATGAGTCAAGGAAATTTCATGAAGAATTATGTGTCCTCCACAATAGGTAAAATGTGCATTGAAATGAGTGCAAAGACATCATTTGATTGTATATGTTATATGTCCCCATAATTGTATACCATCAATGCTCTTATACATATAGAACAACAACATAGAGGTCACAACAACCGTTCCCATCTAGCTAACAAACTTTTCCTTTTGAATATGTTCTCTCAAATAAATGACATGCTAATTTGTTTGCATTAACCTGAATTTAATACAAGTATTTTTGTTAGAATCATACATGTCTGTGACTTTGTAGAATTTCTATCTCTAGTGATAGTACAAAATTTTATACAAGCATTGAAATATTTGAGGCATATTTCTTACTGTTAGATGCTTAGAGGTTTTCTTTAGGGCCAAGGCCCTAGTTTCCACCCTTGAGTATGTCTAGGGCATCGAGAACCATACTGAGTGCTAAAAAAATCTCAATTTATCTCATATCACTATTCTAAGGCTAATAATCCCCTTAAGAGTCCATGTGTGTTGGTTCAATGCATATGATTCTCCCCCTTAGATACCTAGAAGCTTCTTTTAGTTCCTAAAGTGAGTTTGTCAAATCAACCAAGTAGAGAACCCCTAGACCCATCACTAATAATGAAAACCTCCAAATAATGTCTTTATCCATACATGGAGGTTAATAACACCACTGGGAGCCCTTTTTATCACCACCTTTATAATCTTTATATATTAAAATTTCAATAATAATTTTGTAATGAGAATTTATTACGTTGAAGACGCGCATTCTACAGCCCAATAGGGGGGAGTGTAACTCCTTATGTGCTCATAGGGGGATGTGTAACTCCTTCTGTGCTCATAAGGGGATGTGTAACTCCTTCTATGTTCATAGAGAGATGTGTAACTCCTCATCCTAGACCTAACATGTGTCCTTTTTAAAAAATAATAAAATATCATAAAAATAATAAAATATTTAAAAAAAACATGTCTACTCATATTAGAGGCTCTTGGTAAATCCCCTTTTAAAATGGATATATGCTGGTTTATTTGAAGTGATATTTATGTTAAAAGTAAATAATAGATTTAAATTATTTATAAATTAAATATTTATGTAATTTAGTGATAACAATTTTTTTAAAATAATTAAATTAAATTAACACAATCATTATTAATAAACTTATAGTGTTTATGGTGCATGTCCCTCTAATTAGATATTCAAATCACAACCATTTATTTATATGAATATTATCAAAATAATAATTGAGTTTTTTTTTAAATAAATATTTGTGAATTTGTTGTATAAATCCTAGTTAATGTTGTGATGAGATAAAATCAAATAATTTGTGATTGCTATATTAAAAAAATTAAAATCATTTTTTCTATAATGTACTTGCCCTACTCACATTGTTATATTTTACTCACATTGTTATGTTTTAGTTTTAAAATATTTATTACATTGTTGATTTTTTTTATTTTTTAACTCATGAAAATTCAACCAAATTGTAAAATTAAAAAAAATATTTTATTTTATTGTAAAAAATATAAAAATAAAATTATTAATTATTTGTATTAGTTATTAAAGTTTTATAAATAAAATTACTATAAATAAATTATAATAATCACTTTCATAGAAGTATTTAAAATCAAATATGGAAAAGATGTTGTGATGTGATATGATATAATGTTAAATTTAACAAATTTTAATATTTGAAAAAAAACATATCTACTAAATTTTTTTATAGATTTTAATAAAATTAAATATATATTATGTTAATTAAATTATGAAAATTATTTTTAAAATTTTTTTATCTTAAATTTTTTAAATATCAAATAAAAATATACCTAAAAAATTAAATTCATCTTACTTAATAAATTTGATTCAATTTCAATTTGATTGAATGTATATTCCTTATCATCCATAAGTCGATGATTCAATTTGATTGAATCTATATTCCTTATAATCCATAAGTCAATAAGTGATGTTGATAATGTAATTTTAATAGATGTGACACCATCACATACTCCACATAAAATAATAACGGGAAATAACTTGTCCACATAAAATAAGTGATGAAGCGGTCTATACGTGTATGGGTGAGGTCCAGCGCTTCCACTGAACTTCGAGTTCCAGCCATCCATCTCATGCGCCTCGCAATTCTGCTATATTGAGATTACTTATCTATTCTAGGAAATTTGATGCACCTCACTGAAAACCAATGGGCGAAGTATCAGTAATGAGATCAGAACAGCTTGGGGATAGCGGCCTACCAGAAATACTGGGCAGATCCTCGTCGGCCTGTTCTAATGGATTAGATTTATCAGCCAATGTAACGATACAGGAAGAGGTAGATTACCCCACTGGGTTATTGCCAAGAAGGACAAGTGGGTTATCTTGCCATTTAATTATTTTCATTTTTCAAATATTACAGGAGGAGAAGCCAGGGTGGAAAAAATTTCTAGCTCACATTGGACCTGGATTTCTTGTGTGCATAGCCTACCTTGATCCTGGAAATCGTATGTAAATTTTAGTCTCTGATCCATCTTTTTTTATGTCTACTTATATTGATCCATCCTCTTTGATGTATACTCATATTGATGTTATTGCAATTGTGTTTCAGTAGAGTCTGATTTGCAGGCAGGCGCTCTGTACAAATATGAGGTATATATTAATATGGATAAGCTCTTGAATCAAATAATTCATTGTGAATTAATGACTGTGTTTCTAAGAAAGGATTAAAGAAGATTGAACTTATCATAATATCAACTGAGCTCCCAAAACGATATGTTAATTATGTTCCTACATGATATTAAATCACCATTTTTAGCTTCTCTGGATCATTCTTGTGGCGTCCATCTTTGCCGTGATTATTCAATCTCGTGCAGCAAATCTAGGAGTCACGACAGGTCAGCCACATGCCTATTTCATCAGTCAAACAATTGTATGAACCGCTTTTTTGTATTATGCTCACCTATGAGCTTCTGGACTTTCACTAGGTAAGCATCTTGCAGAACATTACCGGGAAGAGTACCCAATAAAAATCAATTATATTTTATGGCTGCTTGCAGAAAGCGCTGTTATTGCAGCAGATATTCCTGAAGGTTAGCATTTTCAATCAAGGATAATTATTCACCGTAATTTTCTCATATTTTTATTTGTGGGTTTAAAAGTACTGTTTTGATGATAATATTGATTGAATTCTGGTTTAAATCATCCTTTTTTTGCTAATTTATTTCTCTTTGCTTCAATGTATAGTGCTGGGAACTGCGTTTGCTCTTAATATGCTGTTTCATATACCTGTATGGGTTGGTGTTCTTATAACTGGACTCAGCACACTGCTGCTTCTTGGAATGCAGAGATTTGGGGTGCTCTATCCTTTTCACTAACTTATATTTCGATATAACATTGCATTTTATTTTTCTTGTGAAACGGTTTTACTTGAGAATCTTTGCATGTGTTTTAATTGTGCCTTTCTTACTGGCATTTCAGATCAGAAAATTGGAGTGGTTTGTTGCTTTTCTTATACTTTTAATGTTTGGCTGTTTCTTTGGAGAGCTGGCATATGCAAAGCCTGAACCGAAAGAGGTTGTGAAAGGACTGTTCGTTCCTCTGTTAAACGGAAATGAAGCAATTGGTCTTGCCATCTCTCTTCTTGGAGCTATGATTATGCCGTAAATTCTAATCATTTTTTTAGCCCTTCTTATTAGTTCAATGAAATTATTTGACTTATGTTCTTAAAAGTTTTCTCAATTTACATGGAAATCTATACCATTCTTCCAAGAGACTTCAGTCCAGGACAATACAACTGATTTTGTCATCAACCATGTCCAGGCACAATCTATTTCTTCATTCTGCATTGGTTCTCTCGCGGAAAGTAACTCCCTCTGCTTCTGGAATTAATGTAAGTACTCTTCAATACTTTCAGGAATTAATCAAATTCAACATGTACGAGTTTTAACGACTTAAGAATGCTGTCTATTTTGCAGTCAGCCTGTAGATATTTCCTCATAGAAACTGGAGTTACTCTATTTATCGCATTTATTATCAATGTCGCTGTTATTTGTGTAACCGGATCCATCTGTTCTTCGCCCAAGTTATCTCCTGAGGATTTGCAAAATTGTGAGAACTTGGACCTGAATAAATCATCGTTTCTATTAAAAGTACGTTGATAGCTTTGCTTGGAAAAAATCGTCTATATTCGAGTCGCGATTTTAACATTACTATGGGGTATGATATAGTTGGTGGAAACCCTTTTTGGTTGTCTTTCAGCAAGTTCTAGGAGGTTGGAGCTCAAAGGTTTTTGCAATAGCACTCCTTGCATCTGGGCAGAGCTCAACCATCACAGGAACATATGCTGGGCAGTATGTCATGCAGGTGTAATTATATTTATAGGTGTTTATATCTTAGAATAATTATATTTGCAGGTGCCATGAACAAGTTATCTATTACTTGTTCTCCATGCTTAATTATCTTATTTATTTCACTAGCTGTTATCCATGCATGAGTAAGAGTTATCCATGCATTAGCTACCACTTATTTTTTATATTTCTTTTTTTATATAATTGTTTATTTGAAAATTTGAACAACCACCATAAAATCAATCTGTCATCCTCCTTCAATCTAAGAAAAACATAGATGGTAGTCCACCCCAGATTCTACTAGCACAGTCACTTAACTTGTGGCCTTATACATTACCTGTTCTCCATGCTTAATTGTAATCACCTGTTGTCTATGCCTTAGCTACCCATTACCTTATTATGAGTTGTCTCTCACTACTATGAGCTACCAGTTAGCTTGTCTATGCCTTAGCTACCCATTACCTTATTATGGGTTGTCTCTCACTACTATGAGCTACCAGTTAGCCATGCATCCCCTACCAGATATTTTTTATATTTCTTTCTTTTATAATTGTTATTTCCAATTTTGAACCACTACCATAAAATCAATTTGGAAAGTACACTTGTCTTATCATCCTTCAATCCACCAAAAGCATAGATGGTAATCCACCCCAAATTCTAAGATATAAACACTTATTGGCGTAAAGATATAAACACCTATCTGTATAAAAATACAAATAAATAATTATAAAAATATATAAAAAATAGCTCGTAGTTGATGTATGGATAATTCCTGATGGCTGGATAAGCTAAGACATAGACAGTGATTACAACTACACATGGAGGACAAGTAAATAACTTATTTGTGACACTTAACTCTTGACTTATCATGGCTGTGCTAGTGCGTTACCAAACTATATTTTATTGCAAGTTTAAGAGAAAGAATCATTGAATTTTGCTATGCTAAACTGAGTTCTATAATGTTGCTAAATTGAGTTCTATAATGTTATTTACAGGGATTTCTTAATTTGGAAATGAAGCAATGGCTCCGTAACTTTATCACGCGGTCCATTGCCATCATCCCAAGTTTAGTAGTCTCAGTCATCTCCGGCTCTTCTGGTGCTGGCAGACTTATTATTATTTCCTCGGTATGCTTTAAAAGTATATCTCTATTTTCTTATCATTTAAATTCGCTCGTCCATCCATCACTAAATCAATCTTTTCTCGTGCAGATGATATTATCATTTGAATTGCCATTTGCTTTAATTCCCCTGTTGAAGTTCACGAGTAGCAAGACAAAGATGGGGCCTTACAAGAGCTCAACTACAGTGAGCTACTACTAACTGTTTAGAGAGAAATATGTACTTTTGTCTCAAAAAATTTCCTTGAATGTTTGTAAACGCCAATTGTTCTTAATGGTGTCACAGATCATGGTTGTTGCGTGGTTTATTGGATGGTGTATCACAGGCATCAACATCTACTACCTAATCACAATATTTGGCGAATGGTTAATCCATAACAATCTGCCTAAACTTGCTTCCATATTTATAGGACTAATGGTGTTTCCAATCATGGCTCTGTATCTGGTAGGCGTTCTGTATTTGGCTTTACGACGAAACAAGAATATCGCTGATATGTCGCTAGCAGAGTCGCTCGTGCAAAATCCTTCGAACCCTCTTGATTAGAGATCGTCACCCCTTGTTAGCTGTCCTTATAAATGTATTAAGGGCTGTAAATATTTAACAGATATAGACCGCTGTAGAATATTCATGCAATTTGTATTGTTATAATACAAAAACACTCTTTGTTTTAAGTATTTTGTGTATGTTCTGCATTGTGTCAATATTTTTCCTTGATATTGTAGTTGTATGAGATGGAGGTTGGCTCTAATCTGCCTATGGAATGAACTCAATTATGGAAAATCCACAAGAACAATGAGACTAGTGTATATTTTCGGTGAAGTGGATATGTGATTAGAATGTTATATAGAGAGAGAGGTAGGTTACGAGAGAACAATAGTTTTTGGTATGATTTTGAAATTAGACGTGTGCTATGCTAAAAAGCATAGTAGCATAATTTGAATACGAATATGATTTGATATGGAAAATATAAGTAATGATATAATATGTATTTAATCAAATATACTTTTTAAATGTATTTTCACATCTTTTTTTTCAACATAAAAAGAAAACAGTATTATTGTTATTCAGAGGAATAAAAAAGCACATAGACAAGACTGTTGAAGTCCACGGGAGTCAATATACAACCAACCACATAGGACTATCAATCCAATCATAATTGTTCTACGCAATATGAAGAGGACAGGCAACTGGCAAAAATAGTACAAAAACTAAGAGACCAATAAACTCATCCAGTCTAGTTCACAATCTAGGGATAAAAACTAGAGAAACAACAACAATGTGTACACATTAAATAATAACATCTAGAGATCCCTAAAAATCCATAGTGTTTTCTAGAAATTACTCCACACTAACGACTCCTTCCACACCATCCAAAGCTTCATTTGATAATATATTTACATCAATGTTCAATTGTCTATAAATGTGATCAAAAGAGATATCATGGAAGGATGCAATGAGGTCTTTCGTACGCTTACACTAGTATACCAGAGAGACCACATGTAATGAACATAATTTCTTAGCCCAATTTACAATAACCATAGAGTCACCAAAAATCTTTATTGAGTCAATACCTAGAAGTGAAGAAACAAATAGGAGACACCATAAGGCCAATAGTTCAACCTCGGTGTTAGAGCCCCTCCCACAATTCAACTGAAGTTTAAAGAAATGCTCTTCATTTATCTTCAACAAAAATCCTGCACCACAACTGCCTCCCTGAGCTGCACCATCAAAGAAACCCAAAACTAAAGAAGAAACATGAACATAATCCATGTACATGCTGATAATATTCAAGACACTAGCATCACAGATTGGAGATCTCTCTTCAAGAATGACTAAGTTTCTTGACTTCTAGATTTCCCAGAAGATAAAGGATGGAATGAGCTTATGATCCGTAGAAGATTTGTACTAGTTGTAAAAGTTGCTTTCAATAGAATCCATGCGCCAAATTTGTTGAATGTTTAAAGAATCACATACCTTGCTCCACAGATGTCTGTTGAAAGTGAAATTGACAAAAATATGCACAATAGACTCATTCTTATCTTTGCATAGAGGGAAAAAGCTTGGACCAATCCGTCCCCTATGATGCAAGGTATCCCAGGTAAGTAAGTAATTTTCAAAATCCAACCACATGAAGCATTTCAATTTCATGGGAAAACGGCAATGCCATAATTTTTCAAACCACCATTTAGGAACACAATAAGAAAAATTATTCATAAGTGTAGAATAAGCAGCTTTTGCAATGATCTGTCCCATAGCAGGATTACATGACCAAATCAATTCATCCTTTTCAAAATTTAATTTGATTATGTCTTTGTTAAGATAAGAAATATACTCATTGTGGACTCATCAACCCATATGCTTCCCAAGCCCAAATCATCTGCAGTGAGCCAATAAGAAGGATCAAATTGTAGCCAGGAGGGTCTTTTAATATGTGCCAATGTAACAAACTCCAACTCATCCAGGTATTCCTAAATAAAAGGAGACAAAATGTAGTTTTCTTCATTCCCAATAATTGGTTCAACACCAACCAACACATTTGATCCATTGCCAACCCTCTAGGTTAGTCCACTACTAATCAATGAGAAAGCCTTGATGAAACCACGCCAGAAATTGGAAACATTCCTAATATTTTTTAATTGGATTCTTAATCCAATTTACAGTATTCCCTTTGATATATTTTCCTTGGAGAACCTCACACCACAAGCCATTCCCAAATAAACCATGCCACATACTTTTCATGCATAGTTTTGTACTGAAACAATGAAGGTTTTTAATGTCCCATTCACCCATACATTTAGGCTTGGATAACCTTTCATAGCTGACCAAATGAAACTTTCCCCCTTCAACATAGCCAGACCATAGGAAATTAAACATCAATTTCCTAATCATGTTAAGAATCGATTGAGGCACATGTGGTAAAGTAAACCAGAAAACAAGTATTCCAGCAAGCACATCTTTTAGCAAAGTAAGTATTCCTCCCAAAGATATGTTGAAATATTGTAACTTCGAAGAATATTCTATTGTATTTTATTATTGTAATTTATTCAGAGATGTTTTATTCCTCCATCGGGATGTTATTATTGTATTTGGTCATCATAGAGTCACGAGGTAAATCTTCCCATGTAAGTCGAGGCAATAGATCCCCTAGAGTCAAATGTAACAAGGTTTTTAAGTCCCCTAGAGGAGTCGGCCCAATCAACATTAGTTGAGTGGTAAAGTTAGTTGAGGCCGACATGTCAAGTTGTAAAATTAAAGTAGAAGTGAATGTATAAATAGAGAGCTAGGCTCTCTCATTTATTCATTCATTCACACACACACTTACTTGTTTAATTCACAATGGAGATATATATATATATATATATATATATATATATATATATATATATATATATATATATATATTTGCAAGGAGAAGGAACACTTGTTTGGGGTTTTTTCTTTGTACTTTTGATCATCTATATTGAGGAAGTTTTGCTGGGTTTTCTTCCCTTAGAGGGTTTCCCAGGATAAATTTGTGTCTCTTGTGTTTATGTTGTGCTTATTATTCTTTCAGTGATACTGTATATGATATTGTTGTGAAATTGAATTAGATACTGATGTTATATATCTTAGCATATTGAATCGTAACATGGTATCAGAGCTATCCTGAAGGAAGGAAATGTATGGCATTTACGATACTTGTTTCACTTGCGACAATTTGAAAGCTAGGGCTTTGTATAGCAAAACCTAGTCATCGTGGAACTTTCGTTATAAATCCCTTTTGGAGAAGGTTCAGGATCTGAAACTTGGACAGGCCGAAGAACGGACTATGGTTTCATAGGTCTGATTATCAGAGGCCGAAGTTGAAACAGTGACATGTGGAACACCGTACAAGTTCTCTATGTTGTTTCATCCCATAAAACGGTGACCTAGGGAAGAATGTTATATCTCGTGCTAGGAAGATCCAAATGGAATTTCATAAAATGTGACAGTAGAGAACGAACTTTAATTTCATAGGTCCAAGTATCAGAGGCCGAAGTTGAAACAGTCACAAGTGGCACGCCATACAATTTAGCTATGTTGTTTCATCCCATAAACAGGCCATGTTGGAAAACTTAACATATCTCTCTCGTGGAGAAACCAATGAAGCTCAAATATGTGGGGTTGGAAATATGACAGCTCAGGATACCACATGCCGAAGTTTCAGACCCCGAGGATCCAAAATTTCATAGATATGCTAGAAACAATAAGGCACATCTGAAATAGCTCAACAGAGGAAATCAAAGAAGAGGAGGAAGAAGTTCTCACTTAGGGTTTTTAGTTTTTTAGGTATGACATGACCTGATACAATGTTGGAGACACCTGTTGCAACATTGGAAACTTTGAAAATGGATTTGGAATCTATTCATCATAGATATTAATCTTCCATCAAAATGTTGTGGGAGGAAGGAGATTGAAAATTAGGGTTTTTTGGGTTCTACAAGTAAGAAGAAACCCTAGCAAAGTTGGGAGACTCATATGGAAGCAATGAAGGAGGTTTAAATGGCATTGGTATTCTATCATCCTAGCACCATGAATCTATATAAGATGTTTACAAGTGATCTACCTTGGACTATTATGGTTTTACCCTTATAGAGAAGACTACAAGCAATCTCAACAGGTATGACTTGAGGAGATGCAGGTATGTTTTGAAATCTGTTTTATTTATCTGATGATTAAGTTCATGATATGTTTGTAATCATATTATTGAGGTTAGTACAATCATGATTAATTTTATATTTTTCTGATCACCTTAGTAAAAGTATGAATGCATGTTAATGATAGAAGACATTCATTGATTAAGGGTTATGACACTTATGATTGTACTAATGCACTTGTGGTGTTGTATGAGGATGATGTCTGCTAACATGAAAGGTACATGAAGAAAGACAAATCAAGTTCTAGATCAAGAATATATGACCATGATGACATGAAGACAAAGACTCATCCATAGTATTTGATCACATAGAAGTTCTACTTACAAAGATGGATAGAAGTTCAAAGACACATAATCATGATGCTATCATAAAGGGAAAATAGAGATCAAGAGGAAGGAAACCACACAAACATAAAAGATAAGTATTTGAGTTATTATTTGAATTACTTCTTGAATATTTGAATAGTTAATGATATTCCTTGTAATAGTTGTATGCATATTTGTATTCCTAGAATATATCATGCATAGTGTAAGCATTCATATAGCATTGAACAATATACTACTAATATGCATATGATGGGTAAGTTGGACAAACATTCCATTATTGCTTGTCTAGAATGAAACCTCTTTACTAACATGCTGGGAGTTGTGCATGCTCTTGATAGTATGTTCTGGTAGAAGATGGAAGGCATCTAGATAGCCACTGTATGCATACCGGATATGGAAAAGTGTTGTACCAAAGTATTGGTCAAGATAGTTACATAACTATGTGAATCATATCAGTATGAATAATAGGTTATCATTGAAATGTCAACATGATTTGATAATTATGAAGTGTTATTAATCATGTAATTGAATTTGATTTGTAGGAAAGATCGTGTGCTATGATCTACAAAAGAATGATGATGAACACTTGTTCCAAAGAACAAGTGATGACTGTTCAACAAGAAGACTTACAAATCAAACATACTATAGAAGTACAAAGCAAGGTTCGTGGCTAGAGGATTCTCTCAGAAAGAGGGAGAGGATCATGATGAGATGTTTGCTCCAGTGGATAGACACACTTCCAGAGATAGATTACACCCATGGATGACAATACCGTTGTATTGAATGGTGTAATTGAAGAAGAAGTGCATATCAAGAAAACTCCCAAGATATGAAAGAGAATCACATGATTGAAGAAGGCCTTGTACGGGTTCAACAAGTACCCAGGATCGATAGTCATTTGACAATATTGATGATCACCACAGGTGATGTGGATTTCAACCTTTGCTACAAGGTTGAAATTGGTTTCTACAGTTACAAACAGATGATTGGTTCGTTGATGTTTTTGACGAATAGTAGGCCATATATATGCTTTGTTGTGAACACCCTGAGTCAATATCTAGTTGATCCTAGACCTGTTCACCTGGTAGCTGCAAAGCATGTGATGAGGTACCTGAAAGGTACGATAGACTTTGGTCTATACTATGTTGGAGATCATGACTACATATTGTATGGTTATACAGATGCAGATTGGGCAGAAAGTGTACCTCAGGTGGATGTTATTGTTTGGAATATGCCATGATCTCATGGTTTAGCAGGAAGCAGTCCAGTGTTTCTCTCAGCACAAGTTGAAGTAGAGTATATAGCGGCTTGTTCTAATAAGTTGTGAAGCCATATGGCTCCAAAAGTTGATGTCAGGTCTATTTGACCTAGAGTTGGATACCACGGTGATTCTATGTGACAACCAGAGTTGTATAAAGATGGCGGAGAACCCAACGTTCCATGACAAGTCAAAGCACATAGAAATCCAGTATTTTTACATACAGGATATGGTACAGAAGGGAGATATAAATATCTAGTATGTGAGCACTGATGAGCAAGTTGTTGATGTGTTGACTAAGCCTCTATCTCAAGTGAAGTTTGAGTACTTCCGTGACAAGCTCGGTGTGGTTCAAAAGGACCTTCCTCGAAAGGGGGAGCAGTGATGATGATGTTGCAGTGAGATTTTATCATCCCTGGACACATGGCCTAAAGGGATCCATAGACTCTTGTCTCTTAGAATGTGATGATGATGATGTTGCAGTGGGATTGTATCATCTATGGACACATGGCCTAAAGGGATCTGTAGACTCTTGCCTCCGAGAATGTGGTGATGATGATGTTGTGTGAGAAAATCCTAGATTTGATTTAGGTCACATCCAGTATGAAAAAGGATTGCACTATGGTGGAAAATCCTATATTTGATCTAGGTCACATCTAGTATGAAAAAGGACTGAAACTGTGGTGGAAAATCCTAGACTTGATCTAGGTCACATCCAGCATGAAAAAGGACTGGCACTCTGGTGGAAAATCCTAGATTTGATCTAGGTCACATCCAGTATGAAAAAGGACTGGCACTGTGGTGGAAAATCCTAGATTTGATCTAGGTCACATCCAGTAGGAAAAAGGACTGGCACTCTGGTTGGATTGTATCATCCTTGGACTTCAGTCCAAAACTGATCCGGTGACTTTTGTCATCAAGAATGTGGATAGGATTGCATCATCCTTGGACTTATGTCCTAAAGTGAGAGGGATTGATCATCCCGTAATTGGATCATGTGTGTTGCAGGTTATATTGTTGCAGATGATGTTGTTGATCGAAAGATCAAGATGAAGTTGTTGATCGAAAGATCAAGATGTTGTTGTTGATCGAGAGATCAAGTGTAATACCCTATTTTGACCCTTAGGATATAAATTAGCTTTTAATGTAAATATTGTATACATGTGATGTATGTTTTCCTAGTGTGGAGCTCAAGGCCAAGGCCCCGCTAGTGGATGCTCGAATTTTATTTAAAAGGAAAGTATTAGATATTATGTTATCCATGTGCTATTTAGCCATGGAACATTGTAAAAATGATGTAAATAAACATCATGCAATAAAATACCAAAACTGGCTATGGAAGCAACGAATGAGAAGGGGCCATGTGTATTCCACTATGGAGTGGTGAGGGGGTTGTGCAATTCAACCATAGCTGCCAAATGTCATTTTGATAACCCATTTGACTTTCTTTGCTGGCATTTAATTCTGTGTAAGAAAGTTGTTGAAGAATCAACCTATGGCTTCAATGGAGCATGGGCAGCCTAGAAATTCGTATGGCAGGGAATGGGATCTGTTTCCTTGACCCACAAGTCACTCTACCTCATGGGAATTGGTTCTTCCTCCTTCCCATTCCATTGTTGAGGATCCCAACTTCAGTTTTCATCCATTACACATGCCCAACAATGAGAAAAACCAGAAATCGCAACTTTGCAAGAACCCACATTTGGAAGTGCCATAAACGCCGAGAATTTGGTATTGACAGTGAAATCCAATGGGGGATCCATAGATATGAACCTTGGGGCAAAATTGAGAGCATTAGCTACCCTGAAATCCATTGGAAATCCCAGTTTTTCTAGCCTAGAAATCCAGTGACGGGATTGAGTTATTTGATGACAGAATTGTGAGAAATCCAAGTGTGAATGTTTGCACAGAGGATTGGATTGCTTGAATTTAGCTTGAGATGTCTGTATATCTACGGTTGAGCTCATTGGCTTAGCATCCTTCTCCTTTGCTTATTGCATGCTTGATAAACCCAACTGTGTGTTGGCTTAGCATGACTGTTTCAGTGAAACCATGGCTGTGAGTGAGCCTGTTTAGTTCCTCCTTAGTGGAGACACATCCCAGCTCGGGGGTGATTTCTCAGCTGAAAGAATATAGGCTAGACATAGATCTATGGTTGGGTGGAACGTTGCTCTCACATAGCCAGTTGTTGGACAGTTTCATCTTAAAGATAAGTATTCTCTGTGGTTTAAATTGTGATCATTCTATGCTCTGTTATGAATGTTAATTATTCATGTTAATGAAATGAAATGATTCTCTTAATATGGTTGATATAAAGCTTGTGCATAGCATGAGGATGGGATTTATTATTGTATGATTGTTCATAATTATGCCTAGAAGAAATAGGATGATGTATTCCCTTCTGCGTGTGTGCTATTACGGTTATTTTGTTGTGTTTATATTGAGTATGATTCTGGACTACATTTCAGGATAAGTATTCTTTGTGGTTTGAGTATGTTAATTATGTGCTCTGCAATGTTTTAATTAATGACTGTTGTTTATATGTTGAATGCATGATGAAACTGTGTGTGTATATAGTGTTTAATTCCGTTGTGTTTGTTGAGTATGAATATGCATACATAAGTTTTATTTATCCATGAATTTCTTACTAATGAATGGGGCTGAGATTGTCAAATAAGCCCGGTATGTTTGGTCATGTTTCCTCCCTTGCATTGGATTGAAGGAAGTGGACGTGATAGAGTGGTATCAGAGCCCATGTTACAGCACTGGGGTTGCTTGGGCCAAACTCTGAGTTTGCAGACAAATAACATAATGTTTTAACACAGTATTGATGAAGTTTGGGCGACATTTTTGATGGGAAAAATGTTAGGATTAGATTTCTCAGGTATGGAAGAGGATCACACAAGTGCATAGATCTCTCCAAGAGATTTCCAACAATACCAGACTCTCCTGATTTGGTTAAGGGACGAAGGAGATATGAACCCCGCAAGTTGCAGGGACGAAGGTGTTCCACAGATGCAGATTGCGGGAACGAGGATTTCCAAAAATTCAATTTTGTATTTCCGCAATTCCGCACCCGCAATTTCGGATTTCGGATTTCGGGTTTCGGGTTGCAGGAACGCAAAATTTTTGAAAATTTCGTTTTGTATTTCCGCAATTCCACACCCGCAATTTCGGATTTCGGGTTCCGGGTTGTGGGTTGCAGGAATGCAAAATTTTTGAAAATTGCATTTTGGATTTCCGCAATTTCGGATTTCGGGTTGCGGGTTGCGGGAATGCAAAATTTTTGAAAATTACATCTTGGATTTCCGCAATTCTGCACCCGCAATTTCGGATTTCGGGTTGCAGGTTCAGGGTAAAAACAATAAAAATAAAAATAAAATATAGAGCCCGAAATTTGCTTTTTGGATAG
This sequence comes from Larix kaempferi, assembly GCA_027924585.1. Classification (NCBI taxonomy): domain Eukaryota; kingdom Viridiplantae; phylum Streptophyta; class Pinopsida; order Pinales; family Pinaceae; genus Larix; species Larix kaempferi. Next base: position 56,815,993 of record BSBM01000753.1, read on the forward strand.
CAGGAGTATGTAGAATCAAAATTGGATGAGGTCAATCGCGTTCTGAGGCCATTAACGGAAGCCATGAATGAACCAATGAGGATCCTGAGCCCATTATGCTCCAATTTGACATAAATTTGGGATTAATGGCTTTTACAAATCAGTGTCCCGACGCTTGACAGAAAGTCAGATTGACCTGAAACTGATATGGAGTAGTCATGAAGTAGGCACGGTGTTAGGTTTGGAATTTTGGAGCCAAAATCCAAAGGTTGTGGAGACGGGGTGTGCAAGAAGGCCAAAAAGCACTATTCCGGGCCACATTTTTTGAATTTTGAAAAGCTTGCAGTGGATGAAAGTGACCTTAGATGAAGGATTCAAGAAATTTATTGAACTCAAAATTTCATATTCTCATTAACACAGACATTTTCCATTAGATAGATATTTTCCAGAAATGCTCAATTTGGGAGATAGCCATTTTTGGCCTAAAATTTGAAATTTTGAAAAAATGTTAAAATTGAAAAGTAGTCAAACCCAGAAATTCATAAAAGATGAATGGTGCATCGGGACAGAGACACACAAGTTGCTGAGTGTTCCTTGTTGTATGAACTAAATTCGCCCATTATAAAAGTTTTCCTGAATCTTCCTAGATTTGCTTCTACAGGTGGTTGAAGTTGGCATTCCAGCCCAAAATACAGCTGTGTGAAAGTGCAGAATTTTGGTGAAAATTGTCAGTTTTGAAGTAGTGTAATTTTCACACCGGAGTCAAAATAGAGCATGTGGATAGGCATTGAAAATGTTATCAAGCAGGGAACAGTGGTGCATCACCAGAGTTTGAATGAGTATTTCATATATCATAGATAATTAGAGCAGAAAAGTATCAGTGGTTGTTTTGACAAAAACAGTTGTTGTCAATATGGACAATTCTTAGAGTCGCATGCCTAGAAGTAGCATGTAGGAATATTATGCATAAGTATATTTATTGAATTGTTGTTTGGTGAGAAAATCATAGCTAATGATTCCTTGTGCGCTTGCTAAAGACCATGAAATCGAACCAGCTATGATGTGGAAGAGGAAGTTCATGTAAAGATGAGGGATTGGAAAGGGAGAATTCCTTAACCCTTGTCCTGCTAACTGTATTTATATTTTATAAGATTTATGTACATAAAATTATGGCACGAGAATGCTGAAAATGCAAGAGATTAGATGGATGACATGAATATGCACTAGTTGACATATTAATAAACATTGCACAATGCATGAGCAAATGTTTGTGCACACATATGATATTACATATTGGTAAAAGTAGTAAGGTTCTACATGTGCAATGAACCACTAATGGAGAATATTGTGGTTGATAATCACTATTGGTGTTGGTATTGGTTGTAGGACCAAAGACAACAGAAGCATGGCTAAATATGTTGATGATGTTGTTGCATGTGGCCAACAACACTATGAAGAAAAGGTTAGGGCAGCAAATCCATGATCAAGAGGTTGGTGGAAGAATTCTGTAATCTCTTGTAAGAGACCAACTGATCAGGTAACATCAAAGGTGTAAATGGGATCCATACAGGTAATGGTTTAATTATAATGATTTGAAAGGGGATTAAGTAAGAATCCATTGAACCATATCTAGTGATCATAAAATGGTATGCATTTAGAGTTGAAATGTATTCATGTGAATGCCATACTGCCATAGTGTGGTGGAACATCGAGTGATGAAGGCAAGAGGTCTCATACCATGTGATTGTTTAGAAATTTAGACTACATTCATATAAAAAAATATATCATGCCATGTGTACGTTGGTTATGAGCTTAATAACCAAAACAAGTGAGGACTGGTGGTCTTGATTATGGTAATGCATCATATATGAGGTAGTCATGGTTAGGCCATAATATGTTCGAATGCATAGTATTCATGAATCAATACAAGGTAGCATTGAGTGGATATGCATTAAGAGATTTTATAAATCTTGTAGTTATGCATTGAGTGGATGCATATGAAAAGTTTGAGTAAATGTTGTAAATGTGCATGCATAAGTGTGGGTGCACATGTTGTGATGCATTGCATGAATGCATAGGGATGGTGTGTGTGTTGTTGCAAACTAAATAATGGATGAAATAATGAATTGATGATAATTCTAGGATCATTTCATGAGCTGCTATGAATGCAGAATAGTAAGTGCATGAAGGAGGTGGTCATGATCAATGGGCTGTTGGAATACTTTGTGGAAGGGCAGAGTTGTATAAATCATATGGCTATGAAATAATAAGTATCTAAGTTTCATTTAAATTGCAGGAATGATGTGACTCTACCTTGCAATTTTAGTATGATAATGATTCACGTGAAGTAAATGAGTTTGGTGATATTGATATGTTAACAGCTGGAAGTGTTTGAATTATGGAGCGTTACAATTCTGAAAATGCTTCAGTGACTGTTGTAGCAATGAAATATTATATGCATAGAGACTTACAAAGGGTTTGGCTGATTGAAGTTTCAGATTTTAGGTAGATTGCTCTGGGCATGACAATGCAGGTAAGTCCATGATGAAGGATGGAATCTACAATGAGAAAGAGCCAAACCTCATGAGAAGGATCTCATGGATGTGAAAATAGTTTATGTGCAGAACAGATTGTCAATTTGGACTTGTAGATTTTAGATTTGAGAATTTGCTGATAATTGCTAATCACCGTTGGCTTGCATAGAATTGTGTAAGGAGGACGTGTTGTAAGTGGATGTTCATGTTATGCTAGCAAGCATAAAATCCTAAAGGGCAGAGTGGTTCCACTTACAAGAGATGAATAGTATGAGGATAGCCTCATGACTAAGCAAATTGATTTCTGCAGTAAGCAGAATTGCAAATTCATATTGAATTTAATTATTAGTGCCATTGATTGGTTATGAGACAATCAGATTTGAATGTTATTGTTAAAATGTTGCTAACTCTTTGGCTATTTAATAATTTTTCTAGGAAGACACATTGCAGTAAGACCATGAGAGAGGGCATGCAGATGCCAAAATTCATGGGAAGGATCCCATATCTTGGAAATGGGTTTTGGGTGAAATGCCATTGGATATTTTGATAATGTCCCATCTGCACTGCATGATTGGTAAACAATATGAGTGAGATGGTAAGTATTATTTCAGTAAGACATATGAGGGTTATGTAACATCAAAAGGATTTGGGATGGCAAACCGAGGGACTATCAACTTAGAGAAGGAGTCCCATTCCTCATTAATGAAGAAAGACTACATTTGCAAATGGATAAGTGTTCTGTGACCCTAGCTAAGAATATGCATGTCTAATTGTTAGAGTCAACATGCAGAGCATGTTTTGATTTTATTTCCATTATGGAAGACTGCTTGAGTATGAGTAGGGACTACATGGCTCACATCGGAAAGGGGTGCACACTTTTCCGATGTTGGGTCATGATAGAGTTTTCAATATTGACTACACCCTAAGGGAGTGGACACATTCCTAGTGTTTCAATACTTGATAATGAATGCTATGAAATATGGTTACAATTTTAGAGAAACAACACTGATGAGTTTGCTTATACTACTTGTGATGTTAGCTTAAACAGATGCAATTTGGTGTTGCACACTAAAGAAGCAAAGTAAAAGGTTGTTGTGAGGGGTTGTGGTGGAAAGGTTGATGTGTATGAAAGGATGTTGTGGAGGTTGTGGGGATTTTGATAAAGGGTTGTTATATGCCTAATAAACCGAGTCGGTGCACTGGTTTGGCATTAGTTACTTGCATGTTGTGAAGGTTTTGATGAAGGGATGATATATGCCTATGGCTCCATAGTAGATCCTTGACCTAGAAATGGTTGTGGTGAAGTTTCCTTCCAAGTCGGCGTGAAGGTGTACTGGTTGGACATTAATTATTTGATGTTGTGGAACAGCCTACGTGCTGGCCGAACATCCAATTCCATAGGCGATCCAAAGGCTTGCAAAGAAAATCAGGACCGTATGGACCAGAGAGGAAATGCACAATACAGATAAGTATTTGGTTACCTTGCAGCTTCTTGCTTATGAATATACATGTGTATGTGACTTGGTTATGATTTCTTAAACTCTTGTTTAGATATAAACCCTATGAAGATAAACTAAACATGCGAATTGATTCAATGTTTGAGTGTAGGTATTGTTGAAAGAAAGGACTATGAAGGCATCCTAGGGATGCATGTGGACATGTGACAGTCCTAAAGAGCTCATCATGAGCAGTAATGAAAGATCGTGCTAGTGGGACTGTGTGGGTCCTAGCAGCCAAGAGTTGTAGACAAACCATGTGGAGGGACTCCATGGTTGAGAGGTTTGGAATAGACCATAGACACTAAGTGTCATAGCCAAGATGGGCAGGTCAAGCATTCACGTTGAAGTGAAAGAGGCTAGGAGCATGAAAACCACAGTGGTGGTGTGGGTTCCAGAATGGAACAAGACTAAGAGGATAAAACTCTTATTGCTCTCTCTTTCCTTTTTTATTGATGCATTTATAAAAACAAAAAATGGTTTGATGCATGTCATGACTTGAAATGATTGTGGTAATTGCTTGAAATAACTGTGAATGTTGAATTAATGAATTTCCTGTGAATGGATGAACATGAAGGAATTCATGTGTATGTTGGGAAAGCATGGAAAGTGTGAAAGTCTCATAGGTAAAGCATAGACTACACATGTCAATGGGGCAATGGATTGATTGATCTTAATGTTTATATTATGCGTGGCCTAACAGAAATTGCAATGATGTATTTCACAGGCGAGAAATTGAAGCGATTGGTTGCAGCTGATACAAGCAAGTGTTGCTAGTAAGAAAAGTATGGTCAGCTGTGTACATTTCCATGGAAACAAACCAAAAACTAATGGATTTGGATGAAACTCTTCTTCAAACAATGGCTAAGACCCAAGAGAATCTTGGCGAACTACTCAAGCTACAAAAGTAGCAGAATGAGATGAATAAGGTTTTGTAGGACTCTGTTTGTCTGTAAAGACAAGTAAAAATCATTCTGGAAACAATTAACCGAGGAAAGGACAATGGATCAATTAGGAGACATTCATCCAATCATTCCACTAAGAAAAATTCCAGGTGGGAAGACTCAAAGGAAATTGAGCAGAAAAAGATAAAGCAGCTAGTGAAATGTTGGAAATGTGGAGGCAATCATTGCCTCTGCAACTGCCCAACAAAGAAACATCAAGAGGGTAGCAGTCATAAAGCTTTCAGACTTGTGGATGAGATGGAAGGTCAGAACTAGCAGGAGCAGTTTGTGAAAACCAAAGGACTTGGTTCTGAAAGTTCAAAGTAAAGGATAGAATACAGGGAAGATCTGCAATTATTTTTTTAAAATTTTGAACGTGTAAACGGTATACGTATTCCTAAGTATTGGAACACCAAGGGCGGAGTTATTCTAAGGGGGAGGGGATTGTAATACCCCATTTTGACCCTTAGGATATATTAGCTTTTAATGTAAATATTGTATACATGTGATGTATGTTTTCCTAGTGTGGAGCTCAAGGCCAAGGCCCCGCTAGTGGATGCTCGAATTTTATTTAAAAGTCAAGTATTAGATATTATGTTATCCATGTGCTATTTAGCCATGGAACAATGTAAAAATGATGTAAACAAACATCATGCAATAAAATACCAAAACTGGCTATGGAAGCAACGAATGAGAAGGGGCCATGTGTATTCCACTACGGAGTGGTGAGGGGGTTGTGCGATTGAACCATAGGCTACCAAATGCCATTTTGAGAACCCATTTGACTTTCTTTGCTGGCATTTAATTTTGTGTAAGAAAGTTGTTGAAGAATCAGCCCATGGATTCAATGGAGCATGGGCAACCCATAAATTTGTATGGAAGGGTATGGGATTTATTTCCTTGACCCACAAGTCACTCTACCTCATGGGAATTGGTTCTTCCTCATTCTCATTCCATTGTTGAGGATCTCAGCTTTCGTTTTCATCCATTACACATGCCCAGCAGTGAGAAAAACCAGAAATCGCAACTTTGCAAGAACCCACGTTTGGAAGTGCCATAAACACCCAAAATTTGGTATTAACTGTGAAATCCAATGGGGGATCCATAGATATGAACCTTGGGGTGAAATTGAGAGCATTAGATATCCCGAAATCCATTGGAAAACCCAGTTTTTCTAACCTAGAAATCCAGTGACGAGATTGAGTTATTTAATGATAGAATTGTGAGAAATCTAAGTGTGAATGTTTGCGCAAAGGATTGGATTGCTTGAATTTAGCTTGAGATGTCTATAGCTCTGTGGTTGAGCTCACTGGCTTAGCATCCTTCTCCTTTTCTTATTGCATGCTTGATAAAACCAACTATGTGTTGGCTTAGCATGATTGTTTGAGTGAAACCATGGCTATGAGTGAGCCTGTTTAGTTTCTCCTTAGTGGATACACATCCCAGCTTGGGGGTGATCTATCAGTTGAAAGAATATAGGCTGGACAGAGATCTATGGTTGGGTGGAACGTTGCTCTCACATAGCCAATTGTTTGACAGTTTCATCTTAAAGATAAGTATTCTCTGTGTTTTAAATTGTGATCATTATGTGCTCTGTTTTGAATGTTAATTATTCATGTTAATGAAATGAAATGATTCTCTTAATATGGTTGATATGAAGCTTGTGCATGGCATGAGGATGGGATTGCTTATTGTATGATTGTTCATTATTCTGCCTAGAAGAAATAGGCTGATGTATTCCCTTCTCCGTGTGTGTTATTATGGTTATTCCGTTGTGTTTATATTGAGTATGATTTTGCACTACATTTCAAGATAAGTATTCTTTGTGGTTTGAGTATGTTAATTATGTGCTCTGCAATGTTTTAATTAATGAATTTTTTTTATATGTTGAATGTATGATGAAACTGTGTGTGTATATAGTGTTTAATTCCGTTGTTTTTGTTGAGTATGAATATGCATACATAAGTTTTATTTATCCATGAATTTCTTACTAAGGAATGGGGCTGAGATTGTCAAATAAGCCCGGTATGTTTGGTCATGTTTACTACTTTGCACTGGATTGATGGAAGTGGACGTGGCATCAAGTGCTGTTGTAGACGATCGAGCGATTGAGTGCTGTAAAAGATGAAGACCAAATATGAAGACTCAGTACTGTAGAAGATAATGCTCCAGTACTGAAGATGTTGAAGATATTGAAAATGTTCCAGTAACTGTTCCAGTTGCTGATGTTGTTGAAGAAAACTTCCAATGATTTATAGATGTATCACCTTGATGTTGTTGATGATGCTCTTTCTCCTTACTCCTACATTTGATGTTGATGTTGTCAGTAGAATACCCTTCTCGTTAAGGGGGAGTGTTGAAATATTGTAACTTCAAAGAATATTCTATTGTATTTTATTCGGAGATGTTTTATTCCTCTATCAGGATGTTATTATTGTATTTGGTCATCATAGAGTCATGAGGTAAATCCTCCCATGTAAGTTGAGGCAATAGATCCCTTAGAGTCAAATGTAATGGGGTTTTTAAGTCCCCTAGAGGAGTTGGCCCTGTCAAAATTTGTTGAGTGGTAAAGTTAGTTGAGGCCGGCATGTCAAGTTGTAAAATTAAAGTAGAACTGAATGTATAAATAGAGAGTTAGGCTCTCTAATTTATTCATTCATTCACACACACACACTCACTTGTGTAATTCGCAATGAAGAGAGAGAGAAAGAGAGATATATGCAAGGAGAAGGAGCACTTGTTTGGGGTTTTGTCTTTGTACTTTTGATAATCTATATTGAGGAATTTTTGCTGGGTTTTCTTCCCCTAGAGGGTTTCCGAGGATAAATTTGTGTCTCTTGTGTTTATGTTGTGCTTGTTATTCTTTCAGTGATCCTGTATATGATATTATTGTGAAATTGAATTGAATACTGATTTTATCTATCTTAGCATATTGAATCTTAACAAGATAAACACCTGAAATTCCAATTGCTTATCCTTTTCTCATATTTTTGAACTAGCCAAAACCAATCTTTGACACCATAACAATTTCGCTTTAAGAAATATCCCAAATATTTGAACCCATCTGCTAAATCAAACATATGATAGGGAAGGAAAGTACAAATATTCCTCACAGTCTCCTCTTCAACCCCATTTTTCAGAAAAGCAGATTTGGATAAACTAACCTCCATACTAGATGCTACACAAAACAAGGAAACAATATCAACAAACACTTGCTATTCTTCCATAGTACCATTCTCAAATAAGACAACATCATCAACGAATAATAAATGAGTAATAAAGACATAAAAATACATTTTAATGCCTTTGATTTTACCCTCATTTTTAGCCATAGTTATAAATATACTAAGGCCTCCAATAACCAAAAGGAATAAAAGGGGCAAGAGGGGGAATCATTGTTTGATTCCTCTACTACTTGAGAAGAACCCTGAGGGGGCGTACATCCACATATATATAATAAATTTAAACATATATTATACTTTTAATAAAATATTAAATACCAACCATTAAATAATTATTTTAAAAAGAAAGTAAAGATGTATTTTCCAAGAGCAACCAGTGATTAATAATTATTTTCATAATAAAGTAAAAAGGTATTTACCTTAGTTGGAGGTAATTAATTAATTAGTGAATGCAATGAATTACGAAGTATGAAATTGAATGATATTTATATTTTATAGTGTTTAAAGAATTAAAATTTGGTTTTTTAATTTTTTATTTCAAAATTTAGTGGTGGGCTAGTAGGAGCCCATATCCGTATTACACCTACAATTAATTTTCGATTAACTTTGAATTGTTCCTAATTTCCATACACGAAAAGGCAATATGGCCAAATTATGCTACTATGCTAAAAAGTGTTATGTTTTTTGACATTAATAAAAGTGTGTGAGGCCAACATATACTCACAATGAAGTGTGCCCATGATGGACATCAAATAGAGAAGTATACACAAATTTTAAAATTAAAACAAGATAGAAAGTGGGGAACCCAAATTTGCAATATTAAAAATATATATTGCATATGTTTCTTTTTTAGTTCATTTTTTTTCTTCTTCTTCACTTTCTTCTCTACTCTTTTTCAATCAATTACAAACTATTTTATTTAATAACCTTTCTTAATGAAGATTCTATCCATTTCTTTTTCTTTTTCAAAACCATTTTGTTGCTCTTTTTATTTCTCTTCATTGTTTGATTTTCTCTACATTTTCTCCTCTCCTTAATCATCCTCTATGTAAATAACCCTATTCAGTGAGAACCTTCTCTTTTCTATTCTATGCGAGTAAATTCTCGATCCTCAATTTTTGTGAGCTCCCCTCTTTAATTCACATGAGCTCTCCATTATTATGTCCCCAACATATAGTTTTCGGTCAGGGACATTAGTTCAGGTGTGATTGTCAATTTTTTAAACCCGACTATAGTCTAAACATAGGAGAAAGAATTTTACTTTTAAAAACAAGTTTTAAAATAGCAATTATTTTAACTATGATTGGTTGTTTAAGGCTGACGTCTGCCTTGTTATGTGTTTCCCACCACGCAACGGAAAGCGAACGTCAAGTTGATATCCTTGTCATGGTTCTGACGGGTATGCCATCCTCGATTATGCAGTCAGGTATGACCGAGGCATGGAAATCAGGAAGGCATGCAACAATCCATCTGTCAATGTGCATGCTTACATGTGTGAATCCGGGACATCAAATTCATCTGTGGTTAACACATTAACATAGTGGCTATAGAAAATGGTTTCCCGGACTTCAAAGCCTCATTGACATGTTCTAACATAAATTCTCAGAGTTTGAAAGATGCCATGTTTCTAGAATCATTGGGCTTTGATGGGGCCCGAGCATCTCATCTACCTAGAAATATGATATTCCTAGCAACCGAGAACATGGGTGGGAATGATTGTGTTACCAGTAATTTTTTCCCCAACAAAGTATCAAAAAAACTCTTGCCCGATCCCATAACTTGATGTCATTGGATGGATGTAAAGTTATGTGATTCACTAGATCCCACCGAGCATTAGAAGGAAATGATAGAAATCACTCAAACTGCTAGGAAAAGTAGGTGAGAACCGAGTTATAGGATCTCTCAATACCGCGGTGTAATGTTTTAAAATTTACAGGCATACTGGACGATGGGAGTGGAGCAATTGAGAAACTCATTGTTGAAGATGACATTACACCGAGGCATTCATCAATCAGGTGAGGGAATTGCTATCATTTTATATATCCTTTCACTGAAATAGAAGTAGGATTCAACAACAATCATGGATGTATACATAGTTATATTTGGTTGAGTACATTGGCTTTTCTCCACTTACCCATTTGTTTATATTGAGAGAAATCAGAGTTATTTAATTAGTTAGTTACATCTGCAGGTAAATGACCAATTCCATGAATATAACCATGAAAAGTACAACCATATTTCGAGGGGAATGAAGGACATGTCTGCAGTTCCAGATCAAGGAAGGAGATCCCATACTTTATACTCATATCCCTTGGTGTTTGCCTCATCCTCAATTGGAAGAGGAGTTTTTATTTCAGTGGGAACCTTTTTTAATTGGAAAAAACCTCTAAATGATAAATATATGCAAGTCTATGGACCAACTCGTGGTGGGGCTTATGGATCACGCCTACCTATTGTAGGTACTGGATATCCTCCATATGGTGCAGCACTTGGCTATGGACCTACTGGGTATGGAAGTACATCAGGGTATGGTGCAAGTATGAATGGTGGATATGGTGCAACACCTATATATGGAGCAGCTACAGGCTATGCAGGAGACGCAACAGGATCTTATGGAGTTGGATTTAGAAATGCAACTAGTAGCACTACATATGGTTCTGGAACTGCTAGTTATGCTACTACTCCTGTACATACTCCCTATGGAAATGCTCCTATTTCTAGAACTGGTTGGGAAGCCACTACTGGCTCACCAAGATATGGAGTGGAAAGAGCAGGTTCTTGGGGTTGAATAGATCCTTCAAGACATCTTTCTATAGTTTCCCCTAGCTATGGATATGCAAGTAGTGATGCTTCCTATGGAAACAAAATTGACAGCAGTTACATGCAAGCAAGCAATGGTTATGGGCCTCCTGTTGGTGGAGCTAGTGGAGGAAGCTATCCAGGAGGATATGGTGATACACATGGTAATGTTGGTTATGGAAACTCATAGAAATTACTATATTTGGATAGGGTTGTAGTTCCATGGGCACTAAAGAAATGGGGTATGGTAAGGGAAAATTGGTACAAGTGCAGTGTTGTTTTCTCTATTCATGGATCTAGCTATTTGTAATCGCAGTATATTTATTTTATCCAAATCACTATGGAATGGAGATGATTTGAACTACTATTACTCTCTTGTATATTTCTCCTAAAAGTGTTTTTGTAGTGCCAGTTAATGTCTTTGTAGGTGATAGCTTCAAGAGAAGAGTTTGTAGGCATTGGCTAAGCCATTTTATGTGGCTTTGCTTTTGCAACCATGTATGTTAAGTGTACGAAATCTTAGGTTAAATTTCATGATACTAGTTAGGTTAGTAGGGATTCACACCTCATTGATATGGGCTTTGGAACTCTTAGGATTATTTTGAATTTTCCTATTTTTAAAGTGTTCTTTTAGGCATTTAAATTTCACAAATTATTGTAAACCAAAATCTTCTATGTTCATTTTTGTTTCATGTTGAGTATGGAGCTGTTCACTATATATTACTCTTTTATGACCATGCATTGGTCTTAGGTTTCCCCTCCACCTTACTGTAATTTCAAATCAATCTTAGCAAGAAATGTATGTATTTTGTTATGTTTAGTACGATGCACAATTTCTTGGTTTAGATATGCTATTATTTTAGTCAATTGTGTTCATTCTTCATATATGCATATTGGCAGTGTAGACTGATTGAGAGGCTAATCTAATAGAATACTCTCTAGGTCTGTTCATATTAGCTCAAAAGGGTTGTAAATATCAAATGATTAACTTTTATTTATATTTGTATGTATGTACTAGATCCATTAAATTTATAGAATGTCATGAACTGAATCTGTTTCAATTTTCTACTCTTGACAAATTAATGTAGCTTATGTGCTTTTGTTGTGTTGGGATTGCTACTCATGGATTTTTATATATGGTTTTTTTTAACATATTTACAAATGACATGCATTATGTTTTATGGTAATTTCTAGGTTTTAACATGCTTAATGTGTAAATTTGAATTTTAGACAAATCACTCGTTGCATCATTTTTAATTGGTATTATCCTGCAGTTTTGAAAACTAAATTGGTAGACATGATTATGTTTTATGAAAAGTAAAATCACCAAAGAAACAGAACTTGCATAGGAAATCAACTCACATACACCTTACAGATAAAGTGTTGACATAACAAGTGTTGAGCCCAGAATTGGCCCCTTTTAATCATCCTCGATCACCTTTTCTTCCCCTGTCCTACACCATTTATCATGCTAATCAGACCTGTTGTCCTCACTTTATTTCCCCAAGCTGCCAAGGTATGACTGATCATTGCTTTATCTTATTAATGCTTATGATTGTGATAATTAAGGCTGTGTATCTCTCAATTGTGTTAATATGTTATGATTTATGAAGGTAGTTTGAGATAAGTGGACTGCAGGAAGGTGGGGTTGAACAAGTCTTGAAAGGAGGGATGTTCGCTGCTTAAAAGGATCCTCGAAGTTCTAATCATCAATTAATGCATGTGGTTCTAATGCAACATTCTAGACAGAGCTATGACAGGGCAGCTGTAACAGAATGCGCTATAATTAGAGATCTTTAAGTTATTTGCCGCTCAATTCAATTGTGATCTGGAAAGATCACCACTCCTGGGCCAATCAACAGCTTTCTCACATTTTTATGTCCCTACTTTGCCACGTATTGTAACAGCTAGTGTTATTTAGGGCACCTGAAGATCAGAGATCTTCATGGCTGCCCATTATTAGGATCGGATGTTACGATCTGTATGTATAAATATGGGGAGCTGCCTCGACCCAAGGGGTTGAACAACGGGGGAATTTATTCATTGTATTAGCAGTAAAAGCAAACTGTGTAATCATTCTTCTGTTAATATAAGGAGTTACCTCTGAGTTAAAGGAACCTTACGTTGTTCAGCCAGCATCTCTATATGAAGGATGGGCCCGTCTTCCACAAAGATTGCTGAGTTAAATTAGGATTCTTCAATTTAGTGTTGTGCGATGTTTTGTTCATGATATCTCCTTTGTATGCAGCAGTAGTAATTGTGGTGTGGATTTCCAGTATAATTAAGATTATATTTCTTTGAGATTGGCAAGTAGTACAGAGTGACAATCGACTGAGTAAGAAACTTTATGCAATTTGTGTGACAGTTGTACACAACCTTGTTCATCTTGCAGTTAAGTTGTGATCCCATGAGATTTTGCAATTTATCTTTCTTGTTATGATTGTTGATTTTCATTCCTGTAATTCAATATGTTAGAGCAGCTGAACTCAATCCTTTGCAATTGAATTTCTAGATTAATATTTAGTTTATGCTTATGGTTTTCAAGAGTGATCAGATTGAAGAAGTGAGTTACTTGTTCTAGGATGTGAATAGGATTTCTTTTTATCTGCAATTGTCTTTGAATCTTATTTTATTTCTTGTTGATGCATGGTAGAAAGGAATTGAAATTATAGTATTTAGATAGCAACTAGGATTACACAGATCTTTGGGATGGACATAGTTGTTAGAGGATAAAAGTATTTAATTATAGTGATTTGGTGTTTAAGCATAGATTGTGCATCTATCCTTTGAAATAAAAGACTTTCTCGGGTTGACAATAAATCTCGTCTGCTCTATATGTTGGAATAATCTATCTGCATATAGGGTGCTCAACATTTTGGCGCCGTTGCCGGGGAAGGATAAAAATTAAACACTAATCATTAGTTGCATCTGGTAATTGTTTCTAGTCATTCTTTTCTTTGCTGAAATGATTCGGTTCGCATGAATACAAGGAGGGTAAAACGAGATCACCTCCCAACTCCCAAAACCCCACAAAATACTAACAGTGCAGGTGGCTTGGGCCGCGGTCGAGGACCACCATTGGGCAGAAGAACATTGATTGACGATCTTGTTGACAGAACTGATTCATCCACCAGGGCTCGGCATCAAGAAACTCCTATCAGAAGAAGCTCTGTTGATCTGGGGGCGCTAGCATCAGGATCCACGGTGGAGAATACACGAGCAGCCGTGACTCCCTCATATATCCCTGCTGAGGAAGGCACAGCTAATGCAGCTGTTATAACTGAACATGCTGTTACAATTGAGGAATACACAGCTGTTACAACTGAACCTGCTATTACAACTGAGGAAGACACAGCTGTTACAACTGGATCTGCTGGTAGAGGTTCGATCTGCCACATTTACGGGAAGGATGTGACTGAAGAAGAGTGGACGCAGTTCCACCAGAAGTATGTTGATCGGGAACAAAACAAGGACGAAGAAAAAAATGAGGAAAAGAACACAAGAACGAACGAAGAGGAGAAAATAGAAGAGGAGATGAGTAACAGACATGAGTCCGACGAGGAAGAGGTGATGATGGAAAACTATCATCATGAAAATCACTCCCTGCCTGAGGAAACCATGACTACACTACAATTTCCAATTCGGCAGCCAGAAGGGATAGCCCCTATGAAAAACATCTCACCATCAGTGTTGCCTCGCTTCCATGGAAGGGCGACAGAAGATCCAGACGAATTCCTTTTTGAATTTGATATCCTCTGTCGCAACTACGATTATGTCACCGATGCCTAAAAGCTAAACTTTTTCCCACCACCCTGAAGGACAACGCATTGCACTGGTTCATGAGCCTCCGGGGAGGAACCGTTGCTAATTGGCATAGGATGAAACAAGTGTTCCTGGAGAAATATCAGGAATATTGCAACACCAAGGACAAGAGAGAGGAATTATTCAAAATGGTGCAGAAGGAGGATGAAAGTCTGGAGGATTTTGTAGAAAGGCTGCTGTACAATGTGCAAAGAGCTGGGCAGACGAACATAGGGCTGGACGTGCTCAAGATAATCTTGCTTCGTGGGATCAGGGATGATTCTTTAGACATGTTAAACCTGCTAGGAAAGGGAGATATATCCAAAGAACCTTTTGGGAAGATTGTGGAACTATGTAAGAGATACTCCAGGGGGTCTTCCAGGAACAATAAGCGCGATAAACGGGATAAGCTGGAACATGATGTCTTCGAAAGAACTCAGAAGTCGTCCAATGGAGGAGCTACCTGTGCAAAGATAGGCAATCTCCTTGAAAATTTTAAAACAGAAATGATGAGCTCCATCTCTTCGGAGATTGATGTCCTGAAGGAAAAACAAAAATAGGCAGTGGAGGATCTCACACTAGGTGTGTTCTGTCCCCGATGTAGAAAGAATCATCCGCTGAAAGAATGCCCTCTTGACAAAGTGGAAGTATGCCAGTTGTGTGAACTGAACCATGACATGAAAGAAAGTCCCACACTTCCCCAAGTGAAGGTTGTTCTGCAGGCATCAACTCCAGAATTGGAATCATCCTATTTCATTGCACAGAAGAAACCTTGGCAGCCTCGAAATCAAGGTATGCCTCTGGACTCGCTTCCATTTTTGAATAATATGAGCAATTGGAATAATAACATGCAAAATGTGAATACACAATTCCCTTCAAATTATGCTTAGTGGAATCCTTCCCAACCTGCAATGCAAAATTATAACTCATGGAGTCCCTGGACACAACCACCACATCAACCTACGTCATGGTCTACTGGATGGAGGAACTTCCATCCTGGGAACCAGTTTCCTCAACCACCTCCACCTCAACAGTCACCATATTCTCCTCCATACCCTCAATTTCCTCAATATCCCCAATACCCACCTCAGCAATCGCAGCTGCAGCTGCAGAATAATTCTGTCCCTAATATACCAATGCGGCCTCAGCTGCCTGCCCAACCTAATACTAACCCGAATAATAAAATAGTCCATCAATTGGAAACTATCAATATGCCGGCCTACTCTCTTTCCCCTGTACCTTGTAATGATATTCGTCTACGATCTGGGAAGATAATAGAACCTGTAATTACAGAAGATACTCCACCTTCTGTGCATGAAGAAGGAGAGAGTTCACAGCATCCACCTGATACAGTTCCTATCACTGAAGGTGCTGAGCATCCCTTAGATGGGACGGCTGAAACATCAAATAAGAAATCAGATAATACGCAGCCTACCCAGCTGATAAGGCAACCACCATATCCCGAGAGACTAATGCTACCAAAAATAGGGGGGCAACCTCACTTTAACCTCCTAGGAGAGTTAAAGAATCTTTATGTTAAAATCCCCCTTCTGCAAGCTTTTCAAGATGTGCCTATTTATGCTAAAACCGTTCAGGACCTGTGCACTAAGAAACCAGGGAGGAAACCCAGAGATCCTCCCACTGTTCACGTCATAGGGAATTTATCTGCTTTAATAACAGGAAAAACCCCTGTGACCAAGTATGACGACCTTGGCAATCCTACTGTCACTGTACATATAGGACAAACGCATATACCCAACGTGCTAGTCGACTTAGGAGCAGCGATCAATGTCATAACAATTGAGACTGTCAAGAAGCTTGGGCTCACTAATTTTAGACCGACCCCTACCATTTTAGAATTGGCAGACAGATCCACCATTAGACCCGAAGGGATTTTGGATGACCTTGTCATCTCAGTAGATTCATGGGAGTACCCTGCTGAATTTTTGATATTACAACCAAAATCACGGCTGGGGGGACATCCATTGATCCTGGGGAGGCCTTGGTTGGCCACAGCTGATGCTTGCATCAGCTGTCGATCGGGGTCCATGACTATATCTGATGGTACAGAGACTAAAAAACTCACCCTGTATCCTCCAGCTCGGCCAAGTTTAGAGGCTGAAACTTCCCTTTGGATAGAGCAGGAGGAGGAGGAGGATGTTCATCCATTATTAACTATAGGGAAGGCCTTAAATTTTAAAAACAAAATATAAGACGATGTTATCAGTAATTTTATTAGCGAACCTGCTTCAGTGGATAAAGATGTCTATCAAATCCTGAACATTACCCTTGGTAAGGAAGAACAAGAAAATCTTACGGAAGAAGCACTAGTTGGTGACACAAACATAATCCCAGTTTTGAAAAGTTCAAAAAGCATTCCTATTGAGGTAGAGCCTGGAAGGACTTTGAATATCAACCCTGGTCTCTCCTTAGAGGAACAGACGCACCTAATCAGTCTCTTGAAGGAAAATAAGGGGGCATTCGCCTGGGAGTATACAGACATGAGGGGTATTCCCTCTAATCTGTGCACCCACCATATTTATATTAAAAATGACTCTCGACCTGTGTGTCAAAACCAACGACGCATGAACCCCAATCTGAGGGATATAGTGAAGGAGGAAATCCAAAAACTTCTGGAAGCAGGATTTATATATCCCATTTCAGATAGTGAATGGGTTTCCCCCCTCGTAATTGTGCCCAAGAAAAATGGTAAATGGAGAGTCTGTGTTGATTATAGGGAGCTGAACAAAGCTACACAAAAGGATCATTTCCCTTTGCCCTTCATTGACCAAGTACTTGATACCCTATCAGGGAAAAAGTTCTTCTCCTTCCTAGATGGGTTCAGCGGGTACAATCAAATTCAGATTGCTCCTGAGGACCAGGATAAGACCACCTTCACTTTCCCCTAGGGAACGTTTGCCTACAGGGTGCTTCCCTTTGGTTTATGTAATGCACCAGTAACATTCCAAAGAGCTGTAATTGGCATATTCTTTGAATTGGTTAATGATAGTATGGAAGTCTTTATGGATGATTTTACTCCCTATGGCAAAGATTTTGAGGAAGCACTGGAAAATTTAAAGAAGGTTTTAATTCGCTGCGAACATACTCGTCTCTCATTAAGCACTGAAAAGTGCCATATGATGATGAGTGAGGGGGTGGTATTAGGGAATTTCATCTCTACCAATGGTATTCAGGTGGATCCTTAAAAAATTAAGGTGATAAAAAATATACCGACTCCTTCAACTCAGAAAGAGGTGCGAATTTTTCTAGGGAATGCTGGGTATTACCGTAGGTTTATAGAAAACTTCTCCAAACTTACTTCTCCTTTGTTTTCTTTGTTAATGAAGGATGCACATTTCGTGTGGAGTGAAGCATGCCAGACAGTGTTTGATAAGCTTAAGGGGAAGCTGTCCACAGCTCCTATCCTAAGGGGACCTAATTGGACCCTACCCTTCCACATTTCTTCAGATGCCTCTGATGCTGCCATTGGAGCAATATTAGGACAACAGGATGGTCAAGTACCTTATGCCATCTATTATGTTAGTAAAAACTTAGCCCCTGCTGAACTTAATTATACTGTTACTGAAAAAGAATTCCTTGCTATTGTTTACTCTATTAATAAATTTCGGCACTACATTACTGGGTATCCTACGTTTGTGCACACTGACCACTCTGCCATTAAATATTTAATGAACAAACCTGTTACCAATTCCAGAGTGACCAGGTGGCTCTTATTATTGCAGGAATTTGATATTACCATTATAGATAAACTTGGAAAAGAAAATGTTGTTGCTGATTTTTTATCTCGTTTTACTAACAGTGATGACAATTCGCCTGTTGAGGATTCTTTCCCAGATGAACATCTATTTGCACTTTTAGCTCATTCCCCCTGGTATGTAGACGTCGCTAATTATTTGGTTGCAGGAAAGCTCCCGCCACACATGTTTAAACGAGAAAAGAGAAAAATTATCCAGCAAAGTGCCAGGTATTGTTGGCTCAATGGTCATCTCTTCTACACAGGACCCGATCTTGAGATTAGGAGATGTGTAAAAGAAGATGAGATCTTTCACATACTGAAGGCCTGTCATGATGGACCTTGTGGGGGACACTTTGCAGATAAAAGAACAGGGCATAAAGCGCTACGGATGGGCTACTATTGGACGACTCTGTTCAGGGACGCTAAAAGGTATGTTCAGTCCTGTGACAGCTGCCAAAGGATGGGCCAGCCGAATAAAACAGATCATATGCCTCTACAACCTCAAGTAGTAGTTGAACCATTTGATAGATGGGCACTGGATTTTGTTGGCCCTATCAACCCTCCTTCCAGACAGAAAGTTTACATTCTGGTTTGTACTGATTATATGACCAAGTGGGTAGAGGCTATAGCTTTGGCTAAGGCTAATGACCAGGTGATAATTGATTTTATGTACAGTGAAATCTTTACCCGCTTTGGGGTACCAAAGGAAGTAGCTACCGATGGGGGACCGCAATTCATATCACACCAATTTGAATCCTTGCTCCGGAAGTATCATGTGCAGCATAGGGTGGCTTCACCTTACCACCCCCAGGCCAATGGTCAGGTGGAAAGTACTAATAAAGTTATTGAAGCAATCCTTACTAAAACAGTTAAAAGCCATCGAAAGGATTGGGTTGATAGGATTCCGGAAGCACTGTGGGCATATCGCACAACTTGGCGCAACACCACATGGTTCTCTCCCTATGATCTAGTGTATGGGAAGAGTGCCATCTTTCCAATTGAATTTGAGATCAAAACCTTGAAAACAGCCACCGAAATGAATCTGGATGTAACAGAAGCCCAAAAGAGAAGATTGAATCAACTAAATGAATTGGATGAGAGACAGTTAGCTGCAGTAGACCAGACTGTGTTGCTTCAACAACAGAGATCCAACTGGCATGACCAATTTATTAAAAAGAAAACCTTCCGTGAGGGAGACTGGGCGCTACTATATGACTCTAGGTTCAAGAGGGATTTTAAAGGTAAATTACGCACAAGATGGCTGGGTCCATATCTGGTCGATAGGGTATTTGACAATGGCACTGTCCGTCTGGTGACCATCGATGAAAATCGTATACCATTACTTGCTAATGGCCACATACTGCGACTGTATCGTACGCCTATTTCGAAAGATGCATTCATTTCGCAAATTGCCACCGATCTAGATTATCAACTGGCACTAGAGCAAGAATCTCTCTCTGCCCTTGGCAATCCTTAAACTAAAAATCGCATTTTACATTACTGTACATAAATAACTTTCTGCTGTAGCGTATAATTTTTTTTTTTTTTCTTCTCTTTGCATTTGATCTTTTTGTTTGCTGTTGTTTTTCAAAAATTTCCAGGGAAGCACCAGGAGAACGACCAGATTGGGCCTGTCAAATGAGAGTCGCCCTGTGCCGTCCTGTGCTGTATTTCCCTTTTTCCTTATAAAAAAAAAATCCCGGCAGCTGCAACATCTTTTTCGGCAGCTGCGACATATTTTCCGGCAGCTGCAATATCTTTTCCGGCAACCGCGATATCGTTTCTCGGCAGCTATGAAATCGTTTCCTCGGCGGCCACAAACCTTCTTTCTCGGTAGCCGTGAACCATTCCCAGCGGCTGCAACATCATGTCCCAGTGGCTGCAACATCATGTCCCAGCGACTGCAACATCATTTCCCAGCAGCTGCAATATCATTTCTCGTCAACCGTAAAATTGTTTTCCCGGCGGCCGTAAACCCTTTTTCCCGGTAGCTGTGAACCATTTCCCGGCAGCTGCAACATCTTTCCTAGCGGCTGCAACATCTTTTCCCGGCATCCGTGAACCATTTTTCCAGTAGCTGCAATATCATTTTTCCAACGGTCGTAAAACCTCTTTCCCGGCTGCCATGAACTATTTTCTGGTAGCTGCAACATATCCTCCGACGGCTGCAACTTATTTCCCGACAACTGCGACATATCTCCCGGCGCCATAAAACTTTTCCCTAGCAGCCATGATTTTTTTATTTCGATAGCCGTAAAACCTTTTTCCCGGCTGCCGTGAACCATTTTCTGGTAGCTGCAACATATCTTCCGACGGCTGCAACATATTTCCCGGCGACTGTGACATATCTTCCGCCGCCGTAAAAATTTTCCCTGACAGCTGTAATTTTTCCCGATCCCGTAAATTCTTTTCCCGACTGCCGTGAACCGTTTTTCGGTGGCTGCAACATATTTCTCGGCGGCTGCAACATCTTTTTCGTCGGCCGTGATATCATTTTTGGCAACTTGCATTGGTAACTCCTGTGTTAACGGAAGAATTGCTCCAACCCTACTAAGCTATGGCTTTGATTCATCCTAGTCGTGCCGACGAACTCATCATTCCGACCCCGAGGATGCAATGGTTTGTGTTTCACTGGTGGAAGGAATTATTGCATTATTTATGACTGTGCACGAGTCTGGTTCCGCAACATCACCAACTGCACGCTCCACCATTCTCCGCAGGATATTTGACGCACAGTCTTATGAGGTATGGCTTTCATTTATCACGTGATTAAGTGTTGATATAATTGAACAATATCAATTGTACCTTTATATGTATCGCCATTATGCCTAATGAGACCTTTCCCTCGTACAATGTAAACATTAATAACTGCCACCTTCCCCAATTCAGAATGGAAATTTCGAACGTTTTTCTGTGCTCAACTTTCCTAATTTGTCCATCTCTTCAACATCTCCGCTCAACGATTCGTGCATCCTCTGTGCTGCAACTTCTATTCTTGGATTCTATCATTTGTGGGATAGCAAATTCATCTTGCTGCCAGGACCATGGGAATTCCAGTTCGTCATGAACCTTTGAATACACAGGAACTCAGGAAAAATCTTCAAGTTCTTGCCATCTTTCAAGCCGTTGGCTGGCTCGAATTTTTTGAGCGACTAGATGGATTCAATCGGGAAGCAGCCTTTCAATTCGCTTTAAAACTCACCAAAACTCACTCCATGGTGTGGGGGTTGCGCATAGAAGTCTCCGAGGCCATTATATCCAAGGTTACTGCCATTCCGTTGGTGGGAAGGCCATGGTTTAACCGACGAGTCCCCACGACGACTGCACGGGAAGCATTTTTACTGGAGGGGGAGCAAGTAGAATCATCAAGAAGAGGGATCGCACTGCACTCATTGCCGCGGCCATGGGACCAGGTTGCTGTCTTTCTCAAGAAGTACATCACTTGTGAAGGTAGATATCAAACTGTGTATAATTCTGAACTCCCTTTACTTTCTCATCTCCACCATGGCATTTTATTAAACATTCCATATTATCTACTACATGACTTGCGTCATATGGTGGCATTCGTCCAGTCTGCTAAGCACCCACTTTCCTCCCTCACTCACCATGGCCTTATCAAATTAATAATTGTAAGAACCCTTGCCCAACATCATATAACCTCGGAACAATTCATAGCTCGATCTCAGCAACTCGCCCCCTTGCGGGTTATCCCATTACAACAGATACGAGTTCCACCACAACAGGAGGACCGGAGTCTCTCCACTGAAGTTGGGGGGGGGATGAAACTATAGTAGAAGAAAAACAACCGGGGGCACAAGCGGAGCCATCTAGGGGGGATGAAACTCCATTAGAAGAAGAGCAATTGGGGGCACAAGCAGAGCCATTTGGGGGGGATGAAACTCCATTAGAAGAAGAACAATTGGGGGCACAAGCAAAGCCGTTGGGGGAGGATGTAGATAAAAACCCTGTGGAAAATCCAGACAATAGGGTAGCTCTGACACCAGAAGGTGAAATTGGAGCAGCACTAAATGCTGCGACAAGTGAACCTGAAGGTGACAGAGCCAGGGCAATAGAAGAAAATATTGAGCTGGTAACTATTGAATCCTCACCTGAGTGGGTAGGAGGAGCTTTAATTGAAGAAGAACAACATGAGGAGCAAGAAAACATTCCTTCGACCTCAGCTATGAATCCCTATGTACCAGCTACACAAAATAAAACACCACAAAAGAAAATAAAGAGAGCAATCAATGAATTTAACATAACCTCACCAATCAGAAAGAAAATAACTAGATCAGCTACAGTAGTAGAGGCAGCCAGAAAAAGATGGGCAACCTTAGAGGCACAGGTTGAACCCCCGATCCTTGTACCGAGACCAATGGATGCTCCACAAAGGCCAGTTGAGGAAGAACCCAGAATTGAAGGACTTCTGGCTGAGAACACACTGTTAAAAGAAGACCTCCAAGTGCTTCGAAGGGAATTGGAAACCTGGAAGGAAACCTGCAGAAAACTAGGTGAAAGGAAACTGTATACATTGGTAGAGGCTGCAGACCAACTGGAGGGGTCAAACTCTACTGAGCCTGGTAAGGAGGATGAACAAGTAATCTGTCCCACCTGTGGAGAAATATTCAAGGAGGCAAGCCACAAGATTATACTTCGTACCTACTCAGCACAATAGCCTGCGGCCACAATAGAGGAAGCTGCAGAAAAAGAAGATGCTGCCACACAAGAACCAACATCTTTAAACATCCTTGCTGAAGCTGCCACCAATCCTGTGACAGAGGAGCTAAGGGATGAAATCATGTATGATGATGGGGATAAACAATACACTGTAACCCCAGAATGCTCACACGACACAGATATTATAGAGCAGATGGGAGAAGAACCGGGGATGGGGAACACTCTGGATCTTAATGAAGAATTCTATACTGTAACCCCAGAATGCTCCCATGACACAGAAATTTTAGAATAGGATCCACAAAGGCAAGACAATGATAAACTTGAACAGGGTGCTGTAACACAAGAACCAACAAACCTAAGTATACTTGTCCAATCGGTCGAACAAATGGGAGAAGAACCCGAGATAGAGGACACTATGGAATTTAATGATGAACTATGGGTTGTAACCCCAAAATGTTCCCATGACACAGAGCTTATAGGAGAAGAATTGCAACAACAGGAGGATGAAGAGGCAAGCCAGGATGTTGCTACACAAGAACCAACATCCTTGGAGGCTGCAGCAGGTACTCCTAAATTTTAATTAGAAGATAACTCTGGAAGGGATATCATTCCCGATATGTAGTGGAGTGAGGATGAACAGGTACGGACACAATCCGCAGGTGACACTGAAATATTGGAGGAGGAGTTGCACAATGAGGAAGATATCCAATCTCAGCAACAGAAGGAAAAAGAAGATACTGAAATCTTGGAGGAGGAGCTGCACAATGAGGAAGATATCCAATCTCAGCAGCAGAAGGACAAAGAAGAAACTGTTACACAAGAACCAGTGTCTCTAAAAGCAATCAAGGTAGCTGCTGAAGAGAGTCTAAAGGATGTTGCTGTTACACAAGAACCAGCAACTCTCATATTAGACTTAGATGTGCTAGAAGACACTGCCCCACAAGAACCAGTGCTTCTACCTCCTAGAAATGTCATTGATTTGGACTCAGATTAAGATTTCCTTCAAGTCCTCCCCAGGCACAGCATATAATGAGACTGCAGGAAGAAGTGATTTCCACTTGCACCAACTGCATTTCCAGACACCAGCAGGTAGCATTCGAAGGGGAACAGTGATGCTGGAAGGTATTGGGTTACTCACGGAGGCTTTTTAAAGACAGGTGAGGTGCCTGAGTTTCCCTACAATTTTTCCTCTCTCCATGGATAGAGCTCAGTACAGGACTCAGATTCCAATGATGCAGGTTGTTGCATGAGGACATGCAACAGGGTAGTTGGGGGGAGATGTTGAGCCCAGAATTGGCCCCTTTTAATCATCCTCGATCACCTTTTCTTCACCTGTCCTACACCATTTATCATGCTAATCAGACATGTTGTCCTCACTTTATTTACCCAAGCTGCCAAGGTATGACTGATCATTGCTTTATCTTATTAATGCTTATGATTGTGATAATTAAGGTTGTGTATCTCTCAATTGTGCTAATATGTTATGATTTATGAAGGTAGTTTGAGATAAGTGGACTGCAGGAAGGTGGGGCTGAACAAGTCTTGAAAGGAGGGATGTTCGCTGCTTAAAAGGATCCTCGAAGTTCTAATCATCAATTAATGCATGTGGTTCTCATGCAACATTCTAGACAGAGCTGTGACAGGGCAGCTGTAACAGAATGCGCTATAATTGGAGATCTTTAAGTTATTTGTCGCTCGAGTCAATTGTGATCTGGAAAGATCGCCACTCCTGGGCCAATCAACAGATTTCTCACATTTTTATGTCTCTACTTTGCCACGTATTGTAACAGCTAGTGTTATTTAGGGTGCCTGAAGATCAGAGATCTTCATGGCTGCATGTTAATAGGATCAGATGTTACGATCTGTATGTATAAATATGGGGAGCTGCCTCGACCTAGGGGGGTGAACAATAGGGGAATTTATTCATTGTATTAGCAGTAAAAGAAAATTGTGTAATCATTCTTCTGTTAATATAAGGAGTTACCTCTGAGTTAAAGGAACCTTACGTTGTTCAGCCAGCATCTCTGTGTGAAGGCTGGGCCCGTCTTCCACAGAGATTGCTGAGTTAAATTAGGATTCTTCAATTTAGTGTTATGTGATGTTTTGTTGATGATATCTCCTTTGTATGCAGCAGTAGTAATTGTGGTGTGGATTTCCAGTATAATTAAGATTATATTTCTTTGAGATTGGCAAGTAGTACAGAGTGACAGTCGACTGAGTAAGAAACTTTATGCAATTCGTGTGACAGTTGTACACAACCTTGTTCATCTTGCAGTTAAGTTGTGATCCCATGAGCTTTTGCAATTTATATTTCCTGTTATGATTGTTGATTTTCATTCCTATAATTCAATATATTAGAGCAGCTGAACTCAATCCTTTGCAATTGAATTTCTAGATTAATATTTAGTTTATGCTTATGGTTTTCAAGAGTGATCAGATTGAAGAAGTGAGTTACTTGTTCTAGGATGTGAATAGGATTTATTTTTATCTGCAATTGTCTTTGAATCTTATTTTATTTCTTGTTGATGCATGGTATAAAGGAATTGAAATTATAGTATTTAGACAACAACTGGGATTACACAGATCTTTGGGATGGACATAGTTGTTAGAGGATAAAAGTATTTAATTGTAGTGATTTGGTGTTTAAGCATAGACTGTGCATCTATCCTTTGAAATAAAATACTTTCTCGGGTTGACAATAAATCTCGTCTGCTCTGTATGTTGGAATAATCTATCTACATATAGGGTGCTCGACAACAAGAATATCAAAATATACAAAACAATTATTAAGATTATATGCTTCTTTACATCCATTTGTCAGGATTGGTCAGTGTTGATTGATTGCTTTCATTATGGTATCAGAATGATATCACTATGTACATAATTTCTAACCTATTTAGTATAGAGGATCATTGGACCTTAGTGTGGATATCTAGTGAAGATACAAGATGTTATTGTGATGCAGTGTCAATATTAGGTACTTGTAAATCGTTTAATATGGAAGCTTAATGTGAATTTTAATGCCCGTGTTTATCATATCAATTTGAGATTCAACACTAATTTGGTGTTCTGTATTTCTTTTTTTTAGTCCCAATTTTTAGAAACGTGTCCAATGTGTAATAGAGTGCAATAACTATCCAAATGTTAGATGTTTTGGAATTTTTCTTAAAAGTGCCTATGTTTCATCTTTTGTTTGTAATATCAGTAGTGCATTTAATATAGATACCTATGATCAATAAAGATTGAAAAAAATTTTGGGTAATCTTATTAGAGGTTAATATGTGCATCTGTTGAAATTCGATGGATTTTTTTATCTTCCCAGTAATGAGGACGAGATTTCCATCAATTTAGAGCAAGTCTCTAATATGTCCTTTGTCAGAACTATAGATCTAGCTAAACTAGCTTACCTATCTTAGCACTCAATAACATATCATAGTAAATAAGAATAGAAAGAGAACAAGGAAAAGAGTACACCAAATATACGTGGTTCACCCAATTGGGCTACGTCCACGGGAAGGTTGTCTTCTATTATCTACATAAATCTCCTTCAATCTTACAATAGAGCAACTATAAAAACCCCAATACAAATATAGCAGAGCTTGAGATCACAAACCATGTGTCAATACTATATATGAGCATATACCACTTTATCACTTGTTGTATCTCAATACTTGTGATGTGACTCCCTTGACTCTATTATATACCAAAAGATGTGGAGGAATTACTCTCACATATTGCATGTGGGATAGTATAATTCTCCATAATAACATCTCTTTATATAATGATCGATATCAAGAGTAAACTTTACCATAATGAATATGGGATATAATGTATTACTATTTTACATAATATTGTGGATAACTTCTAACATAATACAAAGACATTATTACCTTCCAAGGAATATAATTAATATATTCCAACAATCCCCCTTAATAATGGTTGGGAGAAAATACCACACTAACATTAAGGAAGAAATCGAACCTGAACCAAGTTGAAATATATAAATAGTAGTTGATCGTCAATCAGAATTATCACCTGCCCAGTCAGAATCTATATATCTAGAAAGTGAAACTGTAGCACCGCTCCAATAAAAAACACCATAGTGCAATGTCCCCTGTAAATATCTCAGAATTCTCTTTGCTTCTTGCCAATGAATTTCATGAGGTTGTTGCATGAACCGTGAAACCATAATGACGGAAAACGAGAGATATGGTCTGATGTGAGTTAAATATATCAAAATTCCCACGAGCTGACGATAAAGAGTAGCATCAACAAGAGGAGTAGTACACTCAACAATTAGATTTACACCGGACTGAAAAGGCGTAGGATCAGGTTTACAATCACTCATATGGAAATGAGTCAATAAATATGTAGCATACTTCGGCTGAGAGAGAAGAATACCATCTGCCATATGCCAAATTTGAAGACCCAAGAAATAGTGCAATATACCGAGATCAGTCATTTCAAAATGCTTTTGAAGGTCACTTTGCATATTTTGAATTAAAACAAGTTGGATACTAGTTATAATAAGATCATCCACATATAACACAATAATGAGGATATGATCACCAAAGCTCTTAACATACAGATTAGGATCAGATATACAACGCTTGAAACCATTATTCAAGAAATAAGTATCAATTTTTTCATACCAAGCCTTAGGTGCTTGTTTGAGACCATATAAATACTTGTGTAATTTGCATACCAAACTTGAAGATTCAGCATTAATAAATCCAGGAGGTTGTTACAAATAAATGTCTTCATTAAGATTACCATTTAAAAAAGCACTTTTAACATCCATTTGGTGTATTTTCCACTTATAAGATGAAGCAAGAGATAAGATGGTTCTTATTGTATTCATTTTAGCAACAAGAGAAAAAGTTTCATTATAATCAATACCTTCAAGTTGATTAAAACCTTTTGCAACTAAACAAGATTTATATTTTTCAATCTGTCCTTCTATAGTAAACTTAGTTTTATAAATCCATTTACAACCAACTAAATTCTTTCCCGAATGAAGAGGAACAAGATCTACCAAGTCTTTTTCTTCATAAGAGAATCATACTCAACAGACATAGCTTGTTCCCAATGAGGTTTACCCTTATCTTGAGCATAAGAGGTAGGATCATCTATGGAAAAAACTTTGGTCATAAGAGCAAAGTTAGATCTAGTTCTACGAGTATCGGAAGGGTTACCGACCTCAGTACCTGAAGATTCAAGAGTTTTCCTAACCCAAACGGGAAGGTTAGAAGGAACAAAAGTCACTTCATGAGCTTCGAGACTTTCAAGCGGAACACTTGAAGAAGAGGAGGAACTAATATCAATGACAAGCACAGTACTGGAAGGAGTAACAGATATAGGAGTAACAGGATACAATGGAATATTCAGGGTAACATGAGTTTCTACATACTCAGGTAGAGGAGAGACTTCACTAAACTGGACATCTCTTCGGATTATGACACTCTGATTAGAAGGATCAAACAACATGTAATCCTTGGAATCCTCAACATAACCAATGAATATACCCTTGTGGGACTTGGGTTCTAACTTTTTCCGTTTTTCATTAGGAATATGAGCCCAACATTCACAACCAAACACCTTAAAGTTACTAATATCTGGTTTTCTACCATTCCATATTTCCTCAGGGGTAACATGCTTAACAGTTTTTGTAGGAACTCTATTTAAAATAAAGTTAGCACAACTTATGGCTTCAGCCCAAAATTTCTTATGTAATCCTTTAGAATAAAGCATACATCTATCCATTTCAATTAAAGTTTTGTTTTTCCTCTCAGCAACACCATTTTGTTGATGTGTGTGAAGAACAGTCTTTTGATGTTGAATTCCACGTTTAGATAAAAATAGTTCAAATTCCTTCTTAACAAATGCCCCCCATTATCATTTCTTAAAGTCTTAATTCTTTTACCAAATTCATTTTCGACCAAGGATTTAAATACTTGAAATTTAGAAAAAGTGTCATTTTTATGTTTCAAAAAATAAACCCATGATTTTCTACTAAAGTCATCAATAAAAGTAAGAAAATAAACTGCATTAGAGATAGAAGGAACTTCAAGAGGACCACAAATGTCACTATGAATTAATTGCAAAGGTTCTTTAGCACGCCAAGCTTTACCTTTATCAAATATTTCTCTATGATGTTGACCAAGAACACAACCTTCAAAAACACCATTAGTAGACGAAATATTAGGCAAGCCAAGTACCATTTTAGTTAACATTTGCATTTTACCACAATTCAAATGACCCAATATTTCATGCCATAATTTACTTAGTTCATTAGCATGAGCAACATAGGAATAAAAAGGTTGTCTTTTAGTTGAATTAAAACAAGTAAATTTATATAAACTAGCAATATGATCAACATGA
Source organism: Larix kaempferi (assembly GCA_027924585.1). Classification (NCBI taxonomy): domain Eukaryota; kingdom Viridiplantae; phylum Streptophyta; class Pinopsida; order Pinales; family Pinaceae; genus Larix; species Larix kaempferi. Next base: position 56,845,543 of record BSBM01000753.1, read on the forward strand.
CCAGAAGAAACTACTTTGAAATTTTGATTGATATCTTTAAGAACATATTTATCAGACCAAGCTTCAAATTTATATCCTTTTTGACATTCATGATAAATAGAAAGAAAGTTGATGGGCATGTGTTCAACATGAAAAACATCTTCCAATTGACCATTAGCAACATTAACAGTACCAGAACCAATTACGAAAAGTTGTTTACCATCACCTATAGATAATTTCTGAGATGTGTTTTTATTATTGTCATAAGATGTAAATAAAGAAGCATTACCAGTCATATGTTTAGAAGCACCAGAATCCATTATCCATTCCACATTAGAAGAAGAACTACTAGACAAAACAACAGAAGCACACAAAGCTACTTCTGATTCATCAGAACCATTCTTTTTAGCCTTAGCCTTTAAACGTTTCGCTTTAAAGCAATTCTTTTCAGGATGGTTAGTTTTACTACAATGTTTACAAGGAGGATACGCTTTCTTCTTCTTACTATTTTCACGATGTGCATTAGAAGAATTACTAGAGTTATTAGTAGGATTTGAAGTGTGTGAATTAGACACTTTAAAATTATTAAAACCTTTCTTAGGATTCTTAGTATGTGCTACAAGAGCCTTATTAGGTGAGAGTTGTCCTAAAACAATTAAACTTTCTTGCTCATTTATCAACCCTTTACAAAAATCATCAAAAGTAGGTTTCGTGGTATTTGAAGACAATTAAAGACCCCTATTCGTAGTTTGGATGAACATATCAAAACAAGATGGCATTTTTTGTTCTACAAGAGTTATAAGAGCAATGTTTGTTTTCTTGTAATCTTTACCACAATTATTTAATTTTTCATTTAAAGTTTTCACTTTAGCAATATATAATTCTACTCTTTCCAATTTAGTAGGATCCAGCTCATAAATCTTCTTTTCAAGGTAATAAGCAGAAACATCATCAAATTTATCAAATAAAGAAGAAAGAATTTTCCATACCTCAACCGGGTTGTCTTTTTCCTCAATACTTACCTAAAGACTATCTGAAACCATTTGACCAATGAGCCCTCTTGCTTGATCACATTTATCTTCCCATATAGACAAAGCTTGAGCATCAACAGGTTTTTGGTTTTCACCATTAACAATCCTCCATAGATTCTTACTCCTAAAAACATCAATCATTTTTATTTTCCATGCAAGATAGTTAGGACCAACAAGTTCAGGAACAGAAGCTACTTCTGAAGTCATAATGATAGAAATATTGACAAGAAACCCAAATGCTAGAAATGACAAGAGAAAAAAATGAATAATAGAAAACTAATATACTTTACCGTACTGAACTGCAGAAACAAAGTAGAAAAAACAGTAAGATTTCACTTATGGCCCTTTTGAAAAGTGCCAGGAAAAGTCACTCGCGGGTCTGCCAACAGGAAACTAGCGAATAACAATTGATACTCGTGGGTTCTGCACGACAAGTTCGCGGTTACTCACGGGATTACAGTAGAGTCAGCCGCGGGTTCGTGGGTTTGTAAAGGCAAAAGTTGCGGTTATGATCGGGTTTTCACGGGTGTCTATGCAGTAAAGCTGCGGCTATGCCGAAGCACTCGTGGGTCTCTGCACAAAAGGATAGCCAGTATCCTGAAAAAAGCACGAGTTAACAATGAGAGCAGACGCGAGTATTCCATAGCAAACGCAGGTCTTCACACTGGAAGTCGTAGGTCTGCAGTATACTCACGAGTTCATAGTAGGGAAAGTTGTGGTTAACTGTGGGTTCTGTGAAGCAAAAGTCGCGAACGTCAAGTTTGAGGCCGAAAACAATGTCGAATCTGTCGAATACGAAAACCTTCACAAAGTCTACCAAACTTGGACCAAAACTATCGATCTGTCAACCGAAAGATAGATATCCTTGAGGAGAAACAAAAAATCATATGGATCTACAAAAAAACATTCAAGAAACCCTTGAAAAATTTCTTCAAAAATCTACACAACAAAGTTAGGGTTAGAAAAAAAACTGAAGAAACATGCCCAGATCTGAAGAGAATCCTAATGGATACCAGATAGAAAACAAATCTACAAAATAAACAATGCCCAAATGATACTAGTTATTGATTGAAAGCTATAAAAGGTGCTAGATCATATCAACCTGGCTCTGATACCATGTCAGAACTATAGATCTAGCTAAACTAGCTTACCTATCTTAGCAATCAATAACATATCGTAGTAAATAAGAACAGAAAGAGAACAAGGAAAGGATTACACCAGATATATGTGGTTAACCCAATTGGGCTACGTCCATGGGAAGTTTGTCTTCTATTATCTCCAAAAATCTCCTTCAATCTTACAAGAGAGCAACTATAAATAACCCCAATACAAATATAGCAGAGCTTGAGATCACAAACCATGTGTAAATACTATCTATGATCATATACCACTTTATCACTTGTTGTATCTCAGTTCTTGTGATGTGAATCCCTTGACCCTATTATATACCAAGAGATGTGGAGGAATTACTCTCACATATTGCATGCGGGATAATATAAGTCTCCATAATAACATCTCTGTATATAGTAATGGATATCAAGAGTAAACTTTACCATAATGAATATGGGATATAATTTGTATTACTCTTTTATAGAAGATTGTGGATAACTTCCGACATAATACAAAGACATTATTACCTTCCAAGGGATATAATTAATATATTCCAACATCCTTCATTATGTCAATGGTTACCATGTCTGAACTCCCTTGCATTTAAACCGTTTTTATTTTATTTTCTTACTAATGTATTGGCTTCCATGGCATTTATTTAGATTGTTTACTTCATTTTATTTTTGTTTACACAAATCATCTTGTGCCAATAGCCCTTAGTTACAATGCTACATAAACTTTATTTTTGTAATGCTACTCTCTTCGCTCATATTTTTTATATTATAGTATTGGGGATAGATTCTTGAGTTTGATTGTTTCTATATAAAATGAAATGGACCTCAAACAAAAATCCCTTCAGATTTGATACAGAAATTCCCTGCCAACTACAACTTATGTTTTTGTTTGTCATATGTGGGCATATGCTAAAACATTTGTTGGAAGAAGTTGTAATTGATTTCAAACATGGTGTCATTGATGTCAAAAGGGTGAAGAGATATGTGGTGTTTTGCATTCATGTCAAGGTGATAATGATGATGTGGTTTTAGTGAAGATAGATTTTTTGGGAATGTTTCATGAATCCTTGAATCCCCTAGAGAAGACCCTAATTATACTAAGGAATCCCTTAAAGAAGAAGCCTTGTCACAAGTGTACATAAATCCAAAGAGATCCCCTTATGGCGTAGAAGTTGTGCATGTCCCTCACAGGAAGACACTTTGAGTTGTACAAAAGTTGTACAAATCGCCTAGAGAAGCCCCTAATGATCACAATAAATTGGAGTGTAAATGAGTCCCTAAAGTGTCCTGAAGAAGTGTGAATAATTGATCTGGATCTTGGGAGATGAGAACTGGAAGGATTGAATGCCGAGAGAGGAGGAGATTAAGCATGCAAAACTGTCATAAAATTCACATGAAAAACCCTAATATTGCATAAGAATAAGCATGAACAAAAACACATGAAGTGAATGGGAGGTGAGGCTCAAAGAGGAGCCCCACCTCTAAAACTAATTACCAATAACTCACTCAAATCTAAATAATCTCACAATGAACAATAGAAAATAGGATAGAAACCAAATGAGTAACTTGTTATTATGAGAAGGCTTGCCAGGCCTTTATATAGCATTATTACAATGTGTCTTGAGACCATACCATGGGCCAAAACTATGTGCTACCAAATACCATGGATGAGAGAGGGTGGCCTTTCAATTTAATACTTTTATGGCTTATACATCCGAATTTAGACCATATGTCCCCTAAAATTCGGATCATTCCTCCCCCCTTAGAAAATGATGGTCCCCATCATACCATGTGCTAGTTACCAATGAAGAGAAGGGTATTGTGTGGTTGACCCATAACCGTGGGTTTTGCGAGGTTGACCCATAACTGTGGGTTTTTTCAAGGTTGACCCATAACCATGATGGCAATGACAAGCTTGATTCCAATGACAAGAAGAGTTTTGTGTGGTTGACTCAAAACCATGGGTTTTGTGTGGTTGACCCATAACCGTGGGTTTTGTGTGGTTGACCCATAACCGTGGTGGCAATGACAAGCTTGTTTCCACTGAAGAGAAGGGTTTTGTGTGGTTAACCCATAATCGTGGGTTTTGTGTGGTTGACCCACAACCATGATTACAATACATAAATATGGGTTTTGTGTGGTTAACACATAACCATGGGTTTTGTGTGGTTGAACCATAACCGTGATTACATTAAGATTTTAAAAAATCAAAAATTCATGATCTTTGGTGCAGTTGATGTCTTGCTGCAAATCCATTCATAGCTTCTGATGCATGTACTGAAATTGAATTCTATTGAAGACCCATTTGAGATATCGAAGAGACCTTTCCATCCATATAACATGCTTGCTCTGGGGTGGCCCAGAGATTGAGAAAATGTTTGTTGAAGTTTAAAAGATGCGCGCACACTATTTTGCAGACATATGTTGCTTCAGTGGATGATATCTCTCAAACTAGAAAGCCAAATGGAAAACCACAAAATACCCATTTTAGCTGACAGAAAGAGATTTCTAATGAGCTATGGTAGAACCTCAAAGAAATTTTGTGGTTTCTGTAGCACTTGTTTAAAATAGTTGTACGTCTAGCTGCATTGTGTACAAATATGTACTACTTCAAACAAACATATCTCACAAACCGGAAGACGAAATGAAATTCCGTGAAATACCCATTTTAGATGATGGAAAGAGATTTCCAATGAGCTATGGAAGATCCTTTGAGACATTCTGTGAAGTCTGTAGCACTTGTTTAAAGTTGTTGTACGTCCGGCCACATTATGCACAAACACTTGCTACTTCAAACAAGCATACAATAATTTCCTAAATAAATGATGATGGGTCACATGACCATGATGATGGGTCACATGACCATTATGGTGGGTCACATGAACACAATGATAAGAAGTGTAAGGAAGTCCCTAAAGGTATCCCTAAGCAAAGATGGTAAGTGATGGGCCTAGCCCAAGTAAGGCATTTTTTTGCAAGACAGTTTTGGAGCTGTTAAGTTACAACGCAGCTCAGATGAAGGCAATTTTGGAAAGATAGTTTTGGGGATCTGCGAAGTTGAGCGTAGCATAGTAGCGGCAGGATAGGAACCACACGGCTAAGTTCCAACTCTGCGAAGTGGTAGCACCGCGCAGTGCCAGCAGGGCACCTATTTTGGGTAAAGAATGTAAGGAAAGGTCGAGCTATGGAAGTGACCTGTTTGGGAAAGAAACTCTAGGATTCCCAAGAATGGGTATGGAGCAGCGTGAAGGCAATGAAAGCGACTTGTCAAGAGATTGGCGGAAAATAGTTGGAAGCTAAACCATGAAGCCGACAATGACAAGTAGGACAGAAGGGCAGAAAGCGACACGCCACAATGTAGTATAACCGTTTTGTGAATACTGTGGATGTCAGAAGGGCGTGCAGGCTACGAGTGGTCCAACAGAACGGCCAGAAGTGCATGGAGTAGCTGTCAACTGCGATAGGTCGAGTCGGCGGGTAACCACACCATTTTGTAATCTAAGGGTTTTGGGCCTATGCATTGTAACATACATGACCTACGGGCACGATCTCTATATAAAGGGAAATTCTATAAAGGAAATGGTTGATCTTCTACTGAGCAATGTTGAATATTGATCTCTATTGAGAGACGATTGTAAAAGGCTCTACAGCTGCGTGCGCAGTGACCTACTGAGAGAGAAGAGAGTCTGCAGCTGAGTGCGCAGACTGGAACTGTTGTACCCTTCCCATAAATAATATAATAACAGTTCCTGTGGACGGAGCTCCCATCCTGGGAGTGAACCACATTAAATTCGGTGTTATGTGATTTATTATGCATGTATTTCTGTGTAGTTGCTTATGTGAATGGTTAAGATTCTGTTTATGAATGCATGTGTTCTTGCTTTTATATGTATTCTCCATAAGGATAAGAGATGGGAATAATATGTTAAGTAACAACATGTGTGAATGGATGTTGAATGCACCAATATGTTAAGTAAGATGAATGCATAAGTTAATCGGGTATACACTTAGCCACTGAAGTCTGTATAGTATGATTCCCTGAGTGCAGCACTGGAAGTGCGCAGTTACATTGTTTCTTGTTATAGTGTACAAGTTTTCAAGGTCCAGTCTAAGATGTTGTTGGATGCATAACTTACAATAGGTAAAATCCATTAAAGTGGTTAAGTACCGAAAAGGAAGCGTAGTCTCTGTGGCACTGTATTTTTGTCGAAAAACCATTCAAAGCCACCCAGTCCTTTGGATGTGCCATTGTATAAGCATTAACCGTGAAGAAGTGAACTTCGTGCAGTCCACAGTTCACAGCGCGATTCCTGTAGCGCGTTTCTCATCAGTCTGTTAAGAAATCATCACCTGGTTGTGGAAACCTGATTCTGAAACCACCCCATTAACGTTTCCTCGGCTAAGACCTCAGTCTGCTCGCAGACTGTTGCCAAAAGGGCTGGCAAAAAGGGGGTTTTGTTGGTTCCCTGAACCATGCAGAACCTGGGTCTTTCTAGAAAACCTCCAGAGCAGTATAAGTAGCCAACAAATGGTTCTGTTGCCGTGCTAAGAACCGGTGATGAGTATAGAACCTTGGAATCCTGAGAAAACATAAATATGGAACTAGGTGGACAAGAAAGAAAGAGATTTTTCTAGAAAGGAGAATAGACATCCGCGTCTATTTGACGTAGAGTGGTTAAACAAATACTTGTGGAAGGATATTGGCGAAATTTTCTGGGAAACCTTTGGAAACAAGTTGCACAAGTGGTTATCAAGACTCATAGAGTGAAATGACTGTTTCCAAGAAGGAGCACCTACCGAGTGGAATCCTGAGCTTATTCAGAGGCTTAAATAAGTAAATAGTCCACTCTCGTGAGCAGTCGAATTTTGGGTTGACAGTATTCTAGAAGGCTCCATGAAAAAATTCGTTGTGGACACCCTGAAGTCCTATAGTGCAGTAGAGGCCGAGTTCTTCAAAGGTTTCAAAGGTAAGTACCTCAACAATCTGAGTTTATATATTAAAATGATTTTAGCTGAGAAAGGAGTTTTAAGAATGCAGTAAGATTCCTAGAATTTTTTGAATCTCTAATGGTAGATAACATATATAGCGACTCTGACGAAGATACACAGAATTTGAGAAGTGGAAAAAGATATAAGGTTAATACAGAAAAGAAACTTAAAGAGCCTAGGATCCGTGTAGAGACTGAGTTCCAAGCAGATCTTGATAGCCAGACAACTCCTCCATCAGCTACCTATCAGCCTATCACTCCGTAGAACCCACCAGTTGAGAACACTGTGCCTCCTATATCACAGAATCCATCAGTTCATAATCCCACAGTTGTTAATATTCCTAATCCTCATAACGTCAATACCAGTAACACCGCGAGAGTAAGCACTCAGACCATTCCCACTCAGACCATCCCGGCTCAGAATATTCTGATTCAGAATATCCCGCGCAGTAACATCCCTAACACTACACAGACCACTACGCAGAACACTATACCACCAAGAAGGAGAATGAATGACGATATTAAGCTACCGATATTTAAAGGAATGGGTCTATAAGACCCTAAGAAACATTTGTTTCTATGTGAAGCCATGTGTAATATCAAGCAAGTTCAGGATGATGCTGTGAAGAAAGCGCAGCTCATCACTACATTCAAAGATAGAGCCTTGAACTGGTTCATGAAGTATTCTGTAGGACATAATAGAACCTTAGTAGATATTAAGGATACACTCTTAAGAGAGTTCAAGAAACCAAATTCAGAATCACAATGTATAAGAGAATTAAAGGATATTAAGCAAAAACCTAATGAAACAGTCTGGGAATTTAACCAGAAGTTTAAAACATTGTTAGACCAGGTCAATTTTGACATCGCACTGCAACAACACCAAGAATGGTTCATAGTTGAACTGTTTCCCTATATTAGACTACTGCTGATGCAACATAAGGTTGCTTCGCAGGAAGAAGCCTTGGAAATCACAATGAAATTAGAAGATTCACTCATAGGAGAGACTAGCACTGGAATGGTCCAAATCCAAAATCAACTAGCTACCTTGAAATTACAATTGCAAGATATTAAGAAGGGAAAAGAACAAAGAGAATAAATATGGTGTACTAGATGTAAGGGAGAAGGACACCCAAAGGAATGTTGTCCTTTGTTTCAAGATTACCTAGACAGTTGAGCACCAAATCCACTGAATCAGAACCAAGGGCCATGGTGTGATATCTGTAGAACTAGAGGACACCGGACATAATATTTTTACTTAATCTAGAAATATGTGCGAACACCTAATAATTTATATTGCACATTCTGTAAATCCATTGGACATGATGATTCCAACTGTAGAGCATATGATCTCATGATGGAAAGAAAACAAGATGTAGAGAATATGTGTGGTGGAGTATACAGAGTTCAAGAAGAAACACTGCAAAACAAGGATAACGCACAGTATGATCAAGGCGCATACAGAGGCCGTGGAGGATTCCGCGGAAGGGGAAGAAACACTGGCCTAGGACAAGGAAGAGGAAGAGGCCAAATGATCTGTTATAATTTTGGATAGATAGGTCACTTATCTAGGGACTGTACCAATGCATGTACTACTTGTATTTATTGTAAATCTTTTGATCATGTCATTGAGGCATGCCTAGTGTTAGTAGCAGAAATGAAAAAGAGGAAGCAAGAAGCACCTAATCCGAACATACAGGTGATAACAGCAGAGAAAAGGACTAGAGATCCACATATTAATGTTGTGACGCGAAGTGGCGTTGCCACAGGAAAATACAAAGAACCAGAAGCCTCGACTTCTAGAGATCACCGAACTAAGCAAATCCCTGCTGAAGCGGTCTGGATCAGAAAATCTATTGGGAAAACACTTGTTTTCAATCTGGAGAGAAACAAAGAAGCCTTTGAAGAAGCATGTGACATCTTCAAAGAGCCAGCACCTTTGTCACCAAGAATCTCGTTGCGAAGTGAAACAATGCACATAAAAGATATCCCAGCAGCGTATGATCAAACTAGTACCGAAGCAGAAATAGGCACTTATGTTGCGCAGTTCCTACGGAGCTGCATGAAATTATTGAAGAGCGCAGATGTTGTAGTGGAGTTGCAGAATTTACTGAAACCAATATGAACCATGCAGTAAGATGGATACTTCCCAGAGCACAGTTCACCATATCAAGATCCATAAAAGAACGGATCGAGAAATGAGGCTCAGTGCACAAATTGGAGATTATGAGATGGATGAGATAATCCTTGATTTAGGATGAGAGGTAAATGTCTTGAGCAAGTAGACATGGAAACAGATGGGGAAACCAAGGTTAGCATGGTCACCTATCCAGTTGATATTAGCGAATCAATAGAAAGTCATACCTTTTGGGAGATTAGCCAATGTACTTGTGGACATCGATGGATTCAGAAGTTCCGTGAACTTCGAGGTTATCGAGATGATTGATGACCATAACCCATATCCAACATTATTGGGGATAGACTGGGAGATAGATAACCTCATGATCATCAACCTGAAAACCAAAAAAGATGATCTTTGAAGGCCAGGATATCAGGGTCATCGCACCCTTGGACCCTTCATAAGGAGAAAGATACAGTGATCCGATTCAGGAAGAATCCAGAGCACAAGATCTTGACCGCATCTACAAGATGACCGTGAATCAGGATGACTACATTAATGTCATGTCCCCATTTTGACCCCCTTTGCATTAAATCGTGAATGATGCAAATATTGCAACTTAATCATGGTGATGAGCTCAAGGCCAAGGCCCCACCACTGATTTAGCATTTTATGTACTGGAAATTAAAGAGATAGATTGCTATGGTTCTTGTGCTAGAAGGGCACGATGTAAATAAGACATCATGTAAATATGCAATTTCAATGAAAAACCCACAACCAGCTATGCAATGCAACAAAGAGATGGGGCATGATCTTTACAAGGAATAGGGAGGGAAAATAACCAAACCCTTGAGCCATGGTGTTAAGCCATTTCATTGAGGAAACCCATGAATTCTCAACTACCCATTTGGTCTCATGCACCCAATCATTTTAATTCTTCCAAGAATTGGTTGAGACAATTAATGCCTTGGGATGGGAGAGGTATGGCTATCAATTTTCGTGTATGGGCAAGACAACAACCTGGGAAATCGAGTTTTGGCTTGCTGGGCAAGAAAACCCCCACGAAATTGGCCCAAAATCCATTCTCCACCCATGGCATTCATCCTCTCACGCAGTCTGAGCTTGTTGGGGTTTTATCCCTCACATTTTTCTCAGTTCCCCTGCATTTTTCCCATGCTGGTAACTCATTTTTGCATATATAGTAGCTTGGAAGAGAAGGGACATGATTTGGGGAATGTATGGAGGTCATTTTTGCCCCCGAATGTCCAAGGACGTTTTTCTAAAAACGGATTTGGCTTCCCTGGGTTTTTTCCCAATCTTCCCATTTCGTTTTTGTGTGTTCCCACGTTTTTCTGAGCTGGTAGAAACCCCATCCTTGGTTTGAACCTGTGAGCAGAAGATTCGGGAGTGGAAGAGGACAGATTTGGCTTGATGAGCCCAATTAAGTATCCATAGCTTAATGGGTGAGCCACTAACTAGTAATTCACCTCTGTCCATCTCTTAACAGCCTGAGAAACCCAATTGTTGATTGGCTTGGCTGATTCTGGTATATCTTTGGCTATGTGAGAGCCTGTTTTCCCCTTTTTCCTTGTGGAGATCATGCCCAGCTCGGGGGTGGCAGTGGTGCTGAGAGATCGAGGAGCACACTGGCCTATGGTTGGGTGGAACGTTGCAGAAGCGTAGTTGGTTGCTTGGGACTACTTCATTAAGATAAGTATCCTCTTGTGCTAAATTTGCAATTATTTAATTGATGGATATCTGAATGTATGGGGATGTGTTAAACGAAGTTACTTCCGCTGTGTTTTCAAATGGTTATTCACTTGCATATGTTCATCTTCTTTTAAATTGAATGTTTGTTTATAATGTATGGGACTGGATGCCCGGTTTAACCTCACAATCCTCTCCATCTAGCTGGTAGGATGGGAGGGGACGTGACAATTAATCCTACGCTGGATGGAACACTTAGTTGGATTTGTGATAGTTCTTGCGTATCAGAGTCCGACGCAAGACTGGAAAATTGGAAAAGCAGAATGCATGAAGTATCTGCAAGAAGATGCACGCAGATCACCAAATCACTGCGCTGGAGTGGAACCAAGGTAAGTCCAATCCCCACTTATGATGGTTCAACTAACGTCTATTCATTTATGCAAGAATATATTGTATCAGTTGCAGCTGAACATCGCATACCATCATTAGATACAACACTACACGCTACACCTACAAGATGGTGGGATGCAAAAAATAAGACTTTGAGCACATGGGATCAATGCCAACACATGATGCAAATCAAATTCACAGAGAAAGTGAAGCTGACAATGGAAAAGTATAATGGACAGACAAATCCGAGGGATCACATAGAAATTTTTTCAAAAGCATGGGAACACAGACCATAGACAGAATAGGTTCATCTGTTTGTGCACACATTGGAGCATATTCCAAAGAATTGGTACACAGACGTTGAACTTCGCAGAGGAACCACAGATTGGTCTATCATGACTGCAAACTTCCAGAGAAATTTCAGTTTTGAAGATGAATCCCCAAGCATAAATGAAGATTTGCAGATCATCAAATAGAGGATATTTGAAGCCGAGTGCCCAAGTATAAACAAGGCATTAGAGGAAATAAAAAAATATATATTTGAAGATATAAAGGTACCTGGGAACCAACAACCAGAATGGGCAAGAGAAATAGAACATGCCCTTGAATGTTATAATTTCACTGAAAATGAAGAAGAACAAGAAGAAAGTGATGAGGAGGATCCTCGCAACATCAATATACCTGAATCCGAAGGAGCGCACAATGTAGAGGGAACTCCATTAGAAATTCCATACATGAGCGGACCTATTAAGACAAGAAAAGTGAACATTGGCACAAGCAAAGAGCCGAAGTTCGCATCCATTGGAGACTACTGGGATGATGAAACGGTCACGCAAATTGCAGACCTTATGCATGAGTATCAGGATTTATTTCCGACGAAGTTTGCCGAAATGAAAGGAATTTTGGGTGACTTGGGAGTTATGAAGATACCTCTCAAGCCAAGCATGAATCCCATGAAGCAAAGGCATTATAGATTGAATCCCAGATATAAAGAGAGAGTGAAGGAAAAGATTGATAAGATGCTTGATGCAGGGATCATTGAGCCAGTTGAAGAATCTGAGTGGATAAGCCCTATGGTTATCCAAGACAAGAAGACAAAAGGTGAAATTAGAATCTGCATAGACCTAAGGAAGCCAAATGATGCTTCACTGCATGAGCCATTTCCTACTCCATTTATAGATGAAGTATTGGACAATGTTGGAGGAAATGAGGCCTACTCATTCACTGATGGATTTTCGAGTTACCATCAAATCAAGATCGATGAAGCAGACAGACATAAGACCACATTTGCTACTGAATGGGGATCATATCAATATAGAGTTATGCCATCTGGGTTGAATACTGCACCAGCTATATTTTCCAGACTTGTTGTGGCTTCATTCGAGGACTTTATCCATAAGTTCTTAGAAGTCTATTTTGATGATTGGACTGTATTTGGTTTATTAAAGAACCACTATGAGAATCTGAGAATGATGTTAGCTAAGTGCAGACAACATTAGATTTCTTTGAATTTGAAGAAATGCATCTTTTGTGTGCCCTATGGAATTCTGTTGGGACACATTGTCTGTAAACAGGGTTTGATGGTTGATCTTGCGAAGATCGCAGTTATTGTGAACCTGCCAGCACAGAATTCAGTGAAACAACTTCGCACCACGTTGGGACATATAGGGTACTATAGAAAATTTATTAAGGGTTATGCGTAGATAACTGCGCCAATGGAGAAGTTGTTGAAGAAAGAAGCGCAGTTCATATGGAACGCAGAATGTGAGCAAGGCCTAGACACACTAAAGGAGAAAATGGTAACTACGCCTATTCTAGTCTTCCCGGATTGGGACAAGCAATTTCATGTACACATTGATGCTTCATCAATTGCACTTGGAGTGGTGCTAACACAGCTAGGAGAGGGACAAATTGACCATCCCATTTCATTTTCGAGTAGGAAGCTCTCATCAGCTGAAAAGAACTATATGACCACAGAAAGAGAAGGTCTAGATATGGTGTACGCATTGCAGAAATTCAGACACTATTTGCTCGGTGCGCACTTTTCAATGCTTACTGAGCATTCCACTCTAAGTACCTGGTCAATAAACCAGTGTTAGGGGGGAGAATATGGAGATGGATACTACTCTTCCAAGAGTATGATTTTGAAATTGTTGTTAAGCCAGGCAGATTGAACCTTGGACCTGACCATCTATCAAGGATTGAATCAGGCGAAGAACCCACCAATCTTGAAGACAATCTACCTGACGCGCAGTTATTCGCCATATAGGTCGCAGATAAGTATTACAAAGATATTGCATATTTTTTTACTACAGGATTGGAACCCACATATTTCACTACGCAGCAGAGGAAGCAGCTGGTAGTCAGAGCAGTAGACTTCACTATCATAGCAAGACAACTATACAAGTTGGGACCAGATGAAGTGTTGCGCAGATGTGTGTTGGAGCATGAGAAGCCATTCATATTGGCTGAGGCACATTCAAGTGCATATGGAGGTCACTAAGTAGGAAGAGCTACTGCGCAAAAGATATTAAGAGCAGGGCTATGGTGACCTACAATTCATAAGGATTCAAAGGAACATTTCTAGAGTTGCAATGTTTGTCAGAGGATTGGAAAGTTGTCGCGAAGAGATGAAATGCCATTAAAACCACAGTTGACACTACAAGCATTTGACAAATGGACTATTGATTTCGTGGGACCTATTAACCCACCGGGAAAGAAGACTAGTGCGAGATACATTGTCATCGCGACTGATTGTCTCACCAGATGGGTAGAGGCTAAACCAGTGAAGGACTGTAGCATAGTGACTGCCACACAGTTAATATTTGAGAACATCCTTACCATATTTGGATGCCTGAATATTTTAATGAGTGATCAAGGGACTCACTTTTTGAACAGAACTATTAAAGCCCTTACTGAAGAGTTCCACATTTATCATCAGAGGAGTACACAGTATCATCCTCAGGCTAATGGGACTGTTGAATATTTCAACAAGGTACTGGAGAATGCGCTGACAAAATTATGTAATGTAAATAGGGATGATTGGGATCTGTGCATTCCAGCTGTGTTATGGGCATACATAACCACTTGCAAGAAGCTGACAGTCCATACACCTTTCAGATTGGCCTATGGACAAGAAGCTGTGATTTCGATGGAGTATATTGTACCAAGCTTAAGGATTGCTGCATTCACAGGCATGGAGGATGAACAAACAATAGAAGAAAGGATTCTACACTTGGTTGGATTGGAGGAAGATCGCTTCATTGCAGGCTTTCACCAGCAAGTGCAGAAAGATAGAGAAAAACCATGGCATGATCGCCACATCAAAAACAAGTCCTTTCAGGTATGTGACCTTGTCCTCCTGTATGATAGCAAGTTTATGAAATTTCCTGGAAAATTTAGAATGCATTGGATTGGACCATATACTGTTATGCATGTTACTAACAGTGGCAAAGTTTAGTTAGCCACGTTAGCCGGAGATAAATTACCAGGTTTGGTGAATGGAAGTAGACTAAAACCCTATCGGGATAGTCCTACCTCACAAAACCCTCAATGACTGAAAGATAAAGGAATTTCTAAGTGTCAAGTACAATTGAAATTGGGCACTAGAGATTCAAAAGAGTCTGTATACAGTTTTGGCCCGATACGCGAAGTTTGATGAAAAGAATGCATCGACCGCGCAACACTAGTCGAGAAGTAAAGCTATGCATGAAAAAAAAAAGAAAAGAAAAGAAGAAATGCGTAGTACGAAGCTCAAAATGTAGCTACGTAGACCAAATAAAGAAGGAAACATACAGAGTTCAGAACAAAGAAACATGACAACGAGAACTAACCGCGCCGAGATAATGACAACCCGTCGCGTAGTTCGACGTAGCACTATGAGAAACTAGCCGTTACAATGTCGGTTGGAAAACTAGCCATTATACAGTGATTTTGTCGACGATTGCTTGAGCATTTAATGCAAAAATAGTAGTTCTGAAGAAGTTAATGAAGGAAAGGACCTGAATCCTCAGCGGATTTGGCCAATGGACATGCCATTTAATGCTTTTCTAGCCGTTGATGGGTTCAATGAAGCTCAACTGCGCCTATAAATACCGCTATGTCTGGACTCGCGGGCGTTACTGAAACTCTGAAATTTTTTTCTTACACCATAGTTCAACTTATTTCCAGTGAGTGCTCAGTTATCCCGTGATTCTGTAGAGAACAATCTAGTGAATGTCTGACGACTCTACGGTTGAGCAAGATTCCACTGTCAAGCAGGCTGTGAGAGTGTTTAAGCAAGCCGGGCTTAAAGGGTTGATGAGAACCCCTGCTAAGAAGGTTGTTACAGAACAAGGACAAGGTTCACACCGTTTTCCACAACACTCTACACAAATGCAAAGCAAGGGTAAGGAACCTGTAGCTGAGAAATTTAAGGTGAAAGTAATGGGCTCCAAGCTAGCAGAAGTTCCACCAGGGGATAAGGAGCTGCCATTAACCTTGACACCAGAGTATATCTCTCTGTGCGCATAGGATGTACTGGCAATTAATCTCTCCATAAATGCGAAGTATGAGATACCACTTCCGCCCATATCCAAACATGTAAAACTAGAATCAAATATGTTGGGTAAGCTCATGGACTGTAAGTTCGAAGATTATGACTTACTGCAACAACAGAAGGACCCAGATGAGCCGAAGTACCCACAATTTCAAACAGATAGATATATGTGCTGGAAGACGGACGTCAAGAACAACCTGTTGTTGGTTGCGCAGAGCTGGCTGTCTAAATTTGTCGAATCCGGGCTTTTAAACCTATTGAGGCTTCCACACTTCGACCGAAGCCCAGAACTTAATGTGGTGGTGTGCACACTCATATTGCACACACACCAGGGATACCTATGGATGGACAGGAATGTTGACCTCAACATCGACCTGATCCATCGGATCACAGGGTTAAGCAAGCGAGGCAAGGACCCTAAAAATCTCTTTGTCGTCAAGTCCAGGGATAAGGAAGTTGCTGCGCAGATGAAGCAGGAACATCAGATTCCGAAAGGAAAAAGAGGATTCATCACAGATGATATAAACGATGATGCTACATGGTTTGTAGTACAACTGCTAGAAGGAAAAATATTGTAGAAGGCCAGACCTACAGAAGTACCAGCCGACGCAATGCTCCTTGGGGCGAAGGCAGCACAGGGTGGAATATTTAACTGGTGCCAATATTTACTTAATGAGTTTCTGGAAGATGTCTGTGAAACTCAAGTCAATGGCGCCGTGTTCCATTATAGTTGGTTGATGGTACTGATTGTCTTTGTAGGCTAGAAGGACCCAAGGCATTATGTTGGCCTCACCTCTTCCAGCAATGACTGTCGAGGACCCAGGTATGCAAACCTGTGGAAAAATTTAATGCCAGAAAGACATCACGCATCGAATGAATTTTTCTACACATATTACGAGTAGTTGTGCGATGTCATTGTTTGCACACCGCACATCTCCAAAGATGTAACAGCTAATTATATTCACACTTTAAATTTCTATGCTGACATACATTCCATCTACATTTCAGCGAAGGCACAGAAAAAGAACCCAGAATGGTTCCAAGGGAACTATCACATGGATGAAGCGGATATCGACCTCATTATGAAGGAATGGATGGATGAATGGAAGGTTGAAGGACCTATGATCATCGACAGTGACTCCGAAGAGAGTAAGCCAATTCCAACAACAATTGTCGAAGATTCACCATCAGGAAAAAGGAAGGATCTCAGAAGCTCAGTTCTAGAGAAAGTCCAGAAAAAGAAGCAGAAAGCTTCAAAGGGCCAATCAGACGTGAAGCTGCATGATGACGATTATGAGATGATCGCATCCACAGTCACCACGCATATAGAAGATGTGCTAAACCTCAAAGATAGTAAGGATGAGGAAATTCAAGCAAGTTTGAAACAGAATCTCACCACGTTGCAAGGGATAACAACGAAGTTTGAGCAAGTCCAGCGCGACTTGGTTGTGCCACGAGAATCAGAATCATAAGGCAGGTCAGGGGACACATCGTAGCCAAAGAAAAAACCGTTATACCTGACCTTGGCACCAAAACCGCGCATCATCAAAATTGACCCGCTAAGCGTAATGCTACCGCTCGATCAGTTGGCTTCCAGCACGCAGAGCATACAACATGTGGAGATTGATATCGCGATGCTACCCCTTGAAGGCCTACATAATTTGCACCTATAGGTTGTGGAGGAAATACATGACCGAGATATGGTCATTTTGAACCGACACCGGGAATTACATGAAAATTATAAGCAATTGCAGGAAGCAAGTTTAAAGAGTGCTAAGGCACTCGAAAGTGAACAGGACCAACAAAGAAGAATAGAGCAAACTGTTGCTTCAGTCTGCGCAGAGATACCAGAATGCAACGAGCAGCCAGAGCTCGCAGATACTATAAAGAAGATATGCTCAGTAGTCAGCGATCTTAAGTCTGAAATGGTAGACATGGAGATATACTACAAGGTGAATATTGCCGCCTTGGAAGCAGAGAATCAACCGAAGACACCACCAGATTAGGCAGAGCTCAAAGCAGCAGAAGCAAAAGCTGCCGCAGAAATCATATCCAGTGAAGTGGCTAAGTGTCAAAACTTGATGGATGAAGCTACGAGCGTTCACTACACTGCAAGAAAACCGTAAGCTACTGCAGGTCCAAACCAGTTTGCAGGAAAAGTAGGCAACGTTAGACACTTTGAACGCGGAGATGAAGACCCTGCTACCAAAAGATAGACTCCGCAGATTTCCAGAAGTCCAAGAATTAAAAAGACAACTTGTAGTGTTAAGAGAACAGGAGGCTGAAGCAAGAGACAACTCACAGCCCCTGCAAGAGGAAGCCCATGAACTAACACAACAGATAGAAGGAAAACTATAGGAAATCCGTGACACGCAGGCGTCTGTACAAGAGAAAACTCAGGTTGACTTAACACCGGATGTGTTGGAAACCATCAAAGCAATTGAAGAGGATTCCAAGGATACAGTTTCTAAGCTGAGCGGAACGTATCAAGAGCTCGCTGCTAAGATATCTCCACTAGAGGAAGAGCAGCTCATGGAACCAAAAGTGGAAAGTGGCATTTTTGTGCAAGACAGTTTTGGAGCTGCTAAGTTACAGTGCAGCTCAGATGAATGCAGATTTGGCAAGAAAATTTTAGGGAGCTGTGAAGTTGAGCGCAGCAAAGTAGCGGCATGATAGGAACCACGTGGCTAAGTTCCAGCTCCACGAAGTGGTAGCACCGCGCAGTGCCAACAGGGAACCTATTTTGGGTAAAGAATGTAAGGAAAGGTCGAGTTGCAGAAGCGACCTGTTTGGGAAAGAAACTCCAGGATTCCCGGGAATGGGTATGGAGCAGCATGAAGGCGATGAAAGCTGTAATATCCCGATTTTGACCCTATTGCATTAAAATTTTAAATGATGTAAATATTGTTATTAATCATGGTGAGGAGCTCAAGGCCAAGGCCCCGCCATCGATTTAGCATTTCATGTATCGACAGTTAAAATAGATGCATATGGTTCTTGTGTTGGGCATGCACAATGTAAATTAATACATCATGTAAATACGAATTTTAATGAAATACCCACAACTATATATGCACTACAACAAAGAGATGGGGGCATGATTTTTATAAGGAATAGGGAGGGAAATTATTCAAACCGATGAGCCAATGGTGTTAATCCATGTAAACCCTCAACTACCCATTTTGGCTTATGCATCTATCATTTAATTCTTCCAAGAGTTGGTTGAGGCAGTTAATGCCTTGGGAATGGAGAGGTATGGCAACCAATTTCATGTATGGGCATGCCATCAGCCTGGAAAATCGTATTTTTGCTTCATGGGCAAGAAAACACCCAGAAAATTGTGCCCAAAGCCATTCTGAACCCATGGCCTTTGCCCTCTCACGCAGTCTGAACTAGTTGGGGCTTTTTCCATCCCGTTTTTCCTCATTTCCTGCATATTTCCATGCCTGGAAGCTCGTTTTTATATTGCATAGTGGCTAGGAGGAATAAAGCCATGATTTTTGGGGTTATGGAGGTCGTTTCTATCCACGAAATGCCCATGAGCATTTTCTGCAAACGATTCTGCTCTCCTAGGGTTGACTTCCCATTTTTCCATTTCATTTTGGCTGCCCACGTTTTTCTGAACTGGTAGAAACCCCATCTTTGGGCATCTCACTGTAAAAACGTTTCTTCATGCCCAGCACTTATACTTTTGATGTTATGTGCATCCATCCCTATTTTGGTTTGAACCTATGAGCAATAAATTTGGAGTGGTAGTGGACAGAATTGGCTTGATAAGCCTAGTGGGGAAAATAACCTCTCAAGAAGATCAAGAGGGCTGGATACTCTTCTATGCACACCTTGGACACTCTAGATTGGAAGGTATGGCCTGAGGCACTGTGTATTGGTGAAGGGAATACTTCCTTGAGTGGGGTGTGTAGGCATTGTGGGTGCCAAGCTATATAGATACGGTAGAGGTATCCATGGCTCTGTGCTGGAGCTCACTAGCTTAGCAATTCTTCCTTTCCATTTCCTAGCAGCCTGATAAACCCAATTGCAGATTGGCTTAGCTCATTTTGGTGTGCGTTTGGCTATGTGTGAGTCTGTTGTTCCCTGGTTCCTTGTAGAAATCATGCCCAACTTGGGGGTGGCAGTTGTATCAAGAGATTGATAAGCACAACTGGCCTGTGGTTGGGTGGAACGTTGCAAATGCATAGCTGGTTGCTCAGGGACTACTTTGTTTCAAGATAAGTACTCTCAAGTGCTAATTCTGTATTGTTTTAATTGATGAATGACATGAATATCTTGAATGCATGATGGATGTGTAATAGAATTTAATTCTATTTTGTTTTCAAATATTTATGCATTTGCATATGTCCATCTTCATTTATATGAATGTTTGTAGATGCTTTTAAATTCCGTTGTGTTTAATTACAATATGCACATGTATATGTCTTCTTATCAATGAGTTTTACTTAAATGGATATGGGGCTAGATGTCCGGAATTTGAGTGATGTTCTCTCCCATGCTTGTATGATGGGAGGGGCCATTACAGATTGGTATCAGAGCCATAGGCTACAACATTGGACCTCTATGGGCCAAGTATGATCACAGTTACAAGGGAATATTCCCTTCTAAACACCACAGATTACCATGTTGGGCCTCAACAGGCTAGGGTTGAACAGTTTGCAAAGGAAAAAGTCACTTCCTGTTGAGCAATAATCATCACAGAAAGAAAGGAAAAATTTTGAATTTTTCTAAATGTTTTTCTAATTTTTCTGCTAAGGCTGCGGCGACGAAAGTTAAGCTAACTTTCTGCGCATGCGGCGGTGAAAGTTAGGCTAAATTTCTGCGCGCGTGGCGACGAAAGTTAGGCTAACTTTCGGCGCGCGTGACAGTGAAAGTTAGACTAATTTTATGCATGCGCGGTTGACGAAAATTGGGCTAAATTTCTACGACGCGATTGGCGGTTTTAGCGCTAAATTTTGTGACTCTACCGGCAATTTTAGAATTAATTTTTGCGACACGTGGTGGCGAAATTAAGGATAATTTTTGCGACGCACCGCGGCAAAATTAACAATAAATTTTGTGATGCAGCAGCAAAGTTATGTTAAATTTTTGCGGCACGCGGCAGCGAAAATTAGGCTAATTTTCTGCGCACGCGGCGACAGAAATTGGGCTAACTCTTGCGATTTTGTTGGCAAAGAAAATCCCAAAAGCGCCGCAACAGTCAGTGAAATAGCTGTTAAATTCTGCGTCGAAAGGGAAGAGAAAATTCCAAATTTTTTTAAATGTTTCAAAATTTTTGCATAAGGGCGGTGCACGGCGATGGAAATAAGCTTAACACCCACGACAATTTTAAGGATAAAGTCTGCGACGTGCGCGGTGTGTGGCTGCGGAAATAACTGTAACACCCGCGGCAATTTTAAGGATAAAGTCTGCGACGTGCACGGTGCGCGACGGCAGAAATAACCTTAACACCCGCGACAATTTTAAGGATAAAGTCTGTGACATGCACGGTGCGTGGTGGTGGAAATAACCTTAACACTGCGGTAATTTTAAGGATAAAGTATGCGACGTGCGTGGTGCGCAGTGGCGGAATTAACCTTAACACCGCGCCAATTTTAAGGATAAAATCTGTGATGTGCGCGGCGACAGATTTTAGCTTAAAATTCCGTGACACGAGCGACACTTTTTAAGCTAATTTTCCACGACATGGCGGCCATTTTATCCTTAACATTTCCATCAATTGGGGAAATTATATGATTGGACAAAGTTGTCAATATGGGATTTCCCCACATACATGCAAATAATTTATAGCATTATAATGCAGCTAACAGTTATGTTTATAAACACATTTTGTAGAATTATAGTCACATCAAAGCAGCATTCCAGATAAGTGTAGTTGGAAAGTTCTGGTCTTGGTTGGGCCAAGAATATCAACATCATGAATGATGCACATAATCCCTATGAGCCTAAGATAGATGCCATGGGGGGAAATATACATGTTGAGAATGCTGAAACAGAATCCAATGGAAGAAGAAATCGAGAGACTCCCCCGGATATTGCAGCCACCATGAGGAGCCTATGGGTGGAGTTGCAAAGCTATAGAGAAGATAATGAAATGATGATTAAAGCTCAGGAAGAACAAAATCAGTTAAATGCAGCCATGTTGTAGAGTTTTACAAGCATCCAAACAAGTTCTTAGAACTGTTGAGGTATGTCAGGTATATTCGAGATGATAAGGTGAAAATTCAACGTTTTCTAAGTGGGCTACCCTAGTCATATAAAGATAGGATTGAATTTGATGAGCCTCGAACTCTTGAAGAGGCAATAAGGAAGGCCAAGTATTGCTATGATCAAAACAAAAGCAAACCTGATTTCTATAAGGCATGGAAGTACAAGAAAAATGACAAGTTTGACCAAAGGAAGAAAGGTTTCAAACCTCCTCATACCAGAAATCAGCAAAGGCAACCATCACAAGTTGTGACTAAGCCAACTAGGATGATGGGATGTAATGTCCCCATTTTGACCCCCTTTGCATTAAATTGTAAATGATGTAAATATTGTTATTTAATCATGGTGAGGAGCTCAAGGCCAAGGCCCCACCATTGATTTAGCATTTTATGTATCGGCAATTAAAGGAATAGATGCCTATGGTTCTTGTGCTAGATAGGCACAATGTAAATAAGACATCATGTAAATACGAATTTTAATGAAAATACCCACAACTAGCTATGCAATGCAACAAAGAGATGGGGCATGATTCTACAAGGAATAGGGAGGGAAATTATTCAAACCCTTGAGCCAATGGTGTTAATCCATGTGTCAATGAGAAAACCCATAAACCACCAACTACCCATTTTGGGTTATGGACCCAATCATTTAATTCTTCTAGAAATTACTTGAGGCAGTTAATGCCTTGGGAATGAAGAGGTATGGTAGCCAATTTCATGCATGGGCAAGCCATCAACCGGGGAATTCCTATTTTTGCTTCTTGGGCAAGAAAACACCCACGAAATGGTGCCCAAAGCCATTATGAACATATAGTTTTTCCTCTCTCACGCAGTCTGAACTACTGGGTCTTTCCTCATCACGTTTTTACCAATTTTCCTGCATTTTGCCATAGCTGGGAGCTCGTTTTTGTGTTGCACAGTGGCTGGGAGAAATGGAGTCACGTTCTGGGGGTTTATAGAGGTCGTTTTTGCCCCAAAATGCCCATGGACGTTTTTTTTCTGAAAATGATTTTTGCTCTCCAGGGTTGTTCCCCAATTTCCATTTCGTTTTTGGGCTTTTCCACATTTTTTCTGAATTGGTAGAAACCCCCTCTTTGGAAAACTCACTGAAGAAACGTTTTTCCTCATGCCCCGCACTAGTGGTTTTGTTGTTATGTGCATCCCTGTTTTGGTTTGAATCTGTGAGCAAGAGATTGGAGTGGTAGTGGACAGAGAGGGCTTGATAAACCTAGTGGGGAGACAACCTCTCAAGAAGATCAAGAGGGCTTTGGCTACTCTTCTATGCACACCCTGAGAGCACTAGATGGGGAAGGTATGGCTTGAGGGACCGTACAGCAGTGAAAAGAATACTTCCTTGTGTTGGGTGTGTAGGTATTGTGGGTGCCAAGCTAGATAGATCTTATATGGTTACCCCTGACTCTGTGCTTCAACTCACTAGCTTAGCCACTCTTCCTTTCCATTTCCTAGCAGCCTGATAAACCCAATGGTAGATTGGCTTGGCTCATCTTGGTGTATGCTTGGCTATGTGTGAGTCTGTTGTTCCCTGGTTCCTTGTAGAGATCATGCCCAGCTCGAGGGTGTCAGTTGTATCAAGAGGTTGATAAACACAACTGGCCTATGGTTGGGTGGAACGTTGCAGATGCATAGTTGGTTGCTTGGGACTACTTTGTTAAGATAAGTATTCTCTTTTATAAATTCTGAAATGTCTTTATTTAATGACTGTCACATAAATGTTTGAATGTATGTTAGATATTAAACATGATTTTAATTTAGCCGTGTTTCTATAACATGCACATGTATATGTCTTTTTATCAATGAGTTTTACTTAATGGATATGGGGTTAGACGCCCGGATTTAGTGTCATGTCATCTCTATCATGCTAGTATGGTAGGAGGGGACATTACATTTTGGTATCAGAGCTACTGGTTGCAGCATTGGACCTCTATGGACCATATCTAATTACAGTCACATGGGAAGGTCCCTTCCTGATCATCGCAGGTTATAGCATCAAGACTAGCTGGCTAAGTTGGATAGTTACAGAGGTAAGATCACCTCCTACTAAGAAGCGGTCATCACTGAAAGAAGGAACTCGGAAATTGTTTTAAGTGTTTTCGAAAAGAAAAAAAAATTGTTTAAGTCTATTTCAGGAAGAACTCGGAAATCTTCGTCGAAACAGCAGGAGAATTTGGCGAATTGCTTCAAAACTGCGGAAGGAATTCTCTTCCGAAACTGCGGAAGGAATTCTCTTCTGAAACTGCAAAAGAACTTAGTGAGTTGTTCCGCAACTGCAGAATACTTTGGCAAATCATCCTGCAACTGCGGAAGAGTTCGGCGAATCGTCCGGCAATTGCGGAAGACTTCAGCGAATCATCCCGCAACTGCGGAAGACTTCGGCGAATCGTCCCACAATTGCGGAAGACTTCGGCGAATCGTCCCGCAACTGCGGAAGACTTCGGCGAATTGTCCCGCAACTGCCGAAGATTTCAACAAATCATCCCGCAACTATGTAAAGAATTCCGGAATGTCTTCCGAAACTGCGGAAAGATTTACAAAAAAACAAAAACAAAAACAAAAGCAAAAAAAACGAGGGTGCTGCCCTTGACCCTCCCTCCAGTGGAGAGCCACAAGGGGGAAAGCCCCCTTGACCCCCGTCGTCCCCCTCATATGTCATTGATTGTGAGAAAATTCTATGATTTGACAAATTGTCAATATAACATTTTCCCACGTGCATGAAAGTAAGTTATGAATTCTGAGAATATAATGCAGCTAACAATTGTGTTGATGAACACAT
This sequence comes from Larix kaempferi, assembly GCA_027924585.1. Lineage (NCBI taxonomy): Eukaryota > Viridiplantae > Streptophyta > Pinopsida > Pinales > Pinaceae > Larix > Larix kaempferi. The sequence continues at coordinate 56,870,424 of BSBM01000753.1, forward strand.
TATGCAGAATCACAGTTACATCAGGGAATCACTCTAGATAGTACAGTTGGAAAGTTTTGGATCTGGTTGGGCCAAGAAAATTAACATCATGGATGATGCACAGGATCCCTATGTTCCTGAGACAGATGCCATGGGGGAGAACATACATGTTGAAAATGCTGAAACATAATCTAATGGGAGAAGAAATCAAGAGACTCCTCCAGGTATTGCAGCCACCATGAGAAGCCTAAGGGTGGAATTGCAAAGCTGTAGAGAAGATAATGAAAGGAATATTGTGTGGAAGCAGTTCAAGAAATACTTCAAGCAGAAGTACCTCTCTGATAGGTATTATGATGATAAGATCAAAGAGTTCCATGAGCTGATATTGGGACAATTGACCATGGAAGAATATGCAAACAAGTTCTTAGAGTTGCTGAGGTATGTCAGGTATATTCGAGATGATGAGGTGAAAATTCAACATTTCCTAAGTGGACTTCCCCATTCATATAAATGTAGAATTGAGTTTGATGAACCTCGAACTCTAGAGGAGGCCATAAGAAAGGCCAAGTATTGCTTTGATCAAAACAGAAGCAAACCAGAATTCCATAAGGCATGGAAGGATAGGAAAAACGAAAAAGTTTGATCAAAGGAAGAAGGGGTTCAAGCCTCCTCAATTCAAGAATCAGCAAAGACAACCATCACAGGTTGTGACTAAGCCAACTAGGATGATGGGAGACAAGCCAAAATATCCAAAGGAACCAAGAGAACCACTTCAATGTTGGGGTTGTGGAGGAGACCACATGCTTAGGAACTGTCCACATCAGAATGGGAATGCAAATCAAGTCCACAACATCCAGAGAGTTGAAACTGTGGGTCAAGTGGCGAGGACAATCCCTAGAATCTATGCAGCACTAGATGACCGCCAGGAAGATCATCAGTCAACTGTGGTTGAAGTTGAAGGTAAGATTGCTAAGAAATTGTTTCTATTTTGATTGATCCTGGATCTACTCACAGTTATGTCACTCCTAGAATTGTTGAGATTTGTGCTTTCAAGAAATTAAAGCATAGTAAATCATGGTTAGTTCAACTAGCCACTGGAACCAAGAGAAAAGTTAGTGAAATAGTAGAGAAATTTCCATTAGAGATGGATGGGCTATTCACTTATGCAGATCTGAATATTTTGCCACTTGGTTCCTATGATATTCTCATTGGGATGGATTGGTTAGAGGCACACAGGGTTAAAATTGACTGCTACAATAAGACATTTGAATGCATGGACGAAGAAGGAAACCCGAGGGTTGTAAAATGCATTCCAAAGGTGACTTCTGTTAGATAGGTTTCAGCCATGCAGCTGAAGAAGTTCTGTAGGAAGGGATGTCAATTGTATGTAGCCCACATTTTAGAGGCAGCAGAGAATGAAACTCTTAAATTGGAGGACTATCATGTATTGCAAGAATTCAGGGATGTTTTTCCTGATGAGATTCCAGGACTCCCTCCAAAGAGAGACAATGAATTTACAATTGAACTTGTGCCAGGAGCGGCACCAATATCTAAGACACCCTACAGGATGAGTACACCAGAATTGCTAGAATTGAAGATGCAATTACAAGAGTTGCTGGAAAAGAATTATATTAGGCCAAGTGTGTCCCCGTGGAGAGCACCTGTCCTATTTGTGAAAAAGAAAGATGGAACACTCAGGTTATGTATTGACTACAGGCAGTTGAACAAAGTTACTATGAAGAACAAATACCCATTGCCCCGAATTGATGACCTTTTTGACCAAATGAGAGGAGCAAAGGTATTTTCAAAGATTGGCTTGAGGTCTGGTTACCATCAGGTAAGAATCAAAGAAGAAGATATTCATAAGACAGCCTTTAGAACGAGGTATGGACACTATGAGTTTGTAGTGGTACCATTCGTTCTCACGAATGCACCAGCTACATTCATGTGTCTCATGAATAATGGTTTTAGCAAGTATTTGGACAAGTTTGATCTTGTATTCCTAGATGACATTCTCATATATTCTAAGAATGAAGAAGAGCATGAAGAACATTTGAGAATGACAATGCAATTACTAAGGGAGCATAAGCTGTATGCAAAGTTGAGCAAATGTGACTTTTATAAAGATAGAATTCATTATTTGGGTCACATCATCTCCGACGAAGGAATATCTGTAGACCCTGAGAAGATTGAAGCCATTATGAATTGGCCAACTCCAAGGAATGTGACTGATGTGAGATCTTCTATGGGCCTTGCTGGTTACTACAGGAGGTTTATCGAAGGATTCTCCAAGGTTGCAAACCCGATCACTTCTTTGCAAAAGAAGGGGATAAATTTTGAATAGTCACCAAGATGTGAGGAAATTTTTCAACGGTTAAAGCATCTTCTTACAAGTGCACCAATTTTAAAAATTGCAGACCCAGAAAAAGACTTTGTGGTGTGTATCGATGCATGCAATCAAGGACTTGGAGGAGTTCTTATGCAAGACAACCACGTGATATGCTATGAGTCAAGAAAGTTGAAAGAGCATGAGAAGAACTATGCTACTCATGATATAGAACTTGCATCCATAGTACATGCTTTAAAGATGTGGAGGCATTACTTAATGGGAAGAAAATTTGAGTTAAGGACAGACCATTGTGGTCTGAAATACTTGTTTGATCAGCCAATTGTAAATGCTAGGAAAGCTAGATGGTTGGAATTTTTGTGTGAATTTGATTTTGAAATCAAACACATAAAAGGGAAAGAAAATAAGGTGGCCGATGCACTCAGCAGGAAGGTACATGAAATGCATGTGGCAGCACTTAGTACTTGCCAACCAGATTTGAAGCAACAAATTGTTAACCATATTGTTGAGGATGAAGTGTACATGCAGATAAAGGACAAATTGCAGCAGCAAGACCTTGGCAAGAAGTATGAAGGCTATCATTTGGAAGAAGGCGGACTTCTTACTTATAAGAATAGAGTCTATATTCCAATTGCGGCAGATTTGAGGAGAATTGTTATGGATGAGATCCATAAAGCTCCATACTCTGGTCACCCAGGATATCAGAAAACAATCGCTACAGCAAGAAAATATTATTTCTGGCCAGGCATGAAGAAGGACATTACTGAATACATTTCTAAGTGCATGGAATGTCAGCAGGTGAAGAGTGAACACCAACATCCAGCAGGTTTATTGCTCCCAGTGCCAATTCCAGAATGGAAATGGGAAGTAATATCCATGGACTTTATTACAGGATTGCCAATGACTGTGAGACAACATGATTCCATCATGGTTGTGGTGGACAAGTTAACAAAGGCAGCACATTTTATACCGGTTAAGTCCACACATAAATTCGATGCCATTGCAAATATTTTCATGAAGGAAATTTTTAGATTACATGGGTTTCCTAAGGCAATAATTTATGACAGGGATACCAAGTTCACTTCCAATTTTTGGAAAGGTCTCTTTGCAGATCTAGGTACACAGCTAAGCTTTAGTATCGCATACCATCCTCAAACAGATGGGAAAACAGAAAGAGTAAATCGGGTGCTTGAAGACATGCTCCGCATGTATGTAATGGACAAACCATCCAAGTGGGAGGATTATCTACACTTGGTAGAATTTGCATATAACAATGGGAAACAAGCATCGTTGGGAATGAGTCCTTATGAGGCTTTGTACGGCAGAAGGTGTAGGACACCAGTGACTTGGGACAATCCAGTGAACAGAATTGTACTTGGGCCAGAATTGCTTAAGGAAATGGAGTAAGAAGTTTCCAAGATCATACAAAATTTAAAAACAGCCCAGGATAGACAAAAAAGCTATGCCAATAAACATAGAGTGCATAGGGAATTCCATGTGGGGGATCATGTGTATCTTAGAGTGAGATCAAGGAAGAGCTCCTTGAAGCTTGGGAGTTGTGCCAAGCTATCACCTAGATATTGTGGGCCATTTGAAGTGCTTGAAAGAATAGGGCCAGTTGCATATAGACTTGCATTGCCTGCTAGCACTAAAGCTCATAATGTTTTTCATGTCTCTTTGCTTAAGAAATATGTACATGATCCTAACCATGTGATTAATTGGGATGTGATCCAGGTGGAACCCGAGGGAGAATTCCAAACCGATCCGTTGTGCATCCTAGACAAGAAGGTAACGTTGCTCCGGAACCGAGCCATCGGACAGGTAAAGGTGCAATGGAAGCACTATGGTCCCGATGAGGCTACATGGGAGCTGGAGGACGCCATGAGGGTGGCATATCCATTTTTGTTCAATTTGGATGAGCACTGAGGACAGTGCTAATGTAAGGGGAGGGGAATGTAATGTCCCCATTTTGACCCCCTTTGCATTAAATCGTAAATGATGTAAATATTGTTATTTAATCATGGTGAGGAGCTCAAGGCCAAGGCCCCACCATTGATTTAGCGTTTTATGTATCGGCTATTAAAGGAATAGATGCCTATGGTTCTTGTGCTAGATAGGCACAATGTAAATAAGACATCATGTAAATATGAATTTTAATGAAAATACCCACAACTAGCTATGCAATGCAACAAAGAGATGGGGCATGATTCTACAAGGATCAGGGAGGGAAATTATTCAAAGCCTTGAGCCAATGGTGTTAATCCATGTGTCAATGAGAAAACCCATAAACCACCAACTACCCATTTTGGGTTATGGACCCAATCATTTAATTCTTCTAGAAATTTCTTTAGGCAGTCAATGCCTTGGGAATGAAGAGATATGGCAGTCAATTTCGTGCATGGGAAATCCATCAACCTGGGAATTCCTATTTTTGCTTCTTGGGCAAGAAAACACCCACGAAATGGTGCCCAAAGCCATTTTGAACATATAGTTTTTCCTCTTTCACGTAGTCTGAACTACTGGGTCTTTCCTCATCATGTTTCCACCAATTTTCCTGCATTTTTCCATAGCTGGGAGCTCGTTTTTGTGTTGCACAGTGGCTGGGAGAAAGGGAGTCACATTCTGGGGGTTTATAGAGGTCGTTTTTGCCCCAAAATGCCCATGGACGTTTTTCTGAAAATGATTTCTGCTCTCCAGGGTTGTTCCCCAATTGCCATTTCGTTTTTGGGATTTTCCACATTTTTTTGAATTGGTAGAAACCCCCTCTTTGGGCAACCCACTGAAGAAACGTTTTTTCCTCATGCCCAGCACTTGTGGTTTTGTTGTTATGTGCATCCCTGTTTTGGTTTGAATCTGTGAGCAAGAGATTGGAGTGGTAGTGGACAGAGAGGGCTTGATAAACCCAGTGGGGAGACAACCTCTCAAGAAGATCAAGAGGGCTTTGGATACTCTTCTATGCACACCTTGAGGGCACTAGATGGGGAAGGTATGGCTTGAGGGACTGTACAGCAGTGAAAAGAATACTTCCTTGTGCTGGGTGTGTAGGTATTGTGGGTTCCAAGTTAGATAGATCTTGTATGGTTACTCCGGACTCTGTGCTTCAGCTCACTAGCTTAGCCACTCTTCCTTTCCATTTCCTAGCAGCCTGATAAACCCAATGGTAGATTCGCTTGGCTCATCTTGGTGTATGCTTGGCTATGTGTGAGTCTGTTGTTCCCTGGTTCCTTGTAGAGATCATGCCCAGCTCGGGAGTGCCAGTTGTATCAAGAGGTTGATAAGCACAACTGGCCTATGGTTGGGTGGAACGTTGCAGATGCATAGCTTGTTGCTTGGGACTACTTTGTTAAGATAAGTATTCTCTTTTATAAATTCTGAAATGTATTTATTTAATGACTGTCACATAAATGTTTGAATGTATGTTAGATATTAAACATGATTTTTAATTTCGTTGTGTTTCTATAACATGCACATGTATATGTCCTTTTATCAATGAGTTAACTTAATGGATATGGGGTTAGATGCCCGGATTTAGTGTCACGTCCTCTCTATCATGCTGGTATGGTAGGAGGGGACCAGGGATGATTTTAAGAACCCCCCGCAAATTTATATGTATAAAAAATGGGCGAATCTTCCTAATATATAGGAAAATTTGAAGGTGATTTTATCAATAATATAATATGTATATATGATTTTTTGGCGAATCTTTCATTTTATTATATGATGTTGTAAAATCTTGGCGAATCTTTCACTAAATTATAAGATATTGTAAGATCTTGGCGAATATTTCAATGAATTATAAAATATTGTAAAAAAATGGTGAATATTTCACTGAATTATAAAATATTGTAAAAAAATGGTGAATCTTTCATTGATTTATAAAACACATTGAATGACACTTTAATTATGAGATCAAGGCTTCTTCAAATGTTGAGTTCAATTGTTCTATTTCAAGTTTTGGTCTCAATACTGAATGGTAGTGGCCTTAATGATGCCTTTATATCCAAGCAAATCCGAGTGGATCTTGTAGACATGTATTCTAAATGTGGGTGTTTGGAGGATGCACGTAAAGTGTTTGACCAAGTGCCAGAGCAAAATACGGTCTCATGGAATGCAATGCTTTCAGGATATGCTCGACATGGAAAAGGAAAGGAGGAACATTATCATAGGGGTTCTTGGGGTGGAGATTGCCATTCATAGCTCTGATGACGATAGCAATTGTCGCTTCTTCTTACTTATATTTTTTTCCTCTACTACTTGAGTTTTTGTTTGTAGTTTTATCCCTACAATTAATATAGTTTTCTTCTTGTTCTTCTTTAATAGTCTTGGGAGATGACTTTTTTTGAATTTCTTATATCAACAAACGAATTGCACCCACATATTTGTGATGGAAAATATTGTCTAAGCAGTCATGACTAGGGGGATCTATTCCAACAAACTTTCCCAAGATTAGTACCTTGCCCCATCCATATGAAACATCATATTGTGGAGGCAAATTGACCCACAAGCAACAAGCATGTCACAAGTGGGGATAATACTTGGGACGAGAGGACCAAAACACCGTGGTTTAACCACCTAGGATATACCCCATTGACCTAGGGGAGATGAATTTTGCACTCCCCTCTTTCCCCTAGCAAAGGAAATATTGAACAAGAAACAAGTGAAAGAATATTGAATTGTTCAAGTGAAGCAATAAATGAAAGAGAACAGACTGCATGGAAGATATAGTGGGATGACAAATGATTGACAGAAAATTATGCAAAGACAAGAACGTTGAAGAAGGCCATATATATTGAAGCATATGACAGGTGTTTTTCATTAGAAGGCCATCTAGTACTAGAAATCATGGTTGGAGTCGTGAGTTATCCATCTAGTACAACCATGGTCCATGCAGATAGAGATCATGATGATCCAACCATGCTTTCTAGTATCAAAATGGGTCTACAACAGGTTTCCTATAAAATCCAATCTTTTGACTTTTTTTTAAAACCAAAAGCACAATATTGAGAGAAAAGGACAAACTCACAGTCTTCACTGAACTGAGGATGGGAAATCAAGTGCTTTCAATGCCATTAGAAAATTTATTGTGGAGTGGGGATTGATTCACTAATACTATCGAGAATCAGTGAAAATTGTGCAAAATGGGCTTAAACTCTTAAAAATAAAACAAGGGATATACCCTCAACCTGCCCTACAGTGGTAGGCCACAAAAGAGATTCCACCCCCTTGACCCCTGTAGTATCCCCAGGAAGTTAAAACCTCCCCAGAGTATCATCTTGAATCAATAACAGTCAAATGGGGTGGATAAAATCATAATTTGTTTTGGTTATAGAATGCAAACTCAAATCAATGAAGAGTCAAGAAGATAAATTATAAAAGTTGTAAACTAATAGAAACTTAATGTACATGACTTGTGTAGTTTATCTTCGGAGACAAATTCACTTAAGAAAAGAGTCCAATTTATTATATTTTTTTATGTAGTTTGGTGAGTCAGGATTCAGGGCTCAGGAGAGGACTAGTATCAATGTGAAATCTATCATGTGACAATAATCTTATACATCTTATATATCAGTTTTCATTTCATGCTTATGTTACAATGTGTCTATATGATGTTGATGTTGCTGTTGCTTTAGATTTTTATTTTTTTTTAAGTTTGCCAATATTTTATGATATTTTCCCCAATGTTTTCCAATAAGTTTCTTTTAGGATCCACAGTGATATATTAACCAACATGATGTTTACAACACTGATGTCCACAACACTTGAGTATTCTTCATATTGTCAAATGTAGTTGTTGGGCCAATGATAATAACATTGTAAATCAAACTTGCAACTTCCAATGTGAAGTGGCTTATTAGCAAAAGAAGTTGACAAAATGAGTGGTAGAAATAAAGTGTTGGATCCTATAGTATAGAAAATGTTGATATATAAAGTGTTTCCACCAAAAAAAGGTGAAGGCACCTGCAAAGAATGAAAACAAACAGAGTAGATTGACATATGTTGAAAATGGCAGTATATGTTCTATCTTAATAAGATGGGGATGAAGCGACCACATAAAATGTGAAGTTAGTGCATTTTTCAATGTTTCAAAACTTGCCCATGATAATGGTTAGGCACTAAGACCTATGAGTAAAGATGGTGCCAACCCTGCATTGGAAGAATTAAGCTTTATTTTTATTGAGCATCTTAAGGCAATCCAGGTTTGTCAAGGGAAGGAGGCCTTGTCAGAGATCACAAAGTGAATTTCTTGCTTGTGTCTGTTAGTTTCTTGGATTGAAAAATTAATAACTAGGTAGAGATTGAAGCCCTAACCTTGGAAGTCCAGATGCCCTCCCGCTGAGATTTAAGAGCTTCGAAAGGGGACTTGGAGTTAGTTATATATCATATCAATGAGAAGATTCACTGCACTTCTTGGGACATGGTTAGCAATAGCAAAATCAATTGGATAGAGAAGGTTGTGTTGTCAAGGTTGAACATGGAAGAATGTTCAAGCTCCACTATCCAGGTAGCAATATGGTTAGCCAATCAAGCTATCTCTAGCAACCTTGACCTTTCAAACTTTCAAAGTCACTAGACTCCCCCTCCATGAATGATGAGGGAGGGAGAGAATTATTTATCATTCTTTGAGAAATCCATGGAAACTACAAGAAAAAACAAATGTAAGCTCCACAAGTTTTTAACTTTGTCAGTTGAGTCTAGCCGAAGTGGTTGTTGGAAGGAGTGTTATCCTCCATACCCATGTTTAACATGAGATATGTTACCTTGTATTTATTTTAAAAAGATATTTAAAATACAAGTATTTATATATAACATTTAATTCATTTGGTAGATTTGAAATCCACATTGATTGAAAAGAGAGGAAATGAATCCATGAATTGATTGAATGTAAAGGAAAGAAATCCATGATACACAATAGTGAAAGCACTAGAAACCAATGGATGATACAGTACAAAATTTAGTTTTTGTTGTATATAAAGACATAATTAGATTGACAAATCCAATTAATATTTAAGAGATAATGTTGGATTATATGTTATTTTCTATTTATGGCATAACTTCCTAATGACAATAGAAAAACGGGAGTTTTCAACCAACATTCTTTCTCCTAGTTTAATCATGATCTACGATACTAGAAAATGTTGTGAAAAAAATGAAACAAAACTAGAAGCACAAAATAGGAAAAATGTCTACTAATCATGCGAAACAAATCTAGGTGAAAACACATCTAAGTGATGAGAATACTAAGTTAGTATATATAAGACTATTTTTTCTACCTAAATATTAAAACAAGGACTGATTGCTTCACATTGGTTGAGATTCCATTAAGACCTATAACAATACTACTTGCTCTATAATCATCAACTAGCTCTAACTCTACCATATAGCCTGGTAGGAAATAGAAACAAGTGAATGCAAGCACTCCTCTAGAAATTGCTTTTGCATAGTTTAAGAAACAATTTGTAGTAATTTAAAAAACAAATGAATGTTTACTCAGTGGAAGAACATGTATACAAATTTACTAAGACCAATTTACTATAATCTTTGTAATCATAGTGTGGAAATTTACACACTGGAAGACCATCTACATGGATTTGATAACAAAAACACACACTAATCTTAGCAAAATAATTTACAGAAATATAATTACTGGAAGATCAACATCATGAATTTGATGAGACCAATTTACACCAATCTTTGTATATGAAAATCAACATTCAGGCAGTGATAATGATTAAAAAAATATACCAAGACAGTTTTATGTTACCATATTGTACAAAATTGATGGATTCAGTACCAACTACTAAAGTGCTGAAAGCTTTTTTCCACTCTACCAAGCGTTTCATTGCTCCTTGCATCAGAGCTACAGCTCACCCATCCCATGCACAAACTGCCATTTGTATACAGGTTGGCAACCTGCCCTTGGATTTTTTCTGCTCTATCTCAGCTATCCTGGCCAAGCTAAAAATGGAAGAAACAGGGACTTGCACACCCCACATCAGTTTTAACTATTGACAAGATCATTCCATCCATCAATTCCTCGATGAAGACAGCTTATCTACCTTCATCCTCGCCATCTTTGGATTTTCACTTGGAACAATTACTCCTCTCTTAATTAATGCGCATTCCTCAACCTTAACTGCAAGAGTTTGGTTGCAATTGAAATCAGCCCCATCGTTGAAATGATTGTGGATAGTTGGGCATTACTGAGTTGCTTTAGCTACAATTGCAATGAATGGATTTTGGGCTTGAGTTTGGAATTGGCATTAGTATTTCGCACAAGAAATCATCCATAGAAGTATTCCTATTACCAATTTCACAAGGTATGCAAATAAAATCCCCCTCTTATATTTAATTGATGATGTTTTCTGCAATTGTTTAATGAAAGAATAGATGCCAATATGAAATTGTATCATCATAAGCCATAGTCTTGGCCATAGAATTGATTGTAAGTTTATCCTAGATTTGATTGGGCTGATCTTGATTAATTTGCATATAGACTGGCATACATATATGAGGTTTTATGCATACATCGTAAATCCGATCTTCTTTACTGATTAATGTGCATTCCTCACCATTAATTGTAGTAGTTTAGTAGTAATAAAAAATAGTCCTAATTCTCAGATGATTGTGAACAATTAATTTATCATAATTTATACCAAGTTTGGTTAGCTACCAGCATAGATCCATCTTGAAAGAGGATCTACCAAGCATTGAGAAGGATCAAATCTCTAATTTGAGTAGTTATATATATATATCATTCTAAATGTTTTAAATATAATTTGAGTCAACATATTATTTTTTATAATATTTTATTATTGTTTTTATAAAGGACACATGTTAGTTCTAGGATGAGCATGGAAAGAATTACACATCCCCCAACTGAGCTGTAGAATGTGCCTTTTCGGGGCAACAACTGTAGCAAAACTGATTTTAGGCTTGCACTTGATTTCAACATCACTAATAATATTTATCATACGAAATCAATATATCAATAACAGAGAAACGTTCCTAACACAAATTTCACAAGGCATGCATATAAAAATGTAAAACCTCCTCACATATGTAGCTCTTAACATCGTCTGTGTGTGCTTAATGAAAGAATGGATGGTTGTATGAAATGGAATCATCAAAAGCCATACCTGTGGCCCAAGAATTAATAGCAAGGTCATGCTAGGTAAGCCTCCATACTGCTATTAATGTATGATATAATGATGCACAAATCTCAATGGGTTGATGCTTTGGAATGTATCTATTGAAAGCATAGTCTAGGAATTAATTTCCATTGGGATTGACGCTCGGTGTTTTCTGGGATCTATTAGATTCCAATGGATTGATGCCTATGCCTAGATATAATAAATCCTAGTAAATGTTAATTCCTAATGTGATTGATGCATGCTTCAGATACATTTCGTTCTTTTACTTTTGACTTTAAGTTAACTAAGAACTGGTGATGATAAACATGTTAAGTTAGTGGAGCCATAAATTAGTGAGCTAGGAAAATGTGTGGACCTAGTCACATAAATAATGGCAATGAACATCAAATGCACCATCTGTGACTTTTGTGACATGAGAGTCTTGGTGTTGGGTGTTAGCACCATAATTTCTTTTGTCAAAATTTTTAGCATTTCGCCAAATTTGCACAAATTTGGCAAGTCTCCCATAGCATAAAAGTTCCAATCTAGTGAGTCAAATACTAACTCGTCCTTTGTTGAAAATGCAAAATTGATCCTTTACCCAAAGCCTGAAATATTGTTTTAAAATCATTTTTTATTTTATTACATATCATTTATTCTCCATTTTACTTCTACTTAAATAATTTTTGGATAAATAAAAAATATCGAGTTTTATTACTAATCTCCAATTAGATTTTTTAACTAAATCCCAAGCCAAGTCTAGCCTTATCTCCAAGAAACAATCTGACCATAATCATTGTCAAGCGCCAAGGGGAAAGTCCACAAGTGTCTATATTGTGCCACCAAGCATCAATGTAAATGTCCAAGACCGTCAAGGATAGATCAACGGCTCACATACAAATTGAAACTTGAAAGTGTTCGACATTTAATGTTGAGGTGTTGACCTGATATGGAAACCGCCCTGCTACGCATTCAAATTTTATTGGTATCAGAACCAAAAATGGTTGAGAGAAAACCACCATTTCGCATTTCCGATACAGCCTTTAGGAGGACATATCATTGCTGGAACACTATAGTATGAACCCTGTTAAATTAATCTGGTCTCGCATTTGGAACGTGCTTTTTTATTTCTTTGTTACAATTGGATGTTCTGAAAATTTATCCATTGCTATCTTTGCAATATTGGACTCCTTGCGATAATTTGCTATGAATTTCTTATAAAGTGAGTAGTTGGTGAATTACAACTTCCAAAATGAAGCCATGTGTCATCGTAATGAGGAAGAGTAGCTTTGTAGAAATCAGAGAACTAATCATTCGATGTGTTTCTCACAAATCATGTCAAGACAGGTTGGAAAATTATCTTCATAGTGTTTACAATAGCAGCCTCTGATGCTCATAAGAATATTGTACTTTTAGCATTTGAAACAAATTGAAAAAATAGTGCAGGACTATTTTCCATTCATAATTGAAACATAAACAACAATGTTCACAACTTGTGTGAATTGTTTGATTGCATTTACTAATAGCAAATTCAACAAAGATGTTAGTTTGAATGTAATTGTATTCCTTTTGTTTTGTGCTTTTAAGCTTGCAGAGGGTGAACTTGGATTCTCTGCAAAGAACAAAGAAAATTATGAGAAGCCACTTTCTTCATCAACTGGTGCAGTAAAGAATGGAAATATAGTCTTTTAGATTGGGCATGGTATGGATAGAAAGACAACACGAAGATGATGCTAGAAATTACACAGAGCCATGAATAACAATAAAGAATTCTCTTCCATAAGATCTCGGTAAGCTTTTTTTTCTTATAAAATCCTTCAATAAGTTATTTCAATGGTTGTGAAGAAATTCCAAAATCCACATCATGATGTATGATGGGAATCCATCAATACAATTGGGAAACTGTCAACCATTTTGGGCCTAGATTTGTAAAAACATATCATCAGCAAAATTAGGTGCAGGCATATGCAGCTTCAGTAGTGCTCAACTTCAGTGAAAATTGTATACCTGATATAGTAAACAAGCTACTTCTTCTTTTGCAGAATAGAAGTCAGATAAAGATGAGTATTTCGATGATGGAGAGCATGACCATATATTTACATGTTTCTCTTGGAAGCGAGGGTGTTCATATAACATTTTGTTTTCTGGGGCGAAATGGGTTTTTATCAGGCACTACTAGGTAAATGAGACATTGAGAAATCAAGATGTCAGCTCATCTTTAAAGAATATGTCTGGTGGAGTTCCATATGCATTCCCTTCAGAATCTAAGTTTTCGAGGAATTGTTCGGTAGATAGAAAATTGAAAATTTTTCTATGTGCATTTTGCAAACCTAAGCAAAAAAAGATATTGGTGAACACCAAGAAAAACATGCTCCTAAAGTAGGAATTGGTTATGACTTTCGACTTGGCCAATAGTTCAAGTGATCCATCCTGTTAGTGATGAGTATCTGTATGTTGGAATTGCAAGCAAGGCTTTGTTTTGCCAACAAGAAAATTATTATGGTGTTGTCTTAACAAGCATTGCACCTGTATTCTCATTGCTAAAATTGGCAAAGACTATATTCAGTTGATTAAGTATGGAAACTCACTTCAAATGGTGAGAAGTTGTCAGAAAAGTTGACAAAGGAAATAAATTTGAGTTTTGTCCAAACAGAACATGATAGATGTTGAATCAACTAGGGTTTTTCATCAGGTGTCAAAAAAAGGTTCAAGTGGATTACCAGACTGGATATTCCAGTGAGTGCTGAAGATGTTTAATTCTTCTAGAAATTCTAACGATTTCAATTGCACAAATGAAGATCATTTTAATAGCTGAGTGGTCAAATCACGGTGGCAGGGTATTTAGTGGAAAGCAAAAGATATAAATAAATTAGAATCTCTCTAAATCCATACAAGGGATCTTCCTTTTGGAAAGAAGAAGAGGGTTGGAAGATAATTTTGACAGGGGATGTATTTATTTATAATCCCAATGGGCCATTAAGTCTATAACTTCTCAGATTCCATGGATTATTCCTTGGATTCATGACTTGAAGCAAACAAAGATATGCTTTTCCATTCTCTGTGTTAATTATCTCTCTTCTTTCTTCTATTATATGCAGCTTACATGCTAAAGTATACAAGCCAACTTTGTGCTACAATTGGCTTTAGGATTTACTATTTTTATAGAGCAACTGTATTATACAGTGAATGTTGGGAGAAGATTTAAATGCTACTGATCTATCCTTATGCTTTACATTTATAATTCTGCAGATTATACCATATGAATGTTTCATATCTAGATTCTTTCCTAACAATTCCCAATTTTGCTTGGATTCATTGTTAAGTTTGCCCAGATTTCAATGTTCATATCACCTTCCTCATCTTAGGTTTATTAAGTTTGCACTGCTCTCTTGTGGGACTGAGATTTAAATCTCTTCTTATGTTCTCCATCTTCATCATTAACCTTGTGCTCTGTTCTCGAAGACTCCATGCCCCATGGACTAAGTCTCCTTCTCTAAGATTTACAACTTGTTATTTAATCTAGTCTTCTACCTGTGCTTTTCTCAACCCTATCCACTCGGCCTTTAATCATTTATGAGTCTGTCCCATGCACTTAAATGTTCAAGCTATTGTTTAATGACAGTAAATAACAGAGTCTCATCTTGATTTCCGAGGGATCCCACTCTGACTGGAAGGGCCAGTTTCTAGTCTAATATTTGGTTCAATATGTGCTTGGAATAGGTTCTATTGTAGCCTAGAACCATATCAAGTGCTAACATTGGGCATGATTTATTGTCCCACTTAAGGTTCATAATATAAGAATGCATTGCCAGCTTTGCAAACACCCCCTAGACTCTCAGCAGTTTTCATTGCAAAATAACTTGTTTATTTTCCATATATAATTGTGTGTGTAAAGTTATAATTGCAGGGCAAAGGGCAAAAGATCCATAACACCAATAGTAAAAAAAATATAAATCATTTAGTTCCATCATAACTAGGGAGTGATATCCACTTGCATCAGGAAGTATAGAAAATTGAAGCTACGCACGGAAATAGATCCCAAAGTTCCATTACCCATTATTGGGTTAGGATGTATGTTGAATGTATAAGAAATTCCTCTATCAAATTTTAAATCCCACTTATTTGAAATTGTCACATGAACCACTACTAAAGATAAAAGGAATCTTAGAGCTGAATGGTATAGACTTATAAGTTCAATAAACAAATGGGCTTCTAGATCTAAGTACAGAGATTGAATTTGTATTTGGTCCATCTCATCTAAGATTGGTGTTAGCTCATCCAAAAGCAACAATTCACTTTCTTTAGCCAATGCACCAGTGATAGAAACCCTTTCCTTATGACTACCACCTATAGTTTGGATTGTCTTTGCATATGGAGGATATGATGCCAAAACAAACTTCAAATTAGACATGTAGTTTCATTGTAATATAGAAGAATTCCCTTCCATAATAGATCTGCAGTGTAAGTAGATATTTCTCCACTACTGTCCCTTTTTTTGCATCAACAATGAAAATCTTTTGGCTTTTTCTGCTAGTGTCCCTACCCACTGCAATTTATCTCAGAAAGTTTGATGGCTAGATTGCATGGAAGCATTGGCAGCCCAAGCCTGAGATATCTATATTATAATTGGGTTGATAACAAATCTGTGATGTTTGGATGTAATTCTGTCGAAATGCTAGAAGTATGATTTTGACATTATATTGCCAATGAATTTATGAGTTCTATAAATGGGAATGGATTTGGAGATAGCAGAACAATAGTTGAAATATCAGGCACAGGGAATAAAGACACCACAATATTCCTACAATGCATATGTAATTCAGGTAATGCTATTAATATTCCTATAGAATGTATATTTTCCAGTGAGATGGTGATTATAGGGAATGTTGGATAAGTATTGTGAAAATAGAGAATTAAATGAGCAAAGGATTTGTACTCATAATACAATGACAGTACATCTCAGGAGACTTGTGAAGAGATTAGAGGAACTTATAAGCATCGTTGGTTGTCCCTGCATCATAATTCTATCCAACAAGATCACTAGATTTGATCAAGGGAATAATGCATGCGGTTAAGGTATTTAGAATGCTGGAGTAAGAAAACAAATTTTCCCAAACAGAAATAAAGCACCTTACAGAAGACTTTTTCATCCTCAGTTGTTTGCTAGAGAAGAAGGCCCGAATACCCCCAGGTACAACCTCCACTCAGGAATAATAATAATGTTTTTTTGAATAACAATCATGTTGATGAATAGATTCCTAATTAGGATGAATAAAAAGTACCTTTTGAAGCTGATGATTCTCAAATTGACATTTCACATGAATTGGATGGATGATGAGGAAGAGGTTATTCATTTGACTCAAGATGATTATTAGAAATCTCTTAATCACCAAATCATTAATTTAAGAGGTGATCAATGATCTTATTTTTATCCTGATTAATATAGATCAAATTTGTATTCTTTACAATAGCAATTGCATTGAAAAATATCACATAGGGCCTAGGGTTACAATATTCAAAATCAGAAAAATAGTGATCCTTAGCCAAAGGCTAAAGTTGAGGAGATTAATTCCAAGAAGAATGGGATTATTGTCAAAGATTCTAAGGATATATATATATATATATATAAGGTTCTCCTTTCCAAGGATAAAATTGTTGAAAAGAATACACATCAGCAAATTCAAGTTTCTAATTCTTTTTATCTGTCTAGTGAATTAAGAAAGATTATGTTCCCATGCCTCTTATTGAGGCTTGATAAGATCCCCTATTTTATAAGCATTTCAAAAAAATTGCTTACAAAAATTGCTTTTAAAAATTTTCTTATTTATTGTCCTAAATTCATTACATGCTCTCCCTTTCTAAAATAGTTCACTCAAACAATAGTCAAAACTTGTAGCTCCTGGTACATGTTATCAAAATGAATAGATTTTAGGTACAAGGGCTTTGACAGATTTTCCATAATCTAATTTCAAGCATTCACTACAATATCATATGTATATCAGGATGTGAATATCACCAGTTTCAGATCCAAGGTCTTTGACACGTTTCCTGTAGTCCAATATCAAGCATTCAATAAAGTATATGTACCATGTGACAAAGAACATGTTTGAATATTGTTAATCATCAATGCAACTATAACTAAAGTGTAAATTTTGCATACTAGTCTCTGTGAGTTCTGTGGAAGCCTAATATTTCTTCTGCTAGATGCAATTTAGTTTCAATCTATAGTGCACATATCACATATCAATAGAAACAATCGAGAGGTTTCCCCAGGGGATCATAGGAGAATACTGAGCAACTACAGAGCACCCAGGAGCAATATGATAATTTCATGTCCCAATAGAATAGCCCCATACCCAACCAGGATGAAGTTCCTTGAGTTTGAAAAAACTGAAGGTAGACAGGATCACCAATGAGAAGATATTCTATGTGCTCGTTGGGTTTTGAGAGAGACTGAGGGAAAGGTATGAATTAAAAGTTCACCGGGGATCAAAATTCAAGAAGAAAGTTGTCATTGATTACAAAAGACTCTACACTTCATATTATATGTGTCGGGCAGAGTAGGAGAAAGCTAAGGAGGATGCCTCGGAAAAGAGGATGTTATAGTGCATGGAGATAGTTATGATGAGAACCCCAATGGGAAGCTTCCCATCCTCATTGAAAATAGATCCCACTTCCTGTAGCAGCCAAAAATGCCCATAAGCCTTTGATTCCCAAATCCATCCAGCTCAAAGGAAGTCCAATATGAAAGATATGCAGAGACGTTTATGGTTCTTGTTTTTCAGTTTTGTCTATGGACTATTGTAGTACCATTGTTAAATGGCATGGATTTTGTGATGAAATAGCATATGTATTGAGATGGCCACAGTCCCAATTTTATATTCTGAGAATAATGGAGGATTAACATGGCACTCTCTTTCACAGAACTTGATATATGAATAAATGAACATTTTTTCTGATTAGAAGAAAACTAAAGTGTGCATAACATGGGTTAAATACCATGGATTCCATACTAAGATCACGATGCACCTGATATAAATAATTTATAAAATGTCAAGCTGAACAAAGTTTCTCAATGGTATGAAATACAAATCAGCAAGGGACATCCAAATTCCATATGATGATTTATTGAATTGGACAATATTTTTAAGGCATGATGGGTCATATGAGGCCAGGTTGGTCACCTAGTTGATTTATTTCCATCAAGTAGGGATGTGCTTCTAGGAGCTAGTCAATTTATTCCTCCCAATCAGTCACTAAATTCATCTATGGACTTTTTCCCACTTTTCCTCTCTATACTCTACTTCCACCTGTCCCTGTTCTAATGATTTTTTTTCACTTGCTCTAAACAACTAACAACATTTTTAACAGACTCTCCAAAATATCCAGCTCTCTTTTCTCTGCATTCAATTCATCGTGACTCTCCATCACCAATTTACTTCCTATCCTCATCAAGTAACAAGATGGTACCAACTTTCTTCATTACCAAAAGGTGACCAAACTTGAATAATATCAAAGAATACATCATGCTATATAATTCTTCTTCAAAACTACCAATTGGTATAGTATTTTAAGTTTAAATAGACTTACTAGCATTGTCAATGTCCACATATCTTTAACATTTTTTAGTTTCCATTACCAGAAGATTGAAATTCCTCTTCATTGTCAATCATAATCCACTTGAAATTTTCCCCAGAGAGTTTTTAAAATTCTATGAGTTTCTAAGAACCTTGGTCCTTAATGTAATTTGTATTAAGACATATTATTTCTTTTGCCAGTCTTCTTTTCCTACTAATCTTTGATGATTTCTCTATAACAGTCCTACTCACCATCCTGGCCTGCAAAAGTTTTATCCAAACCAAATTCTTTGTATATCAATATCCTCCTCTTGAGTGTATATACAAAACATACATTCATGAGGCAAGTAACAGGATATGAAATGAAGGAAAGGATGAGTCTTTGTATTCATGAGTTTGAGCATACAGGAGACCTCTCTCTCCCCTTAACTACATTCATATTTATATTCCAACTGAGTTGCACAATTCATTTCATTACAGACTCAACTAACATGACTAACCAACTCAACATAATCAACCCATTTGCCAACATGAAAAACTCAGTCCACCTACTGGTCAAATTCAAAAAGTTGGTTAACAATCTAGCCAACTTTGGCTAACTAGTTAACAATCTTAGCCAAATCCTCATAGGCAATAAGCTCAATCTACCTTTTCTCTTCATTGTTAGGGTTTGAATTAAACCCCTCTCTATGTATGGATGGCTCGATGTCTCTATTCTCCTCGTTCATGAAGCTTTGGGTATGTCAAGGAGTAATTAAACTAGTAAAAAATGATTTTGAAAGCTATGCTCCACAAAATTTCCTGAGTATCAAGAAACACTTTCAAATAGAAAACTATATGTTTGTATTATCTTTCTAATAAGCTTCCCATCAAGTACAAGATTGCAGAAAGCAAATGCTCCTACTATTTTAAAAGTTGGCAGGTTCGTTGATTTCAAAATTCCAATGTGCAATAGTTAGTCCAAGACCAACTTTGTTGAATTTGGAAACCCAACCTTCAATAAGCGCCTACATTAAAAAACATCATAATTGTGTTCCCACATAAGAAATATTTGTAATCATTGGTCCCATGCTGAAAATGAAGTTATGGATAATATTCTACCACTACAATGTAACAACTTCTTGCTATTTGAGTGTGCACTATTTAGTATCCCTCAAGTAAATAGTAACTTTGAGATTCCCAAAAGTGTTCTATTATTTGTAAACTATGATCTAAAAAGTCAATAAAATTTCATGGAGGCTTCAACTCGTGAGTCACAATTGTTTCAAGACAACTGTATCCAAATTATTGCTTTTCACGTCCACCAACGAATAATACACTTTCTGCACTCGAGTTAATTTCTTGTGTTTATAAAGGACACTTGTAAATTTTGGCTTATTCTAAGTGGCAGATGGGTTTTAGTGCCCAACTGTAAAATGTGAAATCTACAAATACCATTGAGATGCAACCAAAATGAGAAATGGCCCATCAAGGCTTAAAATGAGGAACGTTGTCACAGTTCTTCTCCTGAAGTCTAATGCTCATTTGAGCTTCCATGCATGAGATATACCCCAAATCATTGTCTTCTTAGGGATTATCCCCAAATCTCTTTGCTTAGGGAAGGTAGACTCAATACAACTAGAAAATATTTATAAAGAAATTAAAAATCTCACAGAAGTAAAATAAAGAAAAATAACAGAATATGAGTTAGATACGAACCTCCCCAGAGAACAAATAAATTCTTATTAGGCCGAATGACACATCTATCCAAAGAAATTAGAACATCCCATTTATAAAGCATTTTTCATAGATAAAATAGGATGTAACAAAAAACCAACATATATTTGCTTACCCATCATATATTTAACAAATAAAATCATATACAATTACTAACGCTATTCCCAATCAACTCAAAGAGACCAACCTGTAACTCAGAGGCTCAAAGCCGCATGGAAGAGAGACTTTACAGTAACAGACAGATGTAGCTGAGACTTGATTCCCTGGTGCACTAGAAATACTTTTCGAATTCAATGTAGTTACTTATTTAATAACCGCACAGAAAGTGAGAAAAACCATCAAGCAGATGCTGAATGGTGCTATAGAAACCACCACTACATGAAATAGGGGCGAATGGGGCTCCAAAAACTGTCATTGCCGAAAATCGATAGCGAACAAAGCTCTATAAGCGGCCATTGCTGGAAATCAAGGGCGAATGATGATACAAGAACTACCATCGCTAGAAATCATGGGCGAATGGGGCATACAAAGGAAAAACACGCTAGAAATCGGGGGCGAATGGTCGATCTAAGGCAAATTTGAGTCGGTGAAATTCACATTTTTTACTATTTTGTGAGAAATACGGTTGGACTAACCTTATTTTGAATATTTAAAAATAAATAAATAGTGGGCTAATAAATATTAACCCTAAAAATCCTCTTCTATATAAAAAATTCTCCCATAAAAAATTTTGAACTTTCTAATTTCGCCCATGGGCTAAATTTCGCCCCTAAAATCATCCCTGGAGGGGACATTACATGGGAGACATGCCAAGAGATCCAAAGGAGCCAAGAGAACCACTTCAATGTTGGGTTTGTGGAGGAGACCACATGCTTAGGAACTGCCCAAATCGGAATGGGAATGAAAATCAAGTTCACAACATCCAAGGAGCTGAAACTGTGGGTCAAGTGGCGAGGACAATCCCTAGAATCTATGCAGCACTAGATGACTGCTAGACAAATCATCAATCAACTGTTGTTGAAGTTGAAGGTAAGATTGCTAAGCAATATGTTTCTGTTTTGATTGATCCTGGATCTACTCATAGTTATATCACTCCTAAAATTGTTGAGATTTGTGCTTTTAAGAAATCAAAGCATAGTAAATCATGGTTAGTTCAAGTAGCCACTGGAACCAAGAGAAAAGTTAGTGAAATTGTAGAGAAATGTCCCTTAGAGATGGACAGGCTATTCACTTATGCAAATTTGAATGTTTTGCCACTGGGTTCCTATGATATCCTCATTGGAATGGATTGGTTAGAAGCGCACAAGGTTAAACTTGACTGCTACAATAAAACTTTTGAATGCATGGACAAAGAAGGAAACCCAAGGGTTGTAAAAGGCATTCCAAAGGTGACTTCTGTTAGGCAGGTTTCAGCCATGCAGCTGAAGAAGTTTTGTAGAAAGGGTTGTAAATTGTATGCAGCCCATGTTTTGGAGGCAACAGAAAATGAAACTCCTATGTTAGAGGACTATCATGTATTGCAGGAATTCAAGGATGTTTTTCCTGATGAGATTCTGGGACTTCCTCCAAAGAGAGACATTGATTTTACAATTGGACTTGTACCAGGAGAAGCACCAGTGTATAAGACACACTACAGGATGAGTACACCGGAATTGCTAGAATTGAAAATGCAATTACAAGAGTTGTTGGAAAAGAAATATATCAGGCCAAGTGTGTCCCTGTGGGGAGCACCTGTTCTATTTGTGAAAAAGAAAGATGGAACACTCAGATTATGTATTGACTACATGCAATTGAACATGGTCACTGTGAAGAACAAATACCCATTTCCTCGAATTGACGATCTTTTTGATCAAATGAGAGGAGCAAAGGTATTTTCAAAGATTGACTTAAGGTCAGGTTACCATCAGGTAAGAATCAAAGAGGAAGATATTCACAAGACAGCCTTTAGAACGAGGTATGGACATTACGAGTTTGTGGTGGTACCATTTGGTCTCACAAATGCACCAACTACATTCATGTGTCTCATGAATAGTGTTTTTAGCAAGTATTTGGACAAGTTTGTTCTTGTTTTTCTGGACGACATTCTCATATATTCTAAGAATGAAGAAGAGCATGAAGAACATTTGAGAATGACATTGCAATTGCTAAGGGAGCATAAGCTGTATGCAAAGTTAAGGAAATGTGACTTTTATAAAGATAAAATTCATTATTTGGGTCACATTATTTCAGATGAAGGAATATCGGTGTACCCTGAGAAGATTGAAGCCATTATGAATTGGCCAAATTCAAGGAATGTGACAGATGTGAGATCTTTTATGGGCCTTGCTGGTTACTACTAGAGGTTTGTTGAAGGATTCTCCAAGGTCGCAAACCCGATCACTTCTTTGCAAAAGAAGGGAATAAAGTTTTAATGGTCACCAAGATGTGAGGAAAGTTTCCAACAGTTGAAGAACCTTCTTACAAGTGCACCAATCTTGAATATTGTAGACCCAAAAAAAGACCTTGTGGTATGTACCGATGCATGCAATCAAGGATTGGGAGGAGTTCTTATGCAAGACAACCACGTGGTATGCTATGAGTCGAGAAATTTGAAGGAGCACGAGAAAAACTATGCTACTCATGATTTAGAACTTGCATCCACAGTACATGCTTTAAAGATGTGGAGGCATTACTTAATGGGAAGAAAAATTGAGCTAAGGACAGACCATTTTGGTCTGAAATACTTATTTGATCAGCCAAATTTGAATGCCAAGCAAGCTAGATGGTTGGAATTTTTGTGTGAATTTGATTTTGAAATCAAACACATAAAAGGGAAAGAAAACAAGGTAGCAGATGCACTTAGTAGGAAAGTACATGAAATGCATGTGGCAACGCTTAGCACTTGCCAACTAGATTTAAGGCAGTAGATTGTTAACCATATTGCTGAGGATGAAGTGTATGTATAGATAAAGGACAAATTGGTTAAGGCAAAGGGATATGAAGAAAAAGCTAAGCACAAGAAGAACTTGGTTAAGGCCAAGAGGATTATTTCTAATTCCATCAAGGATCACTTGATCCACCACATCTCATCTTTGAAAACTCGTAAATAGATGTTCGATATACTAAATACTTTATTCGAAGGGAAGAACATTAACAGAAAGATGACCTTGAGAACTCAACTCAAGGGCGTGAATATGCAGAGCTTCGAAAGAATTCAATATTATTTCCCAAGGGTCTCCTAATTCAAAGAACAACTTGAAGCTATTGGAGATCATGTTGAAAATGAATAAATAGTAATGACTACTTTGAATGGTCTCCCAAGATCATGGGAATCATTCATTCAAGGAATATGTTCTAGAAAGAATCTCATCATACTCATTGCACTTTGGGAGACGTGTACTCAGGAAGAAGCCAAAAATGAAGACAAAAGATGGGTGATAACCAATCCTTGGAAGCTCATGCAAGGAGGAGCAAGAAAGAAGATCATTCTCACAAGTCTATAATATTCCATAGGAATCAAAGACCTCCCAGGGACTAGTCAAATTTCAAATGTTACAACTGTGATGAAAAAGGACACATTGCATGAAATTGCCCCAAGAACAAAGGAAACAACAAGAAAGGAAATAAGAAGAGGCACCATGCTCATGTTGCAAAAGACGTCGAACCAATTAAGAAGAAAGCAAAGGAAAATCCTTCAAGTGATGAAGAATATGTATTGAACTTGTAATGATGATATAGTAGTAATTGGAGAGCAAGAGGGATGTTTGTACAAATTAAAAGGTTAATTAGACCAAGCCTTGGTTCATGACACTATGAAACCAAGTGAACTATGGAAAATAAAGGCTTGCATAAATATATACACTACAAGGATTTACTGATCATAAGCAAAATGGTGACTGGTATACCCCAAGATCCATAAAAAACATGATGGTGTATGTAAAGGATGTGAAGGATACATTTCCAAGAATCCAATATATGAAGACCAAGGATGAAGACTTCAGAAAGCTCCAAACTAGACGAAGAAGAATATCAAGGTCTTTAGAATTAGATGATGGAGCAGAGTACTCTTCCAAAAACTCCAGTGACTTCT
Organism: Larix kaempferi; assembly: GCA_027924585.1. Lineage (NCBI taxonomy): Eukaryota > Viridiplantae > Streptophyta > Pinopsida > Pinales > Pinaceae > Larix > Larix kaempferi. The sequence continues at coordinate 56,895,243 of BSBM01000753.1, forward strand.
GCAAAGAGGCAGAAACTAAGAGGGAGCCTACAAAACACATGAAAGATAAGTATTTTAATTGTCATTTGAGTTATCCTTAAGTGTCTAAATGATATTGTTCATGCATATTTCTATTCCTAGGATCAAGAAGTGTATTATGCATGTTATGGTAAATGAATTGATATGGATAGGATATTGCTCATAATAGTTACATATAGATATGTGATACAATTGTCTTTTATGCATTTATATATGACTAAGTTTGACTGGAAGTAGGCTCATGTAGTGCATGTTATGAGTAAGTGGCCTATAGTGTTGCACACGATTCCATGAGCCCTTGATGGAGCTAGTCTAGGATGAAACCTCTTTGCTAATGTTAGCACTTATAAATCCATCATGTGCCGAGGCCTATTTTTAAACTGAAGCCACTACATAAGTTCTGGAAATCTTGTAGCTCCAGAAGAAGAAAAACAGGGGAAAGCGCTATAGAAGTTCTGTAGTTTCTTATTTTAGTCATCAACTTCAAGTATATATTCCGAGCAACTAGAAACGAAAAGTTTTGAAAACTGAAAGATTATTTTGTCAAGCATGGGCCAAATCACAAAAACCTCTCTCATTTTTTGCACAGGTGTCATGGTTTGGGATATTCAAATGGATGTTTGAATCACTTTTTCCATAATTTTAGCATTAAATAATTTCTTGTTTTAGTCATCAACTTTCGGCACAGATTCCGAGCAGATGGTGATTGATGTCAACAATCTGAAAGAGGTTTTCTCAAGAATGAGTTCATCCATAAAAAATATCTCATTTTTTTCACAGGTGTCATGGTTTGAGGGATTTGAAGGGATCTTTGAGCCCTATTTTTCCATATTTTCTACAGTTTTTAGAACTCCTGTAGCATCTATGCACCAAAAGCATAAAAGATCGCTATGAAAGTTCTGTAGCGCATATTATGGAAAGTGAATGGAGTGCGCTGTGAAAATTACTGAAACTCAACTTCTGTAGATTTTATAGTGGGGGGAACTGGAGTATGATATAAGAGTTGTTGAGATGGACATTATCAATTTAATCCCTAAATTTTGGACATCTCATAGGAATCCGATCCATGCCAAGACGATCTGAACAAGTGGTTTGCAAGCGGTTAGTTATCAAGAGGTTCTTCTTGTAACGTCCCCTCCCATCATACCAGTGCGATGGAGAGGACGTGATGCTAAAACTGGGCATCTAGCCCCATGAACTTTTAACTAAGCATTCACATAATATAAAAGAACATATGGAAATGTATAATTATAAGAAAACACAGCGGAAGTAATTTCAATAACACATCCATCATACATTCAAGATATTCATCAAATAATAATTGCAAAGTTAACACAAGAGAATACTTATCTTAACAAATTAGTCCCATCCAACCAGCTATGCATCTGCAACGTTCCACCCAACCATAGGTCAGTTGTGCTTATCAACCTCTTGATACAACTGCCACCCCCGAGCTAGGCATGATTTCTACAAGGAACCAGGGAACAACAGACTCACACATAGCCAAGCATACACCAAGATGAGCCAAGCCAATCTACAATTGGGTTTATTAGGCTGCTAGGAAATGGAAAGGAAGAATTGGTAAGCTAGTGAACTCAACCACAGAGCTATGGATACCTCTACAAGATCTATTTAGCTTGGCACCCACAATGCCTACACACCCCACTCAAGGAAGTATTCCCTTCACCAATTCATAGTCCCTCAGGCCATACCTTCCAATTCTAGAGTGTCCCAGGTGTGCATAGAAGAGTAGCCAGCCCTCTTGATCTTCTTGAGAGGTTATTCTCCCCACTAGGTTTATCAAGCCAATTCTGTCCACTACCACTCCAAATCTTTTGCTCACAGGTTCAAACCAAAACAGGGATGCACATAACAACAGAATTATAAGTGTTGGGCATGAAGAAACGTTTTTACAATGATATTCCCAAAGATGGGGTTTTCATTAGCTTCATAAAAACGTGGAAAACCCAAAAATGAAATGGCAATTGGGAATTCAACCCTAGTGAGCAAAACCATTTTCCGAAAAACGCCCATGGGTATTTTGGGGCAAAAACGACCTCCCTCACAGTCCCAAATCGTGGTCCTCCTCTCCCAACCACTGTGTAACACAAAAACGAGCTCCTAGCCCTAGAAAAATGCAGGAAAATGATGAAAAACATGATGGGAAAAGCCCAGCTAGCTCAAGCTACGTGAGAGGGCAAAGGCCATGGGTTTAGAATGGCTTTGGGCACCATTTCATGGGTGTTTTTTTTTCCAATGAGACAAAATACGATTTCCCAAGTTGATGAATTGTCCATACACGAAATTGGCTGCCATACCTCTTCATTCCCAAGGCATTAACTACCTCAACCAATTTCTGGAAGAATTAAATGATTGGGTCCATAACCCAAAATGGGTAGTTGGTGGTTTATGGGTTTTCTCATTGACACATGGATTAACACCATTGGCTCAAGGGTTTGAATAATTACCCTCCCTATTCCTTGTAGAATCATGCCCCCATCTCTTTGTTGCATTGCATAGCCAATTGTGGGTTTTTCATTAAAATTCGTATTTACATGATGTCTTAATTTACATTGTGCCTATCTAGCACAAGAACCACATGCATCTATTTTTAATTGTCAATACATAAAATGCTAAATCAATGGTGGGGCCTTGGCCTTGAGCTCCTCACCATGATTAAATAACAATATTTACATTATTTACGATTTAATGCAAAGGGGGTCAAAATGGGGACATTACATTCCCCTCCCTGTTAGGATATTTAGACACTTAGGAGTTAGTTAAGATCAACTTGTGTAATATATCCGTTAGGGATAGTGTGTTTCTTTAGTATGCATTAGTATGCATTTGTAAATACTTAATCCGACGGTCACGATATGTTTCCGACATAGAGTGATCCGACGGCTCAACTTCTCTTAGATCAAACCTAACCTTGATCCGTGGCTTAACACCCGATTGGTCCATGATCTCTATTTAAAGAGCGTGGAGGGTCATTGTTTAGTTGATCGATTATGAGAAGCTCATTTGTAACTTTCTTTCTTTGCATAATAAATTGTCCCGTAGAAGCTATTTGGCCGGGGACGTGGAGTGTTTCCCTCAAGAGGGTTTAAACCACGTCAAAACATCGATGTGTTGATCTGTGATCTGTTTGTGTGAAGTGGTTTCTCTTGGTGTTTGGTCCTTTGGTAGTACCCTATGTACCCGAACATGGTATCAGAGCTTTTATGAAGTGCCGCTTCCGGTTATGATCTAGATCTTGAACTGTTGTTGCCGAAACTCGAAAGGGTTTCTAGTTCTGGTATTTCTGTGCATTTCTGGGCTGTGGGAGGTGTTCCATTGCGTCCGGAGCGTCGTTTCCAATGGAAAATAGTTTTCGTTTGATCGAAAACGGTTCCCGGTTGCTCCAGAAACACGTTTTTCATCAGATCTGAAGGTATAATGTTACAGTGACGCATTTTTTTTATTTCGTTTTTTGAAAAGAAAAAAAATCTCATATTTCATTTTTTTTTACTGTTAGATTTTTTTTTGTTTCGGATTGTTGCTTTCCCGTCTGCGTATGCTCTTTGCCATGCACCTTGAGCAATCTTGGCAAATCAGAAACAGAAAGGGAAAGGGTTTTTCTCGGCTGCGTATGCTCTTTGCCGTGCACCTTGCACGATCTAGGCAAATCAGAAACAGAGAGAAAACGTAGACTTTCCAGGCAAGCTAACAAGATCTAACCCCACGAGTGTGGAAAAGTTTTTTTTGGTTTCGTTTTGTGGTTTGTTTTGCAGGAAAAAGGGCAAGCACGCAAATCGAGCAAGAAGAGTAAAAAAAAAAAAGCCCCCTTCCTCATTCCCATATTTTACATACCTTTTAATCTAGCTCACTTGGTTCAAAGTTGCTTTATTCCTTAATAGGTCTTGAGTTCAAGTCTTAGGAAGTTACTTTAAAAAAAAAGAAAAGTGCATGCAATTTCTATTTTCAAGTACTTTATTGTAAAAGTGCATCTCACTTAAATAATAAAAAATAAAAATACAAGTGAGTCACTTAAGCTTTTTATTTATTGTTGCACTATTTAAAAGTAATATCATTATAAAAGTGAAATCAGTTATTTTACAAAAGTGATTCACTTAAAAGCAACTTTTTTTTGTAAAGTGATTGTTAAAAGGTTCATCTTGGGAAGAGGGGGGTTCTTTTTTTTTGCTGGACATTCTCTAGCTGCCACGTCACTATTGGGGACATCTTCAACAGTTTCTTTGTTCAAGCATAACTTCATCATACAGAGTCCGTTTTAAGTGTCGTTTTTTTTTTAAACCGCTTATTTTTTCGAGCTCTTCACATCCAGACTATTGGTTTCTGCTTTTACAGCCATTAATTTACAAATATGGCCGCCCTTTGTGATATTCTACTTAACAGTTCCAACTATTTCTCATGGAAATCTCGTATGGAGGATGTTCTACGAAGTAGGGGACTTTTCAGAATTACAACAGGGAAAGAAAAAGAACCCACTGATGATGATAAGAAAATAAAATGGGCAAATAGATGTGATGAAGCTCGTGGATTGATTGGGATGTCAATCTCTACTGATTTGCGATTCCACATATCTGGAATTGATGAACCTAATGCTGCTTGGGACAAGTTGGAATCTGTGTTTGGTAAACACAATGAAATTCAAGGTCACCAACTCGAAAATGAGTTGATTTCTTTAAATCCAAGTGACTTTTCATGCATTCAAGATTATTTATCTAAGTACAAAACTCTTAAACTCTTATGTGCAGAATGTAAGATTGAGAGGGAAGACAAACAGTGCATTTATCATATTCTTTCCAAACTTGGACCTGCATATTCTATTTTTGTATCTACATTTTACTCCATGAAAGCGTCCTTGAATGCAGCTAGCTATCAAGAGCCTAGTCTTGAATCCTTTTGTGATTCCTTGATTAGAGAACAAGATAAACTCATTCATCTTGGAATAATCAACAATGCAGATACATCTGGGAAAGCCTTATTGTCCCAACAGAAAGAAAAGTCCAAGCCTCCCAAGAAACAAAATTTTCGCAATAATAAGTCAAACAAGGGTCCAAAACCCTCTCAGTCAGCTCCTTCTTTAAAAAATGACAAAGGATCCAATCCAAAAGGCAAGAAGACTGAGCGTCATTGCAACTATTGCGGGAAAGATAATCATGATGAATCTAAGTGTTTCAAGAAGATGGCAGCCTTGGAAGCAACAATGAATAAGCACCACATCAGCCTAGATTCGCCTTCAGAATCTGCCTCTCATGGACATGCACTTTGTGCTTCTGGTTATTCTTATAATGCATCTTCTTCTTCTACTTCAAATGAATGGCTCATTGATTCTGGAGCATCTTATCATATGGCTAAGGATCAAGCCATCTTTTCTACTATGCATGAATGTAACACCAAACAAATATTTGTTGGTGATGATAGATCTCTAAGTGTTGTAGGAGCTGGAACAGTTCCAGTAGATAATGGTCATTTTAGTGATGTACTATGTGTTCCAAGAATTTCCTGCAATTTGTTATCAGTCTATCAGATCACTCATTCTGGTGAAGGTAAAACTGTGACGTTTACACCTCACCAAGTTGTAATCAAGGATTTTAAAGATCCTCAACAGGTTCTAGCTACCGGACTTGTTGATGATATTACCAGGTTGTACAAGTTTAACAACTTTGGGTCATCACCTTTCCCTTCAGTTTTTGTTGCTCATAGTGATAACTTGAGCAAACTTTGGCATAAGCGATTTGGTCACTTAAATTATCGCTCATTGCAACAACTATGTAAAGAAAATATGGTGACAGGTCTTCCGATGGTATCTTGCAGAGATGGTGTTTGTTCCGGTTGTGTACTCGGAAAACATCATCGGGATAGTTTTGACAAACGTGCCTCTTGGCACGCCTCGGTTCCCTTGGAGCTTGTGCATAGTGACTTGTGTGGTCCTCTTCCATCTGCTTCCTTTTCTGGTTTCAAATATTTCTTAACTTTTATTGATGATTACACCAGACGCACTTGGGTTTATTTCCTAAAACTTAAGAGCGAAGTATTTAACATGTTCTTGGCCTACAAGGCCCTTGTTGAAAAACAATCTGGTCATCAAATTATCAAGTTAAGATCTGAAAATGGAGGAGAATATGTTAACAAATAGTTCACTACTTTCTGCACTGAACAAGGCATCCAACAACAACACACTGTTCCATATACACCACAACAAAATGGTGTAGCTGAGCGGAAGAACCGCACTTTAAAAGAAATGGCTAATTGTATGATCCAATCTAAGGGACTAAGTCTTCAATTTTGGGCTGAAGCCATAAATTGTGCAAATTACATAGTTAATCGCACCCCCACAAAAGAATTACAAGGTATAACATCGGAAGAAGCATGGAGTAAAGTTAAACCTGATGTAAGTCACTTTCGTGTGTTTGGTAGTGAAGCATGGGCTCACATTCCGGATGAAAAACGGAAAGCATTGCAGCCTAAAAGTGAAAAGTGCATATTTGTTGGATATTCTGAAGATGTAAAAGGTTATAGACTTCTTCAACCACATTCTCATGCTATAATCATTAGAAGAGATGTTAAATTTGATGAAAATATATTGGCCTGCGAGCCTAACTCGGCGAGTGTGCCATCTTTGGCCTGCGAGCCTGATTCGACGTTTGTGCCTTCTTCTTCTTCTTCCAACTTCCTTGACAGGTTTCCAACTCCAGTTTCTGATGATGACAGTGAGGATGAAAATCCACCTCCGCCTGCTCATGTTCCTCCAGTTGCACCAGCACAAGTGCTTCCTCGATGGGTCCATTCAACATGTGAAGCAGCTGGTGATCTTGCCGGTGATCCTAGAGATCAACGTCGAACACGTTCTCAGTTTCAGTGAGCCTCTTCTCTTTTGGCTCAAGTTTCCGATAATCATGATCCAGAAAATTTTGCAGAAGCTTCAGGGAATCCAGATTGGGATGCAGCCATGGATGAAGAATATCGTTCCTTAATGGCGAACGATACTTGGGATCTTGTACCTCTTCCAAAAGGAAGAAAACTTGTCAGATGTAAATGGGTCTACAGAACTAAGTATGCATCAGATGGAAGTGTTGAAAGACTTAAGGCAAGGTTAGTTGCCAAAGGTTTTTCCCAAGTTGAAGGGATTGACTACAATGAAACCTTTGCTCCCGTCGCCAAAATGAACTCCATCCGCCTTGTTCTTTCCCTTGCAGCCTTACACAACTGGGAAGTCCATCAAATGGATGTCAAGTCTGCCTTCTTACATGGTGATTTACAGGAGAAAATTTACATGGAACAACCTCATGGCTATGTTCAGAATAACTCTAGCCTTGTCTGCCGCCTTAAGAAATCCTTATATGGCCTTAAGCAAGCTCCTAGAGCCCGGTATGCCAAAATGGATAACTTTCTCCTTGACACTGGTTTTTCTAGATGCCATTCTGACCCCAATGTCTATACCAAGAAAGTAGGAAACCATCTCATCATACTTGTTCTATATGTTGATGACCTTATTCTTACTGGTAGTGACCCTAAGCTTATAACCCATGTGAAATCCAGTCTTAAACAAACTTTTGAAATGTCAGACTTAGGACATTTGCATTATTTTCTTGGTCTCCAAGTTCTGCAAACCAAAGAAGGAATCTTTCTTTCTCAGTCTAAGTATGCTTGTGACCTTCTTCGTCGCTTTCACATGGAAGATTGTACACCAGCCCCTTCTCCCTTCCAGTTTGGAGTCAAACTTTCTGCCACTTGTACTTCACCTGAAGTAGATGCCACCTTGTATCATCAGCTTGTTGGTAGTCTTTTATACTTGACTCATTCCCGTCCTGACCTTTCCTTTGTCGTTGGTCGAGTTTCCCGTTATATGCAGACACCTCATGAAAGTCACTGGAAAGCAGCTAAACGAATACTTCGATATATTCGAGGTACAGTTCAATTTGGGATTCATTACAGTACAGGGGGGAAACCTTTGTTGGTTGGTTTCACTGATTCAGATTGGGTCGGCGATCCTGATGATCGAAAGTCTACTGCAGGTTATGTTTTCAGTCTGGGATCTAGACCTATTACTTGGGCTTGCAAGAAACAACAAGCTCTTGCTCTTTCTTCAGCAGAGGCAGAATATCGAGCAGCAGTTAATGCCAGTCAGGAAGCTTTATGGCTTCGACAGATCCTTTCAGAGTTTGGATTCGAGCAGCAGCAGCCTACTCCACTTTGGTGCGACAATCAAAGTGCCATCAAGCTTGCCAAAGATCCAGTTCTACATCAACGCAGCAAACACATTGAGCTACATATGCACTTCATCAGAAATCGTGTTCATGATCGTGTTCTCGAAGTGTTCTTTTGCCCTACAGATGATCAAGTTGCAGACATCTTCACCAAGTCTCTTACAGAAGCGAAGTTTTCTAATCACGATATGTTTCCGACGGCTCAACTTCTCTTAGATCAAACCTAACCTTGATCCGTGGCTTAACACCCGATTGGTCCATGATCTCTATTTAAAGAGCATGGAGGGTAATTGTTTAGTTGATCGATTATGAGAAGCTCATTTGTAACTTTCTTTCTTTGCATAATAAATTGTCCCGTAGAAGCTATTTGGCCGGGGCCGTGGAGTGTTTCCCTCAAGAGGGTTTAAACCACGTCAAAACATCGGTGTGTTGATCTGTGATCTGTTTGTGTGAAGTGGTTGCTCTTGGTGTTCGGTCCTTTGGTAGTATTCTGTTTACCCGAACACTCCCATTACATTAGCACTGTCCTCAGTGCTCATCAAAATTGAACAAAAATGGATATGCCACCCTCATGGCATCTTCCAGCTCCGATGTAGCCTCATCGGGACCGTAGTGCTTCCATTGCACTTTTACCTATCCGATGGCTCGGTTCCGGAGCAATGTTACCTTCTTGTCTAGGATGCACACTGGATCGGTTTGGAACTCTCCCTCGGGTTCCACATGGATCACATCCCAATTAATCACATGGTTAGGATCATGTACATATTTCTTAAGCAAAGAGACATGAAAAGCATTATGAGCTTTAGTGCTAGCAGGCAATGCAAGTCTATATGCAATTGGCCCTATTCTTTCAAGTACTTCAAATGGCCCACAATATCTAGGTGATAGCTTGGCACAACTCCCAAGCTTCAAGGAACTCTTCCTTGATTTCACTCTAAGATACACATGATCCCCAACATTGAATTCCCTATGCACTCTATGTTTATTTGCATAGTTTTTCTGTCTATCCTGGGCTGTTTTTAAATTCTGTCTGATCTTGGAAACTTCTTGCTCCATTTCCTTAAGCAATTCTGGCCCAAGTACAATTCTGTTCACTGGATTATCCCAAGTCACTCGTGTCCTACACCTTCTGCCGTACAAAGCCTCATAAGGACTCATTCCCAACGATTCTTGTTGCCCATTGTTATATGCAAATTCTACCAAGTGTAGATAATCCTCCCACTTAGATGGTTTGTCCATTACATACATGCAGAGCATGTCTTCAAGCACCCGATTTACTCTTTCTGTTTGTCCATCTATTTGAGGATGGTATGCGGTACTAAAGCTTAGCTGTGTGCCTAAATATGCAAAGAGACCTTTCCAAAAATTGGAAGTGAACTTGGTATCCCTGTCAGAAATTATTGCCTTAGAAAACCCATGTAATCTGAAAATTTCCTTCATGAAAATATTTTCAATGGCATTGGCTTTATGTGTGGACTTAACCAGTATAAAATGTGTTGCCTTTATTAACTTGTCCACCACAACCATGATGGAATCATGTTGTCTCACAGTCATTGGAAATCCTGTAATAAAGTCCATGGATATTACTTCCCATTTCCATTATGGAATTGGCACAGGGAGCAATAAACCTGCCGGATGTTAGTGTTCAATCTTCACCTACTGACATTCCATGCACTTAGAAATGTATTCAACGATGCCCTTCTTCATGCCTGGCCAGAAATAATATTTTCTTGCTGTAGAAATTGTTTTCTGATATCCTGGGTGACCAGAGTATGGAGCTTTATGGATTTCATCCATAACAATTCTCCTCAAATCTGCCGCATTTGGAATATAGACTCTATTCTTATAAGTAAGAAGTCCGCATTCTTCCAAATGATAGCCTTCATACTTCTTGCCAAGGTCTTGCTGCTGCAATTTGTCTTTTATCTGCACATACACTTCATCCTCAACAATATGGTTAACAATCTGCTGCTTCAAATCTGGTTGGCAAGTACTAAGTGCTGCCACATGCATTTCATGTACCTTCCTGCTGAGTGCATCAACCACCTTGTTTTCTTTCCCTTTTATGTGTTTGATTTCAAAATCAAATTCACATAGAAATTCCAACCATCTAGCTTTCCTAGCATTTAAAGTTGGCTGATCAAACAAGTATTTTAGACCACAATGGTCTGTCCTTAACTCAAATTTTCTTTCCATTAAGTAATGCCTCCACATCTTTAAAGCATGTACTATGGCTTCAATTTCTATATCATGAGTAGCATAGTTCTTCTCATGCTCCTTCAATTTTCTTGACTCATAGCATATTAGGTGGTTGTCTTGATTAAGAACTCCTCCAAGTCCTTGATTGCATGCATCGGTACACACCACAAAGTCTTTTTCTGGGTCTGCAATTTTCAAAATTGGTGCACTTGTAAGAAGATTCTTCAACTGTTGAAAACTTTCCTCACATCTTGGTGACCATTCAAACTTTATCCCCTTCTTTTGCAAAGAAGTGATCGGGTTTGCAACCTTGGAGAATCCTTTGATAAACCTCCTGTAGTAACCAGCAAGGCCCATAAAAGATCTCACATCAGTCACATTCCTTGGAGTTGGCCAATTCATAATGGCTTCAATCTTCTCAGGGTCTACAGATATTCTTTCGTCGGAGATGATGTGACCCAAATAATGAATTCTATCTTTATAAAAGTCACATTTTCTCAACTTTGCATACAACTTATGCTCCCTTAGTAATTGCATTGTCATTCTCAAATGTTCTTCATGCTCTTCTTCATTCTTAGAATAGATGAGAATGTCGTCTAGGAATACAAGAACAAACTTGTCCAAATACTTGCTAAAAACATTATTCATGAGACACATGAATGTAGCTGGTGCATTTGTGAGACCGAATGGTACCACTACAAACTCATAGTGTCCATACCTCGTTCTAAAGGCGGTCTTATGAATATCTTCTTCTTTGATTCTTATCTGATGGTAACCAGACCTCAGGTCAATCTTTGAAAATACCTTTGCTCCTCTCATTTGGTCAAAAAGGTCATCAATTTGGGGCAATGGGTATTTGTTCTTTACATTGACTTTGTTCAACTCCCTATAGTCAATACATAACCTGAGTGTTCCATCTTTCTTTTTCACAAATAGAGCAGGTGCTCCTTACGGGGACACACTTGGCCTAATATATTTCTTTTCCAGCAACTCTTGTAATTGCATTTTCAATTCTAGCAATTCCGGTGTACTCATCCTGTAGGGTGTCTTAGACACTGGTGCCGCTCCTGGCACAAGTTCAATTGTAAATTCAATGTCTCTCTTTGGAGAGAGTCCTGGAATCTCATCAGGAAAAAAATCCCTGAATTCTTGCAATACATGATAGTCCTCCAATTGAAGAGTTTCATTCTCTACTGCCTCTAAAATGTGGGTTGCATACAATTGACATCCCTTCTTACAGAACCTCTTCAGCTGCATGGCTGAAACCTGTCTAACAGAAGTCACCTTTGGAATGCATTTTACAACCCTCAGGTTTCCTTCTTCATCCATGCATTCAAATGTCTTATTGTAGCAGTCAAGTTTAACCCTATGTGCCTCTAAACAATCCATCCCAATGAGAATATCATAGGAACCAAGTGGAAAAATATTCAAATCTGCATAAGTGAATAGCCCATCCATCTTTAATGGACATTTCTCTATTATTTCACTAACTTTTCTCTTGGTTCCAGTGGCTAGTTGAACTAACCATGATTTACTATGCTTTAATTTCTTGAAAGCACAAATCTCAACAATTCTAGGAATGACATAACTGTGAGTAGATCCAGGATCAATCAAAATAGAAACAGATTGCTTAGCAATCTTACCTTCAACTTCAACCACAGTTGATTGATGATCTGCCTGGAGGTCGTCTAGAGCTGCATAGATACTAGGGATTGTTCTCGCCACTTGACCCACAGTTTCATCTCCTTGGATGTTGTGAACTTGATTTGCATTCCCATTCCGATGTGGACAGCTCCTAAGCATGTGCTCCCCTCCACAACCCCAACATTGAAGTGGTTCTCTTGGCTCCTTTGGATCTCTTGGTTTGTCTCCCATCATCCTAGTTGGCTTAGTCACAACCTGTGATGGTTGCCTTTACTGATTCCGGAATTGAGGAGGCTTGAACCCCTTCTTCCTTTGATCAAACTTTTTGTTTTTCCTATCCTTCCATGCCTTATGGAATTCTGGTTTGCTTTTGTTTTGATCAAAGCAATACTTGGCCTTTCTTATGGCCTCCTCTAGAGTTCAAGGTGCATCAAACTCAATTCTATCTTTATATGACTGGGGCAGTCTACTTAGGAAACACTGAATTTTCACCTTATCATCTCGAATATACCTGACGTACCTCAGCAGCTCCAAGAACTTATTTGCATATTCTTCAATGGTCAATTGTCCCAATCTCAGCTCATGGAACTCTTTGATCTTATCATCATAGTACCTATCAGAGAGGTACTTCTGCTTGAAGTATTTCTTGAACTGCTTCCACACAATCTTCCTTTCATTGATCTTCTTCACTTGCCTGATGTGTTCCCACCATATAGATGCTCTTCCATTCAAGTTGAAGATGGCTACCCTTGCCTTCATAGTTCCTTAGTATTCTTGGACTTGGAAATACTTTCTCATCCCAAGAATCCAAGCTTCAGCTTCTTGACCAGACTTTATCTCTCCATCAAATGTAGGAGGTTTCACCTTCTTAAATTCCCCATGTGAATTGTTCTTGTAGTGCTTCTTCCTCTTAATTCTGTGGGATGAAGAGCTTGAACCCTCAATGGATTCTTCAGAGTCAGATGATTCATTAGAAGAGATTTCTGGAGTATAAGTTCGGTCTGTAGAAACTCTTTTTGAGCTACTAGCCCTCTTACGGGAATTCCTTCTAGAACTACTCCCACCCCTTTCTGGATTTGATGTCTGATGCCCAGAGTTTATTTTCCTTTGGATGTCTGTTAAACTCTGCAGCATGGCTGCATTCAATTGATTTTGTTCTTCCTGAGCTTTAATCATCCTTTCATTATCTTCTCTACAGCTTTGTAACTCCACCCTTAGGCTTCTCATGGTGGCTGCAATACCTAGAGGAGTCTCTTGATTTCTTCTCCCATTAGATTCTGTTTCAACATTTTCAACATGTATGTTCTCCCCCATGGCATCTGTCTCAGGCTCATAGGGATCCTGTGCATCATCCATGATGTTGATTTTCTTGGCCCAACCAAGATCCAAAACTTTCCAACTGTACTATCTAGAGTGTTGCCCTGATGTAATTGTAATTCTGCAAAATGTGTTCATCCACACAATTGTTAGCTGCATTATAATCCCAGAAATTCATAATTTACTTCATGCATGTGGGAAAATATTATATTGACAATTTGTCAAATCATAGAATTTTCTCACAATCAACGACATATGAGGGGGACGACGGGGGTCAAGGGGGCTTTCCCCCTTGTGTCTTCCCTGCACCACTGTAGGGCAGGTCGAGGGCAACGCCCTTGTTTTTTTTTTTTGTAAATCTTTCCATTTCGCGCAATATGGCGCATAAGTTCCATGGCAATTTTTCCATTTTCGGAACCTGAAAATCTCCCTGAAAAATGGCTGAAATTCCTTGTTTCGGAGCAACTTGTGGAGTTCTTCCACAATTTCGGAAGAGAATTGAAAATTCCTTCCGCAGTTTCGGAAGAGAATTGGAAATTCCTTGCGCAGTTTCGGAAGAGAATTGGAAATTCCTTCCACAGTTTCGGAAGAGAATTGGAAATTCCTTCCGCAGTTTCGAAAGAGAATTGGAAATTCCTTCCGCAGTTTCGGGCCAACTTCCGCGTTGCGGAACAACTTGCCGAATCCTTTCGCAATTGCAGGGTGTTTTCCGAATCCTTCCATAATTGTGGGGCGATTTTTCGAATCCTTCCACAATTGCAGGGCGATTTGCTGAGTCCTTCCGCAATTGCGGGGCGATTTGCCGAGTCCTTTCGTAATTGCGGGGTGATTTGTCGAGTTCTTCTGCAATTGTGGGGCAATTTTCTGAATCCTTCCGCAATTGCGGGGTGATTTTCTGAATCCTTCCGCAATTGCGAGGCGATTTGCCGGATCCTTCTAAAAATTTCCTTTCGATACCGAAAAACACTTAGAAAATTTTTCCGCTGTTTCGGGTCAACTTGGCAAGTTCTCCCGCCGTTGCGGCGAAGACTTCCGAGTTCTTCCCGAAACAGACTTAAACAAAAATTTTCAAAACACTTAAAACAATTTCGGATTCTTATTTTCTTCTTCCTATGATGACTATTGCCCAGCAGGAGGTAACCTTACCTCTGCAAACTATCTAACTTAGCCAGTTTTAGGCCCGATGCTGATACCTGTGTTGATCAGGAAGGGACCTTCCCATGTGACTGTAATTGGATTTGGCCCATAGAGGTCCAATGCTGCAACCAGCAGCTCTAATACCAAAATGTAATGTCCCCTCCCATCATACCAGTGCGATGGAGAGGACGTGATGCTAAAACTAGGCATCTAGCCCCATGAACTTTTAACTAAGCATTCACATAATATGAAAGAACATATGGAAATGTATAATTATAAGAAAACACAGTGGAAGTAATTTCAATAACACATCCATCATACATTCAAGATATTCATCAAATAATAATTGCAAAGTTAACACAAGAGAATACTTATCTTAACAAAGTAGTCCTAAGCAACCAGTTATGCATCTGCAATGTTCCACCCAACCATAGGCCAGTTGTGCTTATCAACCTCTTGATACAACTGACACCTCCAAGATGGGCATGATTTATACAAGGAACCAGGGAATAGCAGACTCACACATAGCCAAGCATACACCAAGATGAGCCAAGTCAATCTACAATTGGGGTTATCAGGCTGCTAGGAAATGGAAAGGAAGAATTGCTAAGCTAGTGAGCTCAACCACAGAACTATGGATACCTCTACAAGATCTATTTAGCTTGGCACCCACAATGCCTACACACCCCACTCAAGGAAGTATTCCCTTCACCAATTCACAGTCCCCCAGGCCATACCTTCCAATTCTAGAGTGTCCCAAGTGTGCATAGAAGAGTAGCCAGCCCTCTTGATCTTCTTGAGAGGTTATTCTCCCCACTAGGTTTATCAATCCAATTTTGTCCACTACCACTCCAAATATTTTGCTCACAGGTTCAAACCAAAACAAGGATGCACATAACAACAGAAGTATAAGTGTTGGGCATGAAGAAACGTTTTTACAGTGAGATGCCCAAAGATGGGGTTTTCATTAGCTTCAGAAAAATGTGGGAAACCCAAAAACGAAATGGCAATTGGGAATTCAACCCTGGTGAGCAAAACCGTTTTCAGAAAAATGCCCATGGGTATTTTGGGGCAAAAATGACCTCCCTCACAGTCCCAAATCGTGGTCCTCCTCTCCCAACCACGGTGTAACACAAAAAAGAACTCCCAGCCCTGGAAAAATGCAGGAAAATGATGAAAAACATGATGGGGAAAGCCTAGCTAGCTCAGGCTACGTGAGAGGGCAAAGGCCATGGGTTTAGAATGGTTTTGGGCACCATTTCGTGGGTGTTTTCTTGCCCAAGGAGACAAAATACAATTTTCTAGGTTGATGGCTTTCCCATACACGAAAGTGGCTGCCATACCTCTTCATTCCCAAGGCATTAACTACCTCAACCAATTTCTGGAAGAATTAAATTATTGGGTCCATAACCCAAAATGGGTAGTTGGTGGTTTATGGGTTTTCTCATTGACACATGGATTAACACCATTGGCTCAAGGGTTTGAATAATTTCCCTCTCTATTCCTTGTAGAATCATGCCCCCATCTCTTTGTTGCATTGCATAGCTAGTTGTGGGTTTTTCATTAAAATTTGTATTTACATGATGTCTTAATTTACATTGTGCCTATCTAGCACAAGAACCACATGCATCTATTTTTAATTGTCGATACATAAAACGCTAAATCAATGGTGGGGCCTTGGCCTTGAGCTCCTCACCATGATTAAATAACAATATTTACATCATTTACGATTTAATGCAAAGGGGGTCAAAATGAGGACATTACACTTCTCAACTTCACTATCAGTTAACTAGATAGTAGTTCATGATGTCATAGTCTAGACTTCAGGTTAATTTGCACACATGGCATTTTTGTGGCCATTTACTATTTTTATTAGCAAATGAAAGGACTTGGGGTTCTCTTTGATGCACAATAATTGTAATCCTATATATGGTAGGTTTTTAGAAGATCCAGTGGTGGGGATTTTGGAGGGAAAAAACTCTTGAACATTGGATTCTTGCTGGCTTCCTAAGTTTAATGAAATATATCAATGCAAAAGTAATGAATGATTTTACCATAGATTCACGTGTCTATCTTTCTTAGTCTATGTTATCCTTCATGAATGTGTGTCTTTCTTAGTTCTTCCATATTATGTGTTATCTTCAATGTATGAAATTATTGTATTCAGATTCATCCTTAACTTGATGCTCTATTTCAACACTTTCAAACAATCTTTTGTTATTATTTTCTCCAAAGTTAAAGTAGAATTCATCATTAGATGCTCTTCTTTAATGAATTGTTTGCCTCAATTCTTCCCCCATACCCCAACAATATGATTGACTAGGAGATATTGGCTATCTTGCCTCTGCTTCCAACCAGTCATTGATCACCCTTATGATTTTTTTCCATCCTGTTGACTCCATGCCCAATAAGGATTTTCTCCCGATCCCACCACTTCAAAACACCAAGAACCCTAATCTACCCACAGAAGATCTAGCCATTGGGCATGGGAATATGGAAACTAATTTGTAAGAGAGATCTCTCTCTGGATTGGAAGGGCTAGCTTCAAGTCTGCAAGTTGGTTTGAAATAGTTACCACTTTCCCTTCCTTCCACAACTAAGGGAGTTTCTAGAGTGATAACAACTAACATGTTGAGAGCAATGCATGCTCTTAATAGTATGTTCTGGTAGAGATGGAAGGAATCTAGATAGTTACCGTGTGTATATGGGATATGTATAAGCGTTGTGCTAAAGCATTAGATAAGATGCATTGATTACATGACTGTGTGCATTATGGATAAGAAGTTGTCATTACATGGAATGTTGCTAATCAGATGATTCAATTTGACTTGTAGGAAAGATCATGTGCTATGACCTACAAGAGAAGGATGATAAGATTTGTTCCAAAGAACAAGTGATGAATTTTCAGTAGTGACCTTCAAGAAGATTTACAAATTCAAGAATACTACAGAAGTACAAGGAAAGGTTCATTGGTTCTCTCAGAAAGAGGGATTTGATTATGACGAGACGTTGTTGCTCTTGTAACAAGATACACTTCGATTAGAGCTATACTTGCGATAGTTGTAGTGATGAAGTGGAAGATACACCAGATGGACACGGAAGGTTTCCTTTCTGAATGGTGTAGTAGAGAAGGAAGTGTATGTGTAGAAATCACTAGGATTTGAGACACGTGACAGGAAGACTCATGTGTGCAGATTGAAGAAGGCCTTATATGGTTTGAAATAGGAACCTAGGACATGGTACGACAAGATTGATGGATTTCTGATAAGCTTGGGCTTTACCAATAGTAAAGTGGATTCCAACCTTTACTTCAAGGTTGAGGATGAAACCAGTGATACTATTTTTGTATGTAGATGATCTATTTTTTACAGGTGATTAGAAGCTCATAGCAGAAACGAAGAGGAAGCTTGTTACAGTGTTTGAGATGAAAGACTTGGGTATGATGAAATTTTCTTAGTTCTTGAGGTGTGGCAGAATATGGAGGAACATTTTCTAGAGTTAGGGAAAATATGTGGTAGATATCCTGAAGACATTCAAGATGATGGATTCCAAATCCATGGCCACGCCTATGGCATCGAATATGAAGTTGATGTGTGATAATTCTTCAGAGATGGTGGATGCCACGATATAAAGGAAGATGATTGGTTTGTTGATGTACTTAACGAACACAAGGCCGGATTTATGCTTTGCGGTGAATGCACTGAGTCAGTACATGGTAGATCCTAGACGTCTTCACCTAGTTGCAGCAAATCATGTGTTGAGGTACCTGATGGGTACGATTAATTATGGCCTCAGATATGCATCAGATCAGAATATTAATCTACAAGGTTATGTTGATGCAGATTGGGCCAGTACTTTCATGGATAGAAAGAGCACATTAGGGTGCTGCTTCAGTTTGGGATCTGGTATGATCTCATGGTTCAATAGGAAGCAGACGAGTGTGGCACTCAGTACAACCGAAGCAGAGTATAAGGAATCTTGTTCTACAAGATGCGAGGTAGTATGGCTTCGAAAGTTGCTTGCAATTTTTTTCAATCTCAAGTTAGAGGTGACTTGTATTCTCTATGACAACTAGAGTTGTGTGAAGTTGTCTAAGAAACCGGTGTTTCATGACAAGTCAAAGCACATTGAGATCAAGTATCACTATATCAGGAATATGGTGCAGAGAGGAGCAGTGAGGCTCAAGTATATAGTGACAAAGGAGCAGATAGCTGATGTGTTGACCAAGCCTATGTCGAGGGTGAAGTTTGAATACTTCAAGGACAAGCTTGGAGTGGTCTAGATCAAGAGGGAGTGAAGAGTAACATAGCACATGTGAGACGCAGGTAGTGATGTAGTGACGTAATTGAGCTCTTGGTCATGTCTCCACTTGAGATGTGAGGTTGTAGCGAGTAGTCACAGGTGATGTGATGTAATTGAATCTCCTGGACTACACTCACGAGGTTGTAGCAGGTAGTCACGAGTTATGTGACGTAATTGATTCTCATGGACTACACCCCTGAGGATGCGGTAGGTGGCCACTGTGTGTGACATAATTGAGTCTCCTGACTGCAGTGCTATGTTGGAGAACGTACATGTGCGAAAATGCAGGTTTCAAACCTGGGGTGTTCTCCACATAAGGGTAGTCACCGAGTAAGTGATGCAATTGAGTCTCCTAGGCTACAATCAAAAGGTTGCGTTGTCTCTATGTTGTGATGTGACGTGGTAGTAGGAAGTCATGGGTTATGTGACATAATTGATTCTCCTAGGATACAATCACAAGATGATCGGGACACATGGTGAGGTAATGCAGGTGGTCGTAGTGTCCAACATAATGTGCACTCCTGGGATGGACCCACCAGATGGCTTGCTTGTTCATTATACTGGGTGAGGTAACGTAGGTAGTCACGTTGTGCGACGTAATGCATGTTCCTGAGCTAGACCCACCAAATGGTTCAAAACTTCTAGTGAAGTATAGATTCAAGATATATGTCAGAATTCAATGGTCAGAATACAGAGTTGCATCAGTAGTGATAATGATGAAAATGATGATGGTGACGACCGTGCCAGAAGAATACCTTCCTTATTAAGAGGAAGTGTTGAAGAATGTAACTTCAGAAGATATTCTAATTGTATTTTTATTGTACTTCCTTCGGGAAATATTCAGATTGTATTTGATTATGTAAAAAACCTAAAAGAAATCATGTAAAATAGACAAGTCATCTCAATGGGTAAATTGCCCCAAACAATGGGTAGTCTACCCCAAACAATAGGAAAAACTACTCCAGTCAAATCATCCCAGTTAAGTAAAAAGGCTAGTTTGTGACTAGTATAAATAGAGTGGTGCCTAGCTCATTTGGAGCATCACTCACTCAAGTAGGTTTGCATGAGTAGAGGAAGAAGGACAAGTTCACTTGGGAGAAAGAGTATTTGCATTGAAGACATATTTTCTTGGGGTTTCTATTGTATCTTGTTCTTGGGTTATTGTACGGGATTGACATTGTACTTTCTAATGAATCTATACTGAAGAAGTTTTGCTGGGTTTTTCCCATGAGAGGGTTTTCCTAGAGTAAATCTTTGTGTTCTCTTGTTATGATGTTCTTTTATATATTTCAGTGATCCTATTGCATATGGTTATTGTGATAATAATATAATTTTTTTGAAGATCTAACATAACCATCCTGGAAGTATCAAAATTCTAACACCTTGTCCTTTGATTGAGAATACCTTTGTATGAAGATTTGTTCTATTGTTGCAGATTTGATTTTATTATTGTATATCTGTTATATTGTTGCATATCTAATTATATTCTTGTAGATCTGATTTTTATTGGTGATTGATGGCTGGAGAGAAGGAAACCATACAATCTAAATCATACTAGTGAAAGTTGGCTATAGGGGACAACCACAGAATCTGATTTTTCGAAGGCTATAGATGGAAGCTTGTGTCTCTATTATACTATGGTTTGTGTGGCTTGATACTTTATTTACTTATTGGTTAATCACACCAATCATCACACATGCACATAAGTACTAATATCATCAGACCAATACATGAGCAGGATGATAATCACAACAATTGAGTATTTACAATCACGTTTTCAATAATATTACAATCCAATAACTATTTGTAAGTACATGGATAATTATATGTTTTATGATATGGTTACTAGAGATTCCAATTATCGCATCTTACTCACGTGCCTTGTTGTGGCCACAATAGATCACATGCTTCAACTGAGCACGGGAGCCCCAATTTTAAAATAAACACAAAGGTATTTGCGTTAGTGTTCTCGTGAACATGAGGTTTTGAACTTTGTTTCTATGATCTTGTACATGTACCTTTGGTTGGATTGATTGTTATTTTCCTCTCGGAAATTTCTAAGTGTTTTTTTTTTGGTTTGCAAGAAGCCTTAAATTTTAAGCATTTTGTCATTTACTTGTGCCAACCTGAAACCCGACAGGTGCGGGTTGCAGGAATTCATTTTAGGTCGTTTGATTTTGGTCAACCCGAAACCCGCAACCCGAAAGGTGTGGATTGCAAAAATCCTTTGCCAATAATTTTGGGGAAATTTTCATCCTGAAACCCGAAACCCGCATTCGCGGCTTTCGGATTTCAGGAATTTGTTTTACCTTTTAGTTGCGTTGTGTGTTCCCGAAACCTGCAACCCAAAATTTTGGGTTGCGGGATGCGGGAAAAGCTTTTAGATTTTTTAATGATTGTTTCCGTTACCAAAACCCACAACTTGTAAGTTTTGGGTTGCGGATTTCGAGAATCATGAATAAAATTGTAAATAAGTACCTACGACCTGAACCTGCATCCCACATTGGCTAATCTCAGCCGTCCATTCCTTTTAATCGCACGGTCAAGACTTAATCTGACAAATTGATAAATAAGGGTTTTTCTATTTTCTTTTTACCATTTTCACTTCTGGAAATTACTCTGTTGCACTGATTTTTACTACGAATTTCATACCAGGGGTCATTTTTACCAGTTTTCAGTTATTCCCAGGTTGGTTTGCTGTCATTATTGCATTTGCAGTCGACAATTTCATTGTTTTGGATTTAGTTTTGATTTTTTATTTCTTTCTTTCTTTTATTTATCAAAATTTCCAAGCTTCGCTACCATGTCGAAAAGCACACCCAGTATAAGACAGCTCACAGAGTTTCCCTGACCAAAGACCCCAATTTTGGTATTTTCTCAGATACTAGTGAAAGAGTCATGGAGGCCTATCAAATGGATTGGTCCAAAATATATGCCATATTTGACAATGATGACCTTTCCCATATTGAAAATGATCGACCTGCATATGAGAATATTAGGGATTCTCAGGTACACGTTTGTCATGTCCCAAATTTGGCATTGGGTCACAATGTCCTAATCACATTGGCCCTATTCATTAGAGTTTGTCAAATTGATGCTAAAGGTCAAATAATTGCCAAGGAGGAAAATTATTAGCTTCCTAGGTTTGGGGTGGAAGCTTTGAGATTTGGAATAATGGGGATAATAAATGATGTTTGAACATTAGAATGGCATAAATATTTAATAAAGGAGATAAATAAATATATACAAGTGAAAATCAAAGTGGAATTTGATCATGAAGACACATGGAGGATGTGGGGCAAACATATGGCTAGATTTCCCCACTACACTTGACATCATTCTGTTGTTGCAGCAACATCCCCCCCCCCCAAATTTTGTACATATTGGGGCCCCTCCTTTTGTTTTCTAGAAAGACTGCTGTAAGAGGCCAATTCTCCTTTTTACTTTGTTTTCAAATGAGAATCCTCCTTTGAGAATTCCAAGTTTTTCTTCTAAAGGATGAAATTCGTGAAGTCTTCCTAAAAATCATGGAATCATTTGAGAAAGCCCCGTAGTTGCAGAAGTATTCGAGTTTCCCTCCCGAAATGGCGGAATCCATTTGTATAAACTTCTCAAAAAAGAAATTAGAAACTTTTTTCGAAGTTTGCGGAATGATTTGAAGAAAGCCCCGCCGTTGCGGAACCATTCAACTTATCCTCTCGAAACTCTGGGAGTCATTCACCAATACGTTCTGGAACTACGGAAACTTTCAGGTTATCTTTCCGAAACCCCGCGGAGACTTAGAAATTTTTTGAGTTGCGGGAGCCTTCAGCTTATCTCTCTGAAACATCGGAGCCATTCACCAATCCATTCCGAAACTGCGGAAGCTAATTGCGAAAGCTTTCCGCAGCTTTGGAAGCACTCTCGAAGCCCGACCGAGACTTAGAAAATTTTCAAGTTGCGGGAGCCTCTTGCGGAAGCATTCGCGAAGCCCTCCCAAAACTGCGGAAGCGTTTGCTTTATCCTCCCGAAATCCCGCGGAATGATTTTCAAAAAACTTAGACTTTTGTTCAACTTGCAGGAGCCATTCGCCAATTCCTTCCAAAACGGCGGCAACCTTCACGGAATCGTTCCGCAATTGCGGAATCCATCGGCATATCTCCGTCGAAATTGTGGAAGGATATCCACTATTCTACCGAAGCTGAGTCACCAAAGGTCGCATTGTGGAAAGATTAATCAATCCCTTCTGAAACGCCAAAGGAGTTCAGCGTAACCTTCCGCAACGGTGGGTGGAATTCATGAGTCCATCCCGTAGGTGGCAGTCACGCACGCATATCTAGACTACTTGATGTGACCACGACGTATGCAAAATTAAAACTTGTGTTAAATGCACCACCCACCGTATTAAACACCGCACGTGTCCAACTCTTTTAAATGGATGGTTGGGGTTCAGACAGACCACATTGTTATTTTTCAATTAACAAACGCCATTGGAACGCCGCGTCAGACCGCTCCAACTCAACTCGTTCTCCCACGTCTGTGTCCACTTCATTCAGCCATCTTCACGGTGCCAGGTAGGATTTTTAATCATTATTTTTGTCCCGTGTTCACGTCAAGATTACCCTTGAGATGTTTTTCCGTCCATAGCATGGCCGTATGTCGTTATATTTTTTATTTTTAAGGCCACCGAAGCCCCATAGTTTCGCAGCTCTTCCAAATCCATAACCATCTCTACCCGAGTTTCTCCATCGGTTATTTTTCACGCGTCGTCACCCTCATTTAAAGTCTAAGCCGACCACACAACGTCTCATAAATCTTACTACTAGTAGTGGTGGTCGGATGAGATCCCTCGTCTTTTGATGATTGTGTTCCGACCCCTGGTTTCGTCATAATATCACTTCAATCCGAGCTCACCCGCTGTTAAATGTTCGAAGTGCAACCATGGAAGACACCCTCTCTCCTAGGGCTAGACCGGGAACAAATTGTTTCTGCGACGTATACTTATGCTTTCGGGATCTTTCCAAACTTTGCCCCCTTAGAATAGCCAAATCTCAAAACTATGCTTCTTGCTTGGAATGGTTTATTTTGCTTTCCCAATAGGCAGCATCCTAATTTGTTTATATATCCCACTAGCATGTTAAAATGGTGCTGCTCTTTGTTAGAATCTCATAATAGTTTACACATGTTTTATAACGACTGTATTTGGTCATTGCCAGGGATAAGTCAAGATGCCAAAAGGTGGTAGGAAGAAGGCTAAAGTAATTGAATCTGAGCCTGTGTCACTTAGGACTGAAACTATGTTTCAAGATACTAAGTGCACCACTGGTATTCCTCCTGAAATCCGTTGGGGCGACATTTACAGGATGATCCGAGACCAAGATATCCCGGATATGTTGCTTGAAGAAGGGCAGATCTATCTCAACATTAGGACTTCGAGCATAGCTAAAGCTTCTACCGGCCCTGAACTGTTCCCATGTTCTAAAGTAATCGGGTGGCTACTCGAACATACTAATACGGAGACAAGAGTATTACATGACAGCGGGAAAATAGCCATCACTTCATTCCACCCAGCATATCTTGCCGCAGCCTATAAATTCCCGCGTCCCTAGCAAGCCCTGACTGATGAATGGTTGGGCTAGATTAACAATATTGAAATGGCCAAAAAATTATTGGTCACAGGCAAGCACTTAAGAAAGAGAGGTAATGACGAGTATGATGTGCAGAATCTAAGACCTCCTTTCAGGTTAATCACCCTGATGCTGTGCAGAATCTTCGGTATGCCCGATGGCACCGTATACAAGATACAGTGGGTTCCCATCATCCACTTCGTGGCATTTAAAGGAATTGTTTTTGACTGGGCTACCATCCTGTCAGACAGTTTGGCATCAATGGTGGTTGCTGCAAAAGAAGGTCTGACCTTAAAAAAGGCAGAATTTTACATGTCTTCGTATCTTATTGATTGTGTTTTGGCCAAGCTGTCTTTTCCCAGCTTAGGTTGCACGTGGGATAAGGCCAACACCCCAGTTTACACCGCTTTCAGGATGATGTGGGCTCAAAACTACAAAGCCATCTATAAGCTCATCTGTGAGGGGTTCATCATGCCCCTATATGAGCAGATTTTCAAAGAAGAGCCCAACTATTTGTCGGAAAATGCAATGGAGATCCTGGAGAACTATGGAGACTTTTATTTTTCAGAGCAAGGCACCTACATCAGAATGTTTGGAGGGACTAAAGCTCCATATATCTTGCCGAGGTATGCTACTGACTATGTGGTCCTCAAGGAGGCAGTAAGAAAAATTTTCCTGGATGGAATTGGTGCAGTGCTTAACAAATAGCATAAGGCTTCTTTCCCCCCTCTACCTTTCTACATAGGAGCTTACAAATTCTCAGGAATTGCATCAGCTGAGGAGTTTGTGCAAGAGCTGAAAGCCTTCCACTTTGGTGAAGTTATTTTCCATAGGAATGATAGGCGGGGAAAAGTCGTCGAGCACTGCAAAGAAATTCATGCTCATTTCGAGTACGCCCATTATCATGATGCCGAGGAAGAGGCATTCAGAGGAATCAGCAACATGACTGGGTTGCAGATTTGTCGCCAAGGTAGTAGAGCAAGCTCTAGCTCTACCAAGGCCCAAAAAAACAGCCTGCCGAAAGAGAAAGAAGTAGATGATGCCCGAGCCCAAGAAGAAGCAAGGTTACTGCAAGAGGCTGAGGAATCCTAGCAGCGAAAAGAGGCTGAAGATGAAAGGCAGCAGAAAGCTGAAGAAGAAGAGAGAAGGAAACAAGCTGAAGTAGGGCGGAAAGTGGAAGAAGAACTCAAAGTAGTTGAAGATGCCCAAGCAGGAGACCCCGGCACCCAGGACATAGAAATAGACGTACCTCAAGTAGGTGTCTCCAGCACTCAAAATGTGGAGGTGGACCCAGCACAAGCAGGTGTCTCTGGTACCCAGAATGTGGGAACAGATCGAGCTCAGGTAGTCCAGACCCCACCCGCTGAAGCAGAAATAGATATTATAGATCTCCCAATCGTCCCGTATACTCCATTGGAAGAGAATACTGTGTCCAGATGGAATGAATTTGTCTATGATAAGAAGAGGAAGGCTATGGTCCTTAAATCGGAAGAGAGGATAAAGAGACTCTTCCAGGAAGATATTGTTACTCACCGGGAGACCACAGTAATGCAGAACACAAACAAGAATCCTTTAGCTATGGCATCCGCCTCTGTAGAGACAGCAAGATCAACGCTGGACAATGTGGCTGATATAGTTAAAGAATTTGAGTCGACTAAGAGGAGATCTCGCATGCTACAACATACTGTGGCTAATGAGCAAGCCTACAGGGATCTCGTGGTGAATAGGTATAATCGCCTGTCTGTTGAGCATAAAGAACTGTAAGACAAGTATAACCAGCTAGAAGAAGAAAAGGAACAACTGGCAGTCCAGATGATGATTGTAGAAGCAGAAAAGAATGATGCAGGAGCTAGGGTGTCCCATCTAGAAGCAGACAAGCTAGCATTGGTTGAACAATTGGAGCAGGCAGAGAACAGAATGATAGATATATCCCACTTCCATGAGCTGTCCTGCAGCATTCTGAAACAAATGCATGACACTCAGGAGCTAATCACTGATGAAGTATGCAAGCTCAAGGCCATGATGGTTAGATTGGAAGAAGTTAATACAGAAGCCAATAGACTTAGAGCTAAACATACTCGGGTTAAGGCAAATGTCTTGAGCCAGATAAAATGGAGAGAATGAAAGGTAGATTTCCCCAAGCATCTCCCATTTAAATCTGAAGATGGTTTTAGTGAAGACGTAGCCCTGTTGGAATTTTGCAGAAACTGTGGCATTAAGCTAATGGCCAAGATCCAAGGGACAATAGATAAAAGTAACGGGCTTTATCAAAGAATCCATGAAGTGCATGACAAATACAAGTTGAGTTTCCCTCAATCCCTTGATGATTTCCCGAGCAAAGAGCAACGTTTAGCTAACCTGAAGGAAGAGCTAGGCATCCAAATGGAATATGTGAAAAGGATTTATGTCTTAGCCATTGATGATCTCCAGCACTATATTGGGATGTCATCAATACACAGTCATCTGCTTAAGGAAATACACCAAGCAATAGTAACAGAAATTCAAGTTATTGGAGCAGAGCTTGGTAAATACATAACTTCTTAGAAAATCTTGCTCCCTGCTTCAACAAATGTAGTTATAAGGGACACTGGTGTCTGGTACAGTTACATTGCTGAAGAAGAAAAGAAAGCAGCAGCAGCAGTAGAGGTAACAGCCATCCTAGGTGCTCCTCTCCCAAAAGCAGCAGCAATACCAGCTGGCTCGATTTCCTCTCTCCCAGCAGCAGCAGCAGCAGCATCTAGTTCGAGTGTTTCTCCCCCAGCTGAAGCGCATGCCCAAGAATGAAAGCACTAATATTAGAGCATTAATTCTTATATTTTATTTTGGGCTTTCATATGTATAAAACATGGAGCTATGGGACAGCTGTCCTTTTCTTTTTAAATAATTTTCTGTTTAAAAGGGAGGTCACATTTTTGTCTATTATAAGGGGAAAAGTCTGTAGGTGACAAGTGTAAAAGGCCAGGTGGCAGCCCAAAGGGAATTTTGTAACATTATAAATAGAAAGGTAGGAAGGAATGCAAAAGGGGATTTTGGCAGGGAATTATTTTCTAGACTTGTACGAGCTATCTTGCACATGTTTTAAGAAAATAAAATCTTCTAATAAGAGCCAGGAGAGGATGTTTTGCATGAGAATGGAGATTGGATGCATTTTGGATTATTCCTGTGTCTTCTATACTTTGATGTGAGATCTTTCTTTACTGTCCTGAATTATTTCATTGTATTAAATGATCTTGCTTCTCTCTGTGCAAATGAATTCTCTCTTTTATGAGTAATAGAATCTGTTATATCTGTATTAGAAGCTATATTCTAAATATTTCCTGTTTCTGCTGTAGATTTATCTTCAAGATTTAATGGCTATCTGTTGAATGTTAAGTAAATCTTCCAGCATGTTACTCATTTTATTTTTTCTTACAAGTTTCTCCTTGCAGGGATAGTTAGATTTATTTCAGTTTTAGACTTAGATCTGTTTTCCAATTCTGCATTTAGATTAAAATACTCTAGGCACTTGCATCTCATTCTAAAACATAAAATCAAAAGAACGGTGGACCGGGCCATAACCGGTAAAATATGGAGCAAAATCTCCAAACCCACTGTTGCCGGAACCGCTAACCAGACGGATTCCCCACACCAAATGGTGGACAATCTAATTGGGATAATCTATCAGGGAGAATCCCTTTCTGATTGATGCTGCGATTTCCGGGGCATCAACACATTCTCTCACCAATTCGAATGCAAGGTGAATGGTAACATACTTGGGAGAGTCCAAAAGGTATTATTCATGGCATGACTCATCCAAGGTCTAAATATAGAGGAAGAGTAACTCCCATGGAAGAGGAAGAGGCAATTTGGAGCTAGTGAGACACTTGGGCTAGATTCCCTAGCTCTATGACAACAATGATGAAGATGTTATGACACCTATGACACAAATCAGACCTGAAGGATGACATATGACATATATGACATGTCAGGGATAAAAATAGAATCCAAGATGGCTCTCAAGGGTGTTAGGGCAGCTAATATGCATCCACATGTGATTTGGTGGAAGTGGAAGACTAGGAATTGGTGTACAAGTGGCGTTCTTTGGAATCTCTTCCCAACTTGAGTTGGCATGAGTCTCTTGGAAGGAATTTGAACCATGGAGGACATCAGAACTTTATAAATTTCAATAAAAAATAATGAAACCATCTTTTGATCATTTGTAGAATTTGCAATTGCATTTGTGAAGAGGGAGAGCTAGTGGATGACTAGTTTCTTGCCTTAGCCAATTTTGAGGGTGAAAGATTCCCATCCAAGTTGGTAATTGGAAAGGCCATTCAGACCTTTCATTTGGATCTTTAATGGAGTCTTTATTTGCAGTTGTAAGATACAAGGAAGCTCATAGTTTCTTCTATTGCAGCTCACTCCTTCAACCATTTCCATTTTTTATGGCATATTCTTGATCCTTGAGGGAGGGCGTTTTTGGTGAGCTATTGTACTCTTTGGGGGAGCTTCTAATGCCCCATTTATTTTTTAATATGAATTAAATACTTTTTTATTCATCTACAGAAATTTTCAGGTCGAAATTCCAAGTAGAAATGTATAAATCTCAATTTTAATGAAAGAACAGTGCCATTTCCCCACTACCCTATTGTGAATCAATGTAATGCTGATGATTTCGAATGAATGGATGATTCTATGATATATTTGTGATTAATATATTTCCATGGATGTCTTGTAAAATTTTCATGTACTGTACTTGAGCATTTGAAGTATTTTTACTTAGTTTAATTGCATTGGGAGAAGAAATAGTGTCATTTCCCCAAGGGTCGAATTGGTGATTTTTGCAGTTGAATGGGAGAGGGTTGGAACATATATAATAATCAATTAATGGTGCACATTAGACCTTAATAAAATCATTAATACATTCCCTTCCTCTTTTCATAAATTTGATTGGGTTTGGAGGCATTTGAGAAGCCATTTTCAGTACTTACCCCAGGGGGATTTGAACCTCAAATTACTAGTAAAATTGCATACTTGATCTAGAATCTTAAGAGAGTTTGAAGAGGTATTTTGGTGGCCATATTTCATCTCTGAACATCATATTCAAGTCCTAATATCATTCATACACCTTACTTTAATATTTGAAGGCATTTGGAGTCAATTTGAGACCTAGAGACCAATACTAGTCAAAGGGAAATCACTAGTAAAGTTACCTACATTGACCAGAATTGAAAGAGGATTTGTAGAAGTATTTTAAAGGTCCAAAGGCATCCCTGAAACACATATTTATGTTCTAATATCATTCATATACCTTCTCATAATATTTGGGATCATTTGGGGCAAATTTGGGACCTAGAGATCAAAACTAGTCAAAGGTCGAACTAGGGAAAAAAAGTGGAAAATTGCCATTTTAATAAAATTCCTAATAAGGGACATTACAACATTATTGCTGCTCACCCTGCCATTTTACCTTACGCT
Organism: Larix kaempferi; assembly: GCA_027924585.1. NCBI lineage: Eukaryota > Viridiplantae > Streptophyta > Pinopsida > Pinales > Pinaceae > Larix > Larix kaempferi. The sequence goes on from BSBM01000753.1 coordinate 56,925,139, forward strand.
AATTCCATAAAATGGATAATTGAGAATGCAAACCCCAAAGACCGATCGTTCAATGATAGCACGGGGGCTCAATTGACTCATTTCCACCCTGAGGTCTTTATTCGAGCTTTTGCTCTCAAACTGCATGCGCAAACCCTTACCCCTGAGTTCATACAATCCTCAAAAACTTGGTACAATTTCAACGAGATGTTGAAATCATGGATGGTCAAGCCTAATGCTTTTGTGCCTAAATCCAACAACCTGTATCCTATTTCCTCGTTCAAGGAACCTATTCCTTGCTAGCAGCCATGTTTTGTCGGCTCTTTGGCCTTCCTAACTGTTCTGTCTTCAAAGCTGAATGGGCCCCCACAGTGCACCATGTGTTAACTACCGGTGAGTCTTTCTCGTGGGCTTCTATCCTATCATCGGAGTTGAAGAATGCCATCCAAGAGTATCAAAAGGCACCTTCCTTGAAGAAACCACATTTCTACCTCTCAGCATATGTAATTGATGTCTTTTGCTCAGAGTTCCAGTACCCAAACTTAGGTTGGAATTGGACCCCCTCAGACCCATTAGTTCATATCTATCACTTAGCATTGTGGGAGGGGAATTTTGTCCCTCTACTTTATGATATCTGTGATCACTTCATGGGAACTGTTTACTTCAATATTTTTAGGCAAGAAGCACCTGCATTTTCAGCTGACGCCAAGGCTTTCTTCAATACCAATGGTGATTGGTATGTTTGTGAATATTTCTCATACATCAGAGTTTGGGGAAGTGACATAGTGCACCTTCTACCCAGGATAGTTCCCGACAAGCTAGTTATACAAGAAGTTGCTTTTTAGACTTTAACAAATGGTATGTATAAGAAGCTTACGGGTCCTAGGAAGAAAAGATGGCCTAATTTTGCTTTGAACCTTGTGCCACTAGTTATCCCAACCTCAAATTGGGATGGAGTACTCGGTGATGAGATAACTACTCTAAAATTGGGTATTACCCCCAAAAGGAAGCATGATCCCAAGAGATTTCTTGATGCACACTTCAAGCAAACTCATGTTAAGATGGACTATGTCCATGAGGTAATTCCATATGACTCTATCTACCAAGGATTCAACACCTTTTCTGAAGTACTTGCTAGGGACAAGAATGTAGAAGAGCAGCATAACATTTTGCAATATCAGAAATACCTTAAATCTAGGATCCTAAGCTACATAACTATGCAATTAAATCTGATGGAGCAGGTAAGAAGAGAAAGAGAAGATAAGGAGGCTCAGAAAGCTAAAGCTCTTCTAACGCTCACCTATCCAGATGGGGGAAAAGGTAAATCTCCCATGGAGCATCCTCCTCAGATAAAGACAGCTGAACAGGTCAAGGTTTGGTTGCAAACTGCTCATCAGTTCAAGTAAGGGTTAGCACAAATAAACTCAGTATTGGATAATCAGGCAGTTGAAGCTCCTAAGATCACTGTGGATATCCAAGTGTCTACTGTAGTTGCACAGGAAAAAGATGATCTAATGATACTCAAGGCTATCCCAGCTAAGAGACAAAAGATCCTTTCCCCTGCAGTACACATTCCCCCCGAGGACATTATCGATTGTGACCTTGAGGTGAAACCTCATCCTCCAGTATCAGTAATAGAAGAGGTGACTGAAGATTCATAGACAATTGTTGATTTGTTGAACACCATTGAGATGGACCACTCTTTTTTTTATCAACAGGAGCTATAGGTTACAACAGCTCTTGATATCACAACCAGAGCACTTTTGCTGTCAGCTATTCAGGAAATCTCTGCCTTGTCTTCAGGAATGACACCTCCATTTTCTTTATCACAACTTTTTCATACTCTCACCACTACCACTATTCCATTCCCAGACAACTTAGTCTCTTTCACTATTCCATCATCTACCATTGCAGAGTTCCAATCTTTGAATGTCCCTCTGCAATCACTTATATCCACTTTATAAGCATCCACCACTGGTGAGGTACCTTTAGTTTCCCCTTCGTCATCACTTGTCAACATTGATAATCAAATTTCGCTTTCTGAAGCCTTTCTCTCAATTCCTTCTCCAACTCAGGTTTTATCAGTCACCCAAGCCATCTATACACCTTTGACTACCCCTCAAGTCAATATGCCTATACCTAGTCCTACTGTCACTCAAACACCCTCACTGATTTCAACAGTAAGCGTTACTTCTACCTCCACAGGGTTGGTGGCTGAGTATGCAGATGATGATATAGTCCCTCTTGGGATCTATTTTTATAGCCAAGATGAGAAAGCAGTGATGAAAAGAACCAGAAAGAGAGGTAAATATCAACATGGGTTAGAAGCACCTGTTCCAGACCAGGTTATATGGGCTCAGCGAACAAATAACCCTCCAATTGAAGCAATTGAAACAACTGCAGCTTTAGGGGCCTTTACAAGTGCAAATTTGGATTCATTCCATGTTCTGGATAGGTAAGTTGACCTGAAGGAGGAAGAGATCAAGAGGCTTGTAGGGGAACTAGCCCAGGCCAAGAGAAACATGCAGTTTATGTTGCTAACCTCAGGAAGATATGGGCAGACATGTTAGAGGATTTGGAGCAGAAGAATTCTGCTCTCTAGACTGACCCTTGCATAGCACAAGCTCAGAATGCTTCCGATGCAGAAAAGATAGCTATTCTGGAAAGGCAAGTTGAGGATGCAACTGCAAGTGTAGCCTCCTCCAATTTTTCTAAGTTTACATCCCTTGAGTTCAAGAATCTGGCTCTCCAAATTAATCAGGAACATCACAAGTTGCTTGGGAAGTTGTACACTGCCCTGGATGAAATCAGGGCAACTTATACTAGGTTTTCCAAGATATCTTCTACCCTTGAGGAATAGAAATCCAAGAGGCTCCAAGCATCCAAGGCAGAGGAGAATATTTCTGAATGGCAGGGATACATAAAGAATGTACCAGAGGATATCCGAATTCTTAGCAGCTTCTAGTTTAAAAAGATTAAAGCCTCACTGAATAATTGGCTTGATTTCAATGAGACAGCTAAGGAAATCATAAAGAAATCAAAGGATATATGCACTAGGCGTTGGTATGCAGTGGACAACATCATGGAGGTTTTGCGGCTCCCACTTATGGACCCCATTCTAGAGGCCTTCCCACCTAAATCCCAACTTGAGGAAATTGAACGTAGATGTGATGAAGCTGAACAGAAGATCCGAGCCCTTGATGAAGTCGACATTGATGATGTGGATAAACTGATTAGGAAACCGGTCATTATGGAGGGAAAAATCCATATATACCTTCGTACTTGGCATAAGTTATCCAAGAATGAAATGGAAAACAACACATGTAACACCCAGCTTGGTCTCGAATCTGTCAATTATCCAAACATAGATGAGTTGTTAGAGATATGGGATAAGTGGCAGGATTTCTGGAACAATAGCCTAATCCAAATTTTGTAATCCCTATCTTTTGGTAATTTCCATTTGTACTCTGTTGTAATTCTTATTTAAGGAGGAATGCCTCTCTTTGAAAAGGGTTGATACTTTTGGGGTTAGAAATCAGCAAGAGACAACTGGAGATTCTCTGTCTTAGCAGAGCTTTGCAATTTTGTTTACAGACTTCATTAATACAGTAAAGTAATCCCTTTGAATCATCTCTTGTCTATTGTTCAATTTTTTTTTACAGTATATGATTTCTTAATTTGATTTATCATCTACATCATGTGATCTTTGCAAGCATTAATTTACATACATATCGATTTATCTTTATAGCTGATTTATGTATGAAAATACTTTATTGAATTTCTGTCAATTGAGATATTTTCTTTATCAATTTCTACAATTGATCCACATTCAATTTAATCAATGTTAATTTTTCAATTAACAAAGTGATTACAAGTTAATCTTGAACATGTTTAAATACTTAAATTGTTGTCTTTTAAAATTTCATTAATTGATTATGATCTAAGGGAATAAGTAAATGCATCTTTTAACATTTCTGTTGAAGTTGACAAACATACTTATCCATCTCACATCAAGATTGATCTGCACAACAACAAGCTTTCCCTTAGAATAGATCTAACCTAGAATGGATTCTTTTCTTGAATAGGTTAAGTTAGAACACACTTAGTTTTACACTTTTGTTTTCCTTTAGTGAAGAACTGATCTATTGATCAAACCCACCAACTCTTAGAGTGCCAGCGGAGGCCGAATATCCATGGGTGATTACCATACCAAACAGGTTGGGGATAGAAATTCCCTTGCATAGGGTCTTTCGAAGCCTTTCAGTATGTGTTTTCACCCTCTGTTGGGAGCCTTGGAACACATTCCAACACCTCGCATTTACCCTGGACCTCGCACTTAGAGAGAAGGGGAGTATAGGGTGGGGGAAGAGAGAGAGAGAGAGAGAGAGAGAGAGAGAGAGAGAGAGATGGGGGGGGTTGGTAAGTTGTAGGGGGAGGGGGATTAGGAGAGACAGAGAGAGAAAGGGGGGGGTTAGGGGGAGGTGGAGTATGAGAGAGAGGGGGATTAGGGAGTGTTTGTGGGTAGGGAGAGTATGAGTGGATTTAGGGAGAGAGAGGGGGAGTTAGGAGGTAGTGAGAATGTGTGAGAGAGAGGGAAGGGGGTGTTAGGGGGTGTGGGAGAGAGAGAGGGATGGGGTTTAGGTGTAGGAGGATAATTTGGGAAGAAAGAGAGTGAGAGAGGGGGGGTTTATGGAGAGGTGGGGTTATGGGGAAGGGGAGTAGGAGATAGGTGGAGGAAGAGTAGGAGAGAGAGGGGGGATTGGGGAGTGTTTGTGGGTAGGGAGAGTATGAGTGGAGTCAGGGAGAGAGAGGGGCGGTTAGAGGTAGTGAGAGTGTGTGAGATAGAGGGTAGGGGGGTGTTAGGAAGTGGGAGAGAGAGAGAGGGGTGGGGGTTAAGTGTTGGAGGAGGAGTTGGGAAGAAAGAGAGTGAGATAAGGGGTTAGTAAGGGTTAGGGGGAAGAGGGGAGAGAGAGAGAGGAGGAGGGGGAGGGGGTGTTAGAGGTAGGGGGAGGATTATGTGGTGAGAGAGAGAGAGAGAGTGAGAGAGGGAGTTAGTAAGGGTTAGGGGGAGAGAGAGAGAGAGACAAAGAGAGAGAGAGGAGGGGGGTTAGTGGTAGGGGAGGAGTAGGGGTGTGTGTGTGTGTGTGTGAGAGAGAGAGAGAGAGAACATGGGGTGTTAGGGGTTTGGGAGAGAGAGAGGGGTATGGGTATTAGGGGTAGGTGGAGGATTAGAGATACGTGTGTGTGTGTGTGTGTGTGTGTGAGAGAGAGAGAGAGAGAGGAGTGGGGGCAATGGGTGGAGAGTGTTAGTTATTATGGGTACGGGGGAGGAGGGGGGTTTGGGGAGAGAAATATAGATCATAGTTGGGGGGGGTGTTTGAGCAAGATTGGGGAATTTAGAGAGAAGGGGGGTATAGGGTGCAGGAAGAGAGAGAGAGAGAGAATGGGGGTGGTAAGTGGTAGGGGGAGGGGGGTTAGGAGAGAGAGTGGGGTAGGGGGAGTAGAGAGAGATAGATAGAGAGAGAGAGAGGGAGAGTGGAGGAGGGGGTGGTTATGGGTAGGGAGAGTAAGAGGGGCTTAGGGAGAGAGAGTGGGGGGTTAGTAGTAGTGAGAGAGTGAGAGGGAGGGCGGGTGAGTCGATGAGAGAGAGAGAGAGGGGTTTAGTAAGGCTTAGATAGAGAGAGAGAGAGAGATGAGGGAGGTTAGTGGTAGGGGGAGGAGTAGGTGTGTGTTAGTGTGGTAGTGTGTGCGTTTGTGTCTATGAGAGAGAGAGAGAGCGGAGAGAGAGAGAGAGAGAGAGAGAACATGGGATGTTAGGGGATTGGGGGAGAGAGAGAGGGTTGGAGGTTAGGGGTAGGTGGAGGAGTAGATGTGTGTGTGTGTGTGTGTGTGTGTGTGTGTGTGTGTGTGTGAGAGAGAGAGAGAGAGAGAGAGCTGGGGGGTGAGGCAGAGGAGGCGGGTTTAGGGAGAGAAAGAGATAGAGATAAGGGTGGTGGGTTTAGGGGTTTAGGGAGCATTAGGGAAGTTACATAAAAGGGGGAGTATAGGTTGGGGGAAGAGAGAAATAGAGGAAGATAGATATGGGGGTTGGTAAGTGGTAGGGGGGGGTATTAGGTGAGAGAGAGAGAGAGGGTTAGGGGTGGGGGGATTAGGGGAGAGAGAGAAAGAGGGGTGGAGTGGGTGGTTATGGGTAGGGAGAGTATGAGAGGGGGTTAGGAAGAGAGAGAGTGGGTTAGGGGTAGAGAGAGAGAGAGAGAGAGAGAGAGAGAGAGAGAGAGGCGGGGGGTGTTAAGGGGTTGGGGCGAGCGAGAGAGGGATGGGGGTTAAGTGTAGGTGGAGGAGTAGAGGAGAAAGAGAGAAAGAGGGGGATAGTGATGGTTAGGGAGGGAGGGAGGGATAGGGAGAATTTTATTGAGGGATAGAGAGAGGGAGGGAGGAAAGGAGAGAGAGAGGGAGGGAGGAAAGGAGAGAGAGAGAGGGGAGGAGAGAGTTGGGGAGAGACAAAGAGGGATGGGGATGTAGGGAGGGAGGGATGGAAATGGAGGGGCATATAACATGTCTTATAAAATGTGCGTGCATTTTTCATTTTCAAAAATCGCGTGTGTTTTTCAGTTACAAATTGTGTGCACATTTTGTAACTACAAAATGTGTGTGTGTTTTATAAATCCAAAACACATGCATGTTTCTGTTTTCCTAGCCTACGTGTCAACTGACATGTAAGGCTCAAGATCCTCTAGTGCTAGTGTCAAGGAATGTGTACATGTTTTTTTTTTACAAAGTGGAAGCATGTTTCACAAATATTCAATTACATCTAAAAGGTACCTCAACTTTGTGCGAGGGCCCATAGGTTCAACCTCTAGTGGGTGTTTTTTGTAGCCACTAGTGGATACTTTGGTTTGAAAAATGTCATAAGAGTGTCCTAGGTGTAGGCTACAATTCCTAAACAAGCTACCAATGCTTAAGTTGAATATTGACACCATCGTTAAGGAAAATTGTGGACTATAAAGAAGAATTTTGGAAGAGATTTTCGCTTGCAAGATGAAATTTGTGAATATGGAGTTGTTGGTCACTCAACTTGACATGTGTACCCTCAGAACATACCTCACACACACACACACAAGGGTTTACATGGGTTTATATGCTAGTCGTCTTGAGACCAAGGGTCAATAGGCGGCTCCTGAATGTCGACCTGAGCATCCATTATATATGGCGCTTCTTCACCAATTTAAGAGGCATGCGAAGATCCACATCCAAGAGATAGAGATTTTGTTGAACAAATCTATGTCCCTGAGTGAATTTCTCATCACAATTATAACAAAGCCCTTTTTCTCTACATGTCCGCATCTCTGTTTCAGACAAATGCTTGATAGCAGTTGGTCGAGGCGCTGGCGGGATGGGAAGTCGTTGAGAACCCATATTTTGGAAGTGAACAAATGTGAGTTTGGAGAGCTGTTGGGCTGCAATCTTGTCTTCTACCAACTTAGCCAACCCCAGGGCTTCCATCATTGTGTTGGGGCAGAACATTTTGACCTCAGAGTGAATTTTATCCTTTAGACCACTGATAAAACAACTCCGGTAGAATTCATCAGGAAATACTTCGGTGTGGTTGGATAGTTTCTCAAATTCGGTTTGATACTCTCTCACAGTGCCAATTTGGCGAAGTTTAGTGAGGGATCCTGTGAAGTCATCAAAAGCACTGGGACCAAATCGTTGCAAAAGGAGCTGGCAAAAATCTAGCCACTTTGGCTCTTCATGAGCCTTGATGTACCAACGGTACCATTGAAGAGCTTCCTATTCCAAATGAAAGGATGCAAGTGGAACTTTGTTGATATCAAAAGTATTATGCAGACTGAAATATTGTTTTGCATGCTACATCCATCAAGTCGAATCAGTACCATTGAAGCGAGGAAAATCAAGCTTCAAACCACAGAAATTGCTGGAAGAAGAGAATCGATTGTCTGATGAAGACTCGGACTGTCATTTGTTGTTCATGGCTGAATGCTCAAGATGAAGGCTAAGAAATTTTTCATCCAGATCCTGGAGTTTGGTTTGGATGGTTGCAAGTGCTTCCTCCATGGTTTTTTCTCCTGCGTGGGTGACAACCATAACCACGATTTATTTATTTTTGAGTGGGTAGAAAAACAAAAACAGAAACTGTTTCAGTAAAGGAAAATATGGATTTGGGAAAAAATATGATGGGTAATTTGGCTTTGACTAGGTTTTGGACACTATGGAATGGACAGAGAAGCAGAAAATGAGGATTTCAGAAGCGGGGTGAAAGAATGAGAAAATTTGGTAGAGAGGGACAAAGAAGCATAAATAGGAAAGGAACTTTGTGGTAAAATTTTAAGGCAATTGGGTGAAAGTCGAAGAAATTATGGAAAACCCTAAAAATAGACAAATGTGGGATTTATGGCTTTGGGAAGTGGAATTTGGGATAGGGTCCTCAGGAATGAAATATGCAGAATGGGATAACAGGGGTTTCAGGGAAGTTTCAAGGGAAATAGAGTGAAAACAATGGAAATATGGCGAAAAGAGAGGTTTTTTATTTTTATTTTTACTTTTTTTTCAGGAATGGATCTGCAACAGGGCGGAAGGGATCGGAAACAGATAGATATGCAATGGTGCAAAAGTGATCGGAAGCAAATGGATCTGGAACGGCATGGAAGTGATTGACAACAGATGGATCTGCAATGACGCGAAAGTGTTCGGCAACAGTTATGGATAGAGGAAATCTGTAATTTTTAGCTAAAAATAGATATGGACCCCAAGTATGCTTGGCTTCCTAACGGTTCAAGGGATTTACTCAGCCACCAATGTTTTCTGAAGGCTCGCGTATTGGGGCAGTACCCCTCACTCCACTGCTAAGGTAAAACTGATAATCGCTTTGCTACAAACGACAACTCTTGGTTTACCTCACGGGTGGGAACTAGTCAATCCGGTAGGGGTCATTTCCCTTTTCGCTGGAAGGTCCTCTCAATGGGACAGCTACTTCGGGGTTCCTGTGGTACTCCTCACAATGCGTTTTAGGGATTATGCCACAGTACTTCCCACAGTTAAGCATATATGGATTATTCCGAGATCTGAACCTGCAATAGATGTGAAAAACAAAATTGGTAGAAATTTCACCCAACGAGCCCAAGAAAGTGCTCTGATACCAGATGTGATGAACCTGCAACAATTAATTGATATAATGCACAATATATAAGATCACAAAATATTTTTATTGATCGCAGGCCACTTCGAGGGGGCAACCTCCTTTAAGCAAGCCCAATACAAATAACTTCACGGTGCCTTCATTGGACTCAACACAAACTTATATACTAAGTCTAGGCACCAATACTATGGGTCAAAACCATGGGCCAGTACAAACTATGGATCAACAAATACTACGGGACGACTTACAAAGCATATGCGTCCAACAACAATAATACAAACTATGGATCAACAAATACTACGGGATGACTTACAAAGCATATGCGTCCAACAACAATAATACAAACTATGGATCAACAAATACTACTGGACGACTTACAAAGAATATGTGTCTAACAACAATATACTAACAAAGTAAAGAGAAGGGTTTATATATGAGGATGCTACATGGACACCACTCCTTCAGATTCAGCATCAATTTCCACATCTAAATCTTTGAGGAAAAAGATTTTTCTAAGGGAGAAGGGATGTTAGGAACCCATGTCTTTACTTTGTTAGTATATTGTTGTTGGACACATATACTTTGTATTAGCCCATAATATGAGGAACCTGCAACAATTAATTGATAAAATGCACAATATATGAGATCACAGAATATTTTATTGATCGCAAGCCACTTCGAGGGGGCAACCTCCTTTGAGCAAGATCAATACAAATAACTTCACGGTTCCTTCATTGGCATAAACACAAAATTATATACTAGTCTATGTGGTAATACTATGGGTCAATACCATGGGACATATAATACTACGGGATGACTTACAAGCATATGCGTCCAATACTATGGATCAATACTATGGGCTAATACAAACTATGGATCAAAAAATACTAAGGGACGTCTTACAAAGCATATGCGTCCAAAAACATTATACTAACAAAGTAAAGACATAGGTTCCTAACATCCCCTCTCCCTTAGAAAAATATTTGTCCTCAAAGCTTTAGATGTGGAAATTGATGTTGAATCTGAAGGAGTGGTGCCCATGTAGCATCCTCTAATTGCATGTCGTTCCACTGAATGAATACCTCTCTGATAGAGTGAGAGAGAAGCGGGCACCCTTAAAGTGTCAGGGAGGATTGCTTGGAAGACTGTAGACAAAAAAAACCATATCAACTGCTTGAAAAGTGCACTCAGAACGGTGTTGATTGGCTTCTTGTTTCATTCAAATTCTGGCCATGTGAAGAGTGTCCTGCAAAATGCGAAGAATTTGATCACGGTTTCGAAGAACCGTATCAATTTCTTGACTTGGTGCACTATTGAGGGTGTATGGAAGAAGAAATGGCGGTGTCTGACCATAGATTGATTCATATGGAGTAATTTTAGATGTAGTAGGATACCACCATTCAACGATAAGGATCCATTTCTCCCACTGAGGTTTTTATTCAGAGGTGAAGCAATGAAGATAATTTTCCAAACATTTATTGGTAATGTTAGTCTACCCTCCAGATTGAGGGAGCCCTTTAATGAATTCCAGAGACATATCTGTCCAGATCTGTGTAGTGATGGGTATGGATTCGAGCAATCCCGGAAGGAGCTGGAAAGTATCATATGCAGCCACAATCTATTGAATTGTCCTTTCATTCCCTGCCAAAAGAAGGTATGTTGTGCCCGCTCATACATTTAGAGGAACCCGGAGTGCCTGACCATTGGAGACGCATGGATTTCATAGAAGACAGCCCGTTGAAGATCTGTGCTCTGGTGAAGCACGAGATGACCCTTGTATTTCAGGGAAGTTCCATCCCAAGAGTAATGCAGTATAGTAGAAGGGTTGTTGGCCAACCATTGGATGAGTCGAGATAATGAGGATTTATTGACATAGCCTTGTTGAATAGATTGCAACCAATTTGGAACATGCATAGAAATAACTGGAAGAGAAACTTGGTAATCAAATGTGCGAGAAAGAGCATCGGCCAGGAAATTGTCCTGACCTGTCATGTAGGTGATCTCATAGGCATAACCTAGGAGTTGGCGAACCCATTTTAGTTATGCGGGTGAGGAGACCCATTGTTCTAGGAAATATTGCAGACTCTGGTGAGCAGTATTGATGTAGAAAGAATTCCCGAATAGGTATGGCTTCCACGTATGTACTGCATGCAATATAGCCATCATTTCCTTCTCATATGTAGAGCCTCCAAGCATCCAAGGAAGAGGAGAATATTTCTGAATGGTAGGGATACATAAAGAATGTACCAGAGGATATCCCAATTCTTAACAGCTTCCAGTTTAAAAAGATTAAAGCCTCACTGAATAATTGGCTTGATTTCAATGAGACAGATGAGGAAATCATTAAGAAATCAAAGGATATCTGCACTAGGCGTTGGTATGCAGTGGACAACATCATGGAGGTTTTGAAGCTCCTACTTATGGACCCCATTCTGGAGGCCTTCCCACCTAAATGTCGACTTGAGGAAATTGAACGCAGATGTGAAGAAGTTGAACAGAAGATCTGAGCCCTTGATGAAGTCGACATTGATGATGTGGATAAACTGATTAGGAAACCAGTCATCATGGAGGGAAAAATCCATATATACCTTCATACTTGGAAAAGGTTATCCAAGCATGAAATGGAAAACAATACATGTAACACCTAGCTTGGTCTCGAATCTATCAATTATCCAAACATAGATGAGTTGTTAGAGATATGGGATAAGTTGCAGGATTTTCTAGAACAATAGTCTAATCCGAATTTTGTAATCCCTATCTTTTGGGAATTTCCATTTGTACTCTGTTGTAATTCTTATTTAAGGAGGAATGCCTCTCTTTGCAAAGGGTTGATACTTTTGGGGTTAGAAATTAGCAAGAAACGACTGGAGATTCTCTGTTTTAGCAGAGCTTTGTAATTTTGTTTACAGACATCATTAATACAGTAAAGTAATCCCTTTGAATCATCTCTTGTCTATTGTTCAAATTTTTTTGACAGTATATGATTTCTTACTTCGATTTATCATCTACATCATGTGATCTTTGCAAGCATTAAATTATATTCAGATCTGTGATATCGATTTCTCTTTATAACTGATCTATGTATGAAAATACTTTATTGAATTTCTGTCAATTGAGATATTTTCTTTATCGATTTTTGCAAATGATCCACATTCGATTTAATCAATGTTAATTTTTCAATTAACAAAGTGATTACAGGTTAATCTTGAACAGGTTTAAATACTTAAATTGTTGTCTTTTAAATTTTCATTAATTGATTATGATCTAAGCGAATAAGTAAATGCATCTTTTAACATTTATGTTGAAGTTGACAAACATACTTATCCATCTCACATCAAGATTGATCTGCGCAACAACAAGCTTTCGCTTAGAATAGATCTAACCTAGAGTGGATTCTTTTCTTGAATAGGTTAAGTTAGAACACACTTAGTTTTACACTTTTTTTTTCATTTAGTGAAGAACTGATCTATTGATCAAACCCACCAACTCTTAGAGTGCCCGTGGAGGCCAAATATCCATGGGAGATTACCATACCAAATAGGTTGGGGATAGAACTTCGCTTGCATAGGGTCTTTCAAAGCCTTTCAGTCTGTGTTTTCACCCTCTGTTGGGATCCTTGGAACCCATTCCAACACCTCACACTTTCCATAGACCTCGCACTTAGAGAGAAGTGGAGTATAGGGTGGGGGAAGAGAGAGAGAGAGAGAGAGAGAGAGAGAGAGAGAGAGAGAGAGAGAGAGAGATAAGTGGTAGGGGGAGGGGGATTAGGAGAGACAGAGAGAGAAAGGGGGGGTTAGGGGGAGGTGGAGTAGGAGAGAGACGGGGATTAGGGAGTGTTTGTGGGTAGGGAGAGTATGAGTGGATTTAGGGAGAGAGAGGGGGAGTTAGAGGTAGTGAGAGTGTGAGAGAGAGAGGGAAGGTGGTGTTAGGGGGTGGGGGAGAGAGAGAGGGATGGGGGTTAGGTGTAGGAGGATAATTTGGGAAGAAAGAGAGTAAGAGAGGGGGGGGTTATGGGGAGGGGGAGTAGGAGATAGGGGGGGTTTGGGGGAGGAAGAGTAGGAGAGAGAGGGGGATTGAGGAGTGTTTGTGGGTAGGGAGAGTATGAGTGGAGTCAGGTAGAGAGAGGGGGGGTTAGAGGTAGTGAGAGTGTGTGAGATAGAGGGTGGGGGTGTTAGGAGGTGGGAGAGAGAGAGAGGGGTGGGGGTTAGGTGTTGGAGGAGGAGTTGGGAAGAAAGAGAGTGAGATAAGGGGTTAGTAAGGGTTAGTGGGAAGATGAGAGAGAGAGAGAGAGAGAGAGTGAGAGAGGGGGTTAGTAAGGGTTAGGGGGAGAGAGAGAGAGAGAGAGAGAGAGAGAGATAGGAGGGGAGTTAGTGGTAGGGGAGGAGTAGGTGTGTGTGTGTGTGTGTGTGTGTGTGAGAGAGAGAGAGAGAGAGAGAAATGGGTGTGTGTGTGTGTGTGTGGGTGTGTGTGTGTGTGTGTGAGAGAGAGAGAGAGAGAGAGAACATGGGGTGTTAGGGGGTTGGGAGAGAGAGAGGGGTGTGGGGATTAGGGGTAGGTGGAGGATTAGAGATATGTGTGTCTCCGTGTGTGTGTGTGTGTGTGTGTGTGTGTGTGTGTGTGTGTGTGTGTGTGTTTGAGAGAGAGAGAGAGAGAGAGAGAGAGAGAGAGAGAGAGAGGAGTGGGGGTGATGGGTGGAGAGTGTTATTGATTAGGGGTAGGGGTAGAAGGGGGGTTTGGGGAGAGAAATAAATATAGATCACAGTGGGGGGGGTGGGTTTGAGGAGGATTGGGGAATTTAGAGAGAAGGGGGGTATAGGGTATAGGAAGAGAGAGAGAGAGAGAGAGAGAGAGAATGGGGGGTGGTAAGTGTAGGGGGAGGGGGGTTAGGAGAGAGAGTGTGGTAGGGTGAGTAGAGAGAGATAGAGATAGAGAGAGAGAGGGGGGGCTTAGTAAGGCTTAGATAGAGAGAGAAAGAGATGAGGAGAGAGAGAAAGAGATGAGGGAGGTTAGTGGTAGGGGGAGGAGTAGGTGTGTGTTAGTGTGTGCATTTGTGTGTCTATGAGAGAGAGAGAGAGAGAACATGGGATGTTAGGGGATTGGGGGAGAGAGAGAGGGGTGGAGGTTAGGGATAGGTGGAGGAGTAGAGGTGTGTGTGTGTGTGTGTGTGTGTGTGTGAGAGAGAGAGAGAGAGAGTGAGCTGGGGGTGAGGCAGAGGAGGGGTGTTGAGGGAGAGAAAGAGATAAAGAGAAGGGTGGTGGGTTTAGGGGTTTAGGGGTTTAGGGAGAATTAGGGAAGTTACACAGAAGGGGGAGTATAGGTTGGGGGGGGAGAGAAAGAGAGGGAGATAGATATGGGGGTTGGTAAGTGGTAGGGGGGGTATTCAGTGAGAGAGAGAGAGAGGGTTAGGGGTGGGGGGATTAGGGGAGAGAGAGAAAGAGGGGTGGAGGGGGTGGTTATGGGTAGGGAGAGTATGAGTGGGGTTAGGGACAGAGAGGGTGGGTTAGGGGTAGAGAGAGAGAGAGAGAGAGAGAGAGAGAGGCGAGGGGTGTTAAGGGGTTGGGGCGAGCAATAGAGGGATGGGGGTTAAGTGTAGGTGGAGGAGTAGAGGAGAAAGAGAGAAAGAGGGGAATAGTGATGGTTAAGGAGAGGGAGAGATAGGGAGAATTTTATTGAGGGATAGAGAGAGGGAGGGAGGAAAGGAGAGAGAGGGAGGGGAGGAGAGAGTTGGGGAGATACAGAGAGGGATGGGGATGTAGGGAGGGAGGGATGGAAATGGAGGAGCATATAACATGTCTTATAAAATGTGCATGCATTTTTCATTTACAAAAATCACGTGTGTTTTTCAGTTACAAATGCTGTGCGCATTTTGTAACTACAAAATGTGTGTGTGTTTTATAAATCCAAAACACATGCATGTTTCTGTTTTCCTAGCCTACGTGTTAACTGACATGTAAGAATCAAGATCCTCCAGTGCTAGTGTCAAGGAATGTGTACATGTTTTGTTTTTACAAAGTGGAAGCATGTTTCACAAATATTCAATTACATCTAAAAGGTCCCTCAACTTCATGCGAGGGCCCATAGGTTCAACCTCTAGTGGGTGTTTTTTTGCAGTCACTAGTGGATGCTTTGGTTTGAAAAATGTCATAAGAGTGTCCTAGGTGTAGGCTACAATTCCTAAACAAGATACCAATGCTTAAGTTGAATATTGACACCATCGTTAAGGAAAATTGTGGACTATAAAGAAGAATTTTGGAAGAGATTTTCGCTTGCAAGATGAAATTTGTGAATATGGAGTTGTTGGTCACTCAACTTGACATGTGTACCCTTAGAGTGTAGCACATGTGTACCCTCAGAATGTACCTCACACATAAACACACACACACACACACGGGTTTACATGGGTTTATATGCTGGTCGTCCTGAGACCGAGGGTCAATATGCAGATCCTGAATGTCGACCTGAGCATCCATTGTATCTGGAGCATCTTCACCAATTTCAGAGGTAGGGAGACAATCCATGTCCAAGAGATAGAGCTTTTGTTGAACACATCTATGTCCCCGAGTGAATTTCTCGTCACAATTATAACAAAACCCTTTTTCTCTGCATGACTGCATCTCTGTTTCAGACAAATGCTTGATAGGAGTTGGTCGAGGAGCTGGCAGGATGGGAGGTCGTTGAGAACCCATATTTCGGAAGTGAACAAAAGTGGGTTTGGAGAGCTGCTGGGTTGCAATTTTGTCTTCTTCCAACTTAGCCAACCCCAGGGCTTCCATCATTGTGTTGGGGTAGAACTTTTTGACCTCAGAGCGGATTACATCCTTTAGACCACTGATAAAACAACTCCAGTAGAATTCATCAGGAAATCCTTCGGTGTGGTTGGCTAGTTTCTCAAATTCAGTTTGATACTCTCTCACAGTGCTAATTTGGAAAATTTTAGTGAGGAATCTTGTGAAGTCATCAAAATCAGTGGGACCATTGCAAAAGGAGCTGACAAAAATCTGGCCATTTTGGCTCTTCATGAGTCTTGATGTACCAACGGTACCATTGAAGAGCTTCATGTTCCAAATGAAAGGATGCAAGTGGAACTTTGTTGACATCAAAAGTATTCAGCAGATTGAAATATTGTTTTGCATGATAGATCCATCAAGTCGAATTAGTACCATTGAAGCGAGGAAAATCAAGCTTCGGACCACAAAAATTGCTGGAAGAAGAGAACTAGTTGTCTGATGAAGACTCGGACTGTTATTTGTTGTTTATGGCTGAATGCTCAAGATGGAGGCCGAGAAATTTTTCATCCAGATCCTGGAATTTGGTTTGGATGGCTGCAAGTGCTTCCTCCATGGTTTTCGCTCCTACGTGGGTGACAACCATAACCATGATTTTTCCTTTTTTTGAGTGGGTAGAAAAACAAAAACAGAAACTGTTTCAGTAAAGGAAAATCCGGATTCAGGAAAAAATATGATGGGTAATTTGGGTTTGACTAGGTTTTGGACACTGTCGAATAGACAGAGACGCAGAAAATGAGGATTTTAGAAGCGGGGTGAAATAATGAGACAATTTGGCGGAGAGGGAAAAAGAAGCCTAAATAGGAAAGGAACTTTGTGGTAAAATTTGAAGGCGATTGGGTGAAAGTCGAAGAAGTTATGGGAAACCCTAAAAATAAACAAATGTGGGATTTCTAGCTTTGGGAAGTGGAATTTGGGATAGGGTCCTCAGGAAAGAAATATGTAGAATGGGATTATAGGGGTGTCATGGAAGTTTCAAGGGAAACAGAGTGAAAGCAATTTTAATTTTTTTTTAATCAGGAATGGATCTGCAATGGGGCGGAAGGGATCGGAAATAGATAGATATGCAACGACGCAAAAGTGATCGGAAGAAGATGAATCTGCAATGGCATGGAAGTGATCAACAACAGATGGTTCTGCAATGGCACGAAAGTGATCGAAAATAGTTCTAGATAAAGGAAATCTGCAATTTTTCAGGTGAAAATATATATGGACCCCAAGTATGCTCGGCTTCCTAACGGTTCAGGGGATTCACTTAGCCACCAATGATGTCTGATGGCTTGTGTATTGGGGTAGTATGCCTCACTCCACGGATAAGGTAAAACTGATAATCGCTTTTCCACAAACAACAGCTCTTGGTTTACCTCATGGGTGGGAACTAGTCAACCGGTAGGGGTTGTTTCCCTTTGGCTCGAAGGTCCTCTCAATGGGCCAGCTACTTCGGGGTTCCTATGGTACTCTTCACAATGAGTTTTATGGATTATTCCCAAGTACTTCCCATAGTTAAGCGGATAGGGATTATTCTCAGATCCGAACCTGCAACAGATGTGAAAAACAAAATTGGCAGAAATTTCACCCAACAAGCCCAAGAAAGTGCTCTGATACCAGATGTGATGAACCTGCAACAATTAATTGATATAATGCACAATATATGAGATCAAAGAATATTTTTATTGATCGCAGGCCACTTCGAGGGGGCAACCTCCTTTGAGAAAGCTCAATACAAATAAATTCACGGTGCCTTCATTGGCCTCAACACAAACTTATATACTAAGTCTAGGCAGCAATACTATGGGTCAAAACCATGGGCCAATACAAACTATGGATCAACAAATACTACGGAACAACTTACAAAGCATATGTGTCCAACAACAATAATACAAACTATGGATCAACAAATACTACGGGAGGACTTACAAAGCATATGTGTCCAACAAAAATAATACAAACTATGGATCAACAAATACTACGGGACGAATTACAAAGCATATGCGTCTAACAACAATATACTAACAAAGTAAAGAGAAGGGTTTATATATGAGGATGCTACATGGGCACCACTCCTTCAAATTCAACATCAATTTCCACATCTAAATATTTGAGGACAAATCTTTTTCTAAGGAAGAGGGGATGTTAGGAACCCATGTCTTTACTTTGTTAGTATATTGTTGTTGGACACATCTGCTTTGTACTGGCCCATAATATGAGGAACCTGCAACAATCAATTGTCAAAATGCAAAATATATGAGATCATAGAATATTTTATTGATCGCAGGCCACTTCGAGGGGGTAACCTCCTTTGAGCAAGCTCAATACAAATAACTTCACGGTGCCTTCATTGGCATAAACACAAAATTATATACTAGTCTATGCGGCAATACCATGGGTCAATACCATGGGACATATAATACTACGGGATGACTTACAAGCATATGCGTCCAATACTATGGATCAATACTATGGGCTAATACAAACTATGGATCAAAAAATACTAAGGGACGTTTTACAAAGCATATGCGTCCAACAACATTATACTAACAAAGTAATGACATGGGTTCCTAACATCCCCTCTCCCTTAGAAAAATATTTGTCCTCAAAGCTTTAGATGTGGAAATTGATATTGAATCTGAAGGAGTGGTGCCCATGTAGCATCCTCTAATTGCATGTCGTGCCACTGAATAAATACCTCTCTGATAGAGCGAGAGAGAAGCGGGCGCCCTTTGAGTGTCAGGGAGGATTGCTTGGAAGACTGTAGACAAAAAAAACCATATCAACTGCTTGAAAAGTGTGCTCAGAATGGTGTTGATCGGCTTGTTGTTTCATTCAAATTCTAGCCATTTGAAGAGTGTCCTGTAAAATGCGAAGAATCTGATCATGGTTTCAAAGAACCGTGTCAATTTCTTGAACTAGTGCACTATTGAGGGTGTATGGAAGAAGAAATGGCGGTGTCTGGCCATAGATTGATTCATATGGAGTAATTTTAGATGTAGTAGGGTACCACCATTTAGTGAGAAGGATCAATTTCTCCCACTGAGGTTGTTGTTTGGAGGTGAAGCAACGAAGATAAGTTTCCAAACATTTATTGGTAATGTCAGTCTACCCTCCAGATTTAGGGAGCCCTTCAATGAATTCTAGAGACATATCTGTCCAGATTTGTGTAGGGATGGGTATGGATTCGAGCAATCCCGGAAGGAGCTGGAAAGTATCATATGCAGCCACCATCTATTGAATTGTCCTTTTCATTCTCTACCAAAAGAAGGTATGTTGTGCCCGCTCATACATTTGGAGGGAACCGGAGTGCCTGACCATTGGAGACGCATGGAGTTCAGAGAAGATAGCCTGTTGAATATCTGTGCTCTAGTGAAGCATGAGATGACCCTTGTATCTCAAGGAAGTGCCATCCCAAGAGTAATGCGGTACAGTAAAAGGGTTGTTGGCCAACCGTTGGATGAGTCGAGATAATTAGGATTCATTGACATAGCCCTGTTGAATAGATTGCAATCAATTTGGAACATGCATAGAAATAGCTGAAATAGAAACTTGGTAATCAAATGTGCGGGAAAGAGCATCGGCCAGGAAATTGTCCTGACCTGTCATGTAAGTGATCTCATATGCATAACCCAGGAGTTGGCGAACCCATTTCAATTATGCGGGTGAGGAGACCTGTTGTTCCAGGAAATATTGCAGACTCTGGTGAGCAGTATTGATGCAGAAAGAATTCCCGAATAGGTATGGCTTCCACGTCTGTGTTGCATGCAATATAGCCATCATTTCCTTCTCAGATGTAGAGGTGACTAGATTCTTACCTGAAAGGTCTCTTGAAGGCGACAGTCCCACTAGTTTAGCAAAGACACCTGCATATCTATCCAAAATTTGTTGGAGATCCAAGGGAGTAGTGGAGACCATTGATGGGTGCATCTGAATGGAATGGAGCTGAGCAATGACACCATGTGAATTCTTCTTAAGGATCTTTTCCAGGCGAAGTGAACTGATGACCCCTGTTGTAATCCTGTAAATGTGTGTTTTTTCCCATTGAGTGAAAACTGCATCCAAAGTTTAGCAAAATCCCATAAGATGGGTCCAAGTGTGTGTAACCATTAAACACCCAAAACCACATCACATTGGCCTAAGGACAAGGCAAACATGTCAGAACGCAAGTTATAATATTCCTTAGAGATACACACATTGTGACACTCCCCCTTGCAAGGTAAGGTTCCCCCATTGGTAACCATGACTTCAAAGTTGGAGCAAGGATGGACAAAATAATTAGCCTGTTTGGTGATCCAAGGGTCAATGAAGTTATGAGTGCTACCAGAATCAATCACTATGGTAAGAGGGAGCTTCTTGAAGTAACCCCTGACCTGCATTGTTTGGGGGGTGGTGACGCCAGATAAAGAATGGAGAGATATCTCTGGTTGGTCATCCTAAGATGGGGGGTCAATAGGAGGCTGTTGAATGTCGACCTAATCATCTATTGTATCTGGAGCATATTCACCAGGTTCGGAGGCAAGCGGATAATCCACATCCAAGAGATAGAGATTTTGCTGAACACATCTATGCCCCGAGTGAAACGACTTGGAATGGATAAAAAACTAATGGATCTTAAACGCATTTTTGAATGGATCTGAAATGAATTTCAGAATGGGTCTAAAATGGTTGGATCTGAAATGACACAGAATGGATCAGCAACAGATGGATCTGCACCGACATGGAAGTGATCGACAACAGATGGATCTGCACTGATGCAGAAGTGATCGGCAACAGATGGATCTACAACTGCGCGGAAGTGATCGACAACAGTTCAGCTGAAAATAGATATGGACCCCATATATGCTCAGATTCCTAACGTTTCAGGGGTTTCACTCAGCCACCAATGTTGTCTAACGACTTGTGTATTGGGGGAGTACCCCTCACTCCATGGGTCAGGTAAAAATGATAACCCCTTTGCCACAAACAACAGCTCTTGGTTTACCTCATGGGTGGGAACTAGTCAATCAGGTAGGGGTCATTGCCCTTTTCGCTAGCAGGTTATCTTAATGGGCCAGCTACTTCAGGGTTCCTTTGGTACTCCTCACAATGATTTTTATGGATTATGCCCAAGTACTTCCCACAGTTAAGCAGATAGGGATTATTCCCAGATCTGAACCTGCAATAGATGCAAAAAAAAATTGGCAGAAATTCCACCCAACGAGCCCAAGAAAGTGCTATGATACCAGATGTGAGGAACCTGCAACAATTAATTTATAAAATGCACAATATATGAGATCACATAATATTTTTATTAATCGTAGGCCACTTTGAGGGGGCAACCTCCTTTGAGCAAGCTCAATACAAAAAACTTCACGGTGCCTTCATTGGCCTCAACACACACTTATACACTAAGTCTATGCCCAATACTATGGGTCAATACCATGGAACATATAATACTACGGGACAACTTACAAAGCATATGCGTCCAATACTATGGGTCAATACCATGGGCTTTTACAAACTATGGATCAACAAATACTACGGGACGAATTACAAAGCATATGCATCCAACAACAATATACTAACAAAGTAAAGAGAATGGTTGACATGGGTTCCTAACAGTACCCTTAGAGTGTAGGACATGTGTACCCTCAGAATGTACCTCACACACACACACATATAAGAAGGAGAGAGTTCGATCTCATTATTCATTATCATATTTATCCATTATATAAAGTTAGAGAAGTCAATAAGTTGAGTGAACTAGTTTTCCTCTCTCTTATGACCTTATCTATTTTGTCTTAGAGTTTCTAGGGTTTCTTGGAGCTTCATAGAGCATATTAAATTAAGGTTATATTTTCATCCCTTAGAGACTTGGATATTAGGTTTTTGAGATGAAACCCTAGGTTGCACTTCTTGAAGTGAAAAAGAAGAGGAGACATATTGCCTTGGAGGACATGCTTGTGTGATGCATGTTTGTTGGAGATCCTTGATGTGAGCTAGGGTTTTAATTGTTTTCCCTAGCTAAGGTTTTGGAGATCTCGAGGATTGTACCAGCCTTGTGATAAGGCTATATAATGTACATGAAATTCATCTTTATGCATATTAATTCCAAGTTTCCAACTACTCAATACTTGTATATAATTATTGATTTGATTTTCAACCATCTATTTATTCATGGTTTTATAATTTTCAACACTTATATGTCTTGATGATTTGACATAGGTTAATGATTCACATGTTAAGTGATTTAAATTTTATAATAAAAAATTATTGTTGATCCACTCAGTAGTTGGAATTATTGTCGGATGCTAACATCGACTGTGACAAGTCATCGACTTCGACACAACTTCGACAAGTTCCGAATTCGAGATGACTTCAACAAACTTAGCAACTTCGACAAGTTCAGCAACCTTGAAAATTTCACAATGTCGACATGCAACGTTGACTAGCGACTGATGAACTACGACAGATTGTCTCTATGTCTTCCAGTCGACTGTAACGATTGAACTTTCGAAACCGTTCTAACTTATCTTGTAACTGAATGTAATGGGAAGGAACCCAAGCATCTCAACATTCTCTATATACACATGTAACATATTGTAACGTACAAAACATCATAGATCTTATTTGATCGATCTTTGAATCGACAAGTAATAGAGAATATCAGTTCGCATTCCTGCATATTGTCTGTGTGTATTGTGTTTATCTACGTAGTGTATTCTTGCTTTGCTTATTCTATTTTTTAAGCTTCCTCCATAATAGAACTGACTCGTTCATTTGAACTGTTGTCCCCCTCATGCACCTAGGCGCGTGTGGATCATTGGTGTCAAAGCTCATTCAAAGTAGTAGCATCAGCTTTGTTTGTGCTTAATTTTTGCGTAGACACTTCCCACGAAGTTACCTAACTTATGCATGTTCAAACACGCTTGCAATCTCAGCAATCCAAGCAGACACTACCTCCAAATATGGAAGGAGAAACAGACGATAGACATGCAACCGACGAGACATCACAACTTATTGAGCAAGCATTAGCTCAACAACGGGCTGAAATGTTCACCTAGTTCAATGAAATTCTCACATGATTTGTTTCGACATCGGGAGGATTTTTGACGAGAACTAACTCCGACAAAATCAGCCCCTTCAAAGTGAAAATGAATTTGGACATATCGAATCTACAAGGAAAGATTGACGCGGAATCCATCGACAATTGGGTATAACAATTGGAATCCTATTACTCTGTAAATCAAATCTCGGAAGCCGAAAAGATCACCGTTGCATCCTTAAAGATGTCAACATTTGTGCATTGTTGGTGGGAGAACCTATCCACAAAGATGGAGAAAAGAGGAGACCCCATTGACACATAGGATAAATTTGTCGAATACGTCCGAAAGGAATTTTAGCCACCAAAATACCTTGAACAATAGTATAAGAAGTTGCAACAGCTAAGGCAATGGAAATACCAATCAGTACAGAGTTACACCGACGAGTTCTATCGACTCATGGCTAGACGTGGCGTCCAAGAAGAAGAGAAATTGCTTGTTCTGAAGTACATTAGCAAATTTTCCAAGTACATTCAGTAGGAGATGGAATTTATGACTATCAACACGCTCACGGATGCATTCCACTATGCCAGCAAACTCGAAACCAAGCAGAAAGGAAAAGCACGCTTAGCAACTATGCCGACATCAAGATGACCACCCAACAAGAAGGAACCATCTGACTTCGACCAGTCGAAATATTCTCAGCCGACATCGCCAAAGCCATATCATGGAAAAAATACTTTTCACAAAAGGGAACATAGCAAACAACCCCTTGCTAGGAAATGGTGCGATTACCACCACTCATCTTGGCATGATACGTCTGAATGCAAAGACTGGAAGACATTTTTAGCAAAAGTGTCGACATCTGACGTGTTTGAAAAGACGGTGGAAGAATCTGATCCATAAGAAATTACCCTTTTGACATTGACATCGACCACTCCAACAGCCTTGACTATCTTCAACGAGGAGGAACAAGAGCGCCTGTTCCATACACAGATATGGGTTCAAAAAAATCCATTACATCTGATTTTGGAATATGGAAGCTAGAAGAACCTTTTTTTTTAATATCTCATGAAAAACCTAGGTCTTATTACCACTCCACACTCCACATCCTCATCCTTACAACATTGGTTGGATACAGGATGGACAAGAACTACGGATCACCCGACAATTCAAACTCACCTACTTCATAAAGCCTTTTGAAGATGAAGTACTCTGCGATGTGGAACCACTCTCCATAGCCGACACCTTGTTTGGGAAACCTTACTTGTGGGATCGCCATGGAAGTTACCAGTCACAGACTCATAAGGTGATTGTCAGAATCCGAAATTGATGGTATGACATACTAGAATGACAACCTACACCAACGGTCTCACTGATATCTTCTAAATAGACAAAGAAGCTCATCAATCATGCTCAAAAGTTTGCATTAATTATGATCAAACCGCAACATTCTAGGAATACTGTAGCAACCAGTCAACTCACCGACCCGTGCAGCTCCCGGCAGAAGTAGTTGATCGACAACATTCTTGACGAGTATCAAAGTTTATTCCAAGAGCCAGATAGAGTACCTCGACATTTCCAAGTAAAACACTCCATTGAAATTTATCCTGGTTCTTCTTTTCCTAACGCATCTATTTACAGAAGATCCATTCTAAAAAATGAAGATATTCGTAGACAAATCTGAGATTTGATCGACAAAGGTCATATCCGAACCAATGCCTCTCTTTGTGGAAGTACAGTCATCCTCGTTCCAAAGAAAGATGGGACTTGGCGCATGTGCATCGACTATCAGTCCCTCAACAAAATTTTGATAAAGAATCACTACCCTCTGTCACGGATAGACGTTCTCATTGAATGTCTAAATGGTGCTAAATTCTTTACTAAGCTCGACCTCAAGTCGAGATATCATCATATTCCAATAGAGTCCTCAGATGTATGGAAAATTGATTTCAAGACCAAGGAAGGATTGTTTGAATGGTTAGTCATGCCTTTCGTCTTAACCAATGCACCTGCGACCTTCATGTGGTACATGGATAACATTCTTCGACCTTTCATCTACAAATGGGTCATTGTCTATCTCAACGACATATTGATTTTCAGTTGATCATGGGAAGAACATGTCGGACAGCTTCGACAGGTCCTTGACACCCTCCAACAACATCGACTCCACTTGAACATGGACAAGTGTTCCTTTGAGATGAACAGTATCAAATATTTGGGGTATGTAATTGAATCTATGGGCATTCACATCGACCCAGAGAAAATACAAATCCTCAAATATTGGCCCATTCCTCAAAGCATTCAAGAACTAATATTTTTTCTTGGTTTAGCGAATTTATATCGATGATTCATACTCGGCTTCAGTCACATAGCCTGGCCCTTGAATCAATTGACAAAGGGAAATGGGAAAATTGTCTTCAAATGGACATCGACATAACAAGCAGCTTTCGAACAAATCAAACACAAGCTCTGCACTGCACCAGTACTTGTGTTACCTGATTTGCATCATCCATTTGAGATTGAGACGGACGCATCGGACTATTCCTTGGGCACAGTGATCACTCATTCTGGTCACCCAATTGCTTTTCATTCTGAAACTTTTAAAAACGCCGTTAGAATATATTTGATGTACGAAAAAGAACTGTACGCCATTGTGCAAGCTCTCAAGCATTGGAGGCATTACATCCTTGGCAAGGAAATGGTCATCCTCACTGACCATAAGCCTCTACATTTCGCTCCAACCCCGTCGAAACTACAAATAAATCGACAACTCAAGTGGATTAATTACCTACAACAATTCCAGTTGGTGATTAAGTATCAGAAAGGTAAAGCAAATTCCATTGCCGATTGTCGAAGTCGACCACCCATTACTCTCCTTTTCACAGTGATGAGCCTACAGGGATACAACATGACCACTTGGAATCAATTGTATGAGGACGACAACAACTTCTCAATAGTATATAACCAACTTCAGACCGACAAGTCATTGACCTCCGACTATTTCCTGAAAGACACCTTGCTATACAAGCTTGGACAACTATGTGTACTGACCGGTGAGCATTGACAACAGCTCATTTGGGATGCACACTACAACAAGACTATAGGACACTTTGGAGTAGCAAAGACCCTTTCTATTCTCTAGAAGTATTTCTTTTGGCCTACACTTAAAAATGACGTCAACAAGTACATTCGATCATACCTGTTTTGTGTCATTGCTAAACCGCCTAATCGACGACAGGGATTGTACACACCTTTTCCAATTCCTATTCGACCATGGTAATCTATTTCTATGGACTACTTGATGGGATATCCTACTACCAAACTTCAACATGACGCGATCTTAGTAGTAGTCGATAGATTTTCCAAGATGGCCATTCTAATTCCATGCAAGAATACCACGACAAGACAGCAGACCACAGCAGACCATTACTTTTGACCGAGATTCCAGATTCGTCAACATATTTTGGAAGACTCTCTAGTAACAACTGGACACACGACTCTCATTGTCGACATCTTTCCATCCTCAGATTGACGGACACATAGAAGTTTTGAATTGCTTGTTTGTACAACTGCTTCGCATGTACAACACAAGCATCGACGAACATGGGATGAAAGTCTTCCATACATACAATACAGCTACAATGGTTCTCCACACAAATATACGGGAAAGAGTCCATTTGATATTTGTTATGGATTTTAACCCTCAGCGCCTATCGACTTGATCAGATCCTCGACACAGTCGAACCCCAACACCGACTACAGCCAACGGGAAGTTGATAAATCCTTGAATTTTCAAGATCAAATATGCGACATCCAGAAGCAAGCACAAGAAATGTTGCAACAAGAAAACGCGAAAGCTAAGGCCCGACATGACAAGCATCGTATTCCTCATTCATTTTAAATTGGGGATAAGTTGTGCTTACATATTAAGAAGGAACGCTTCACCGGTCCATATAAGAAGTTGAAACCTTTGCGATATGGTCCGTACAATATTCTTCGACAGATTGGAGAAAAAACTTTTCAAATCGACATTCCTACATGCCTGGGTCTGCATCCAGTATTCAATGTGGATCTACTTCAACCATACCATGCACCATTGTTGGAACAGAATGAATTACCAACATAAGAACCTGAAGACATCCATCCATATGTTCAGGAACCTCTTCCTTGAGACACCATCGTGGGACGACGAGTACGCCATATAAGGATGAACACAATTACCTTGTTTCAGGTTTCTAAAGTCGGACAGATCCCATCCCAAGGAAATTGGTACTCTACTACTGAACTTACCGACATGTTTCCTCACTTGACCGAGCAAACAATGGGGACCATTGTTTCTTAAGGAAGGAGGTTTGATCCACTCAGTAGATGGCATTATTGTCAGATGCTAATATCAACTACGAAAATTCATCGACTTTGACACAACTTCAACAAGTTCTGAATTCGACACGACTTCCACAAACTCAACAACTTCGACAAGTTCAACAACCTCGACAGTTTCACAACGTCAACATGCAACGTCGACTAGCGACTGACAAACTACAACAACTTGTCTCTCTATCTTCCAATCGACTGTAACAGTTGAACTTCCGAAACCATTCTAACTTCTCTTGTAACTGAACGTAACGGGAAGGTACCCAAGCATCTCAGCATTCTCTATATAAGCATGTAACATATTGTAACATACATAACATCATAGATCTTATCTGATCGATCTTTGAATCGACAAGTAATAGAGAAGATCAATTCACATTCCTACATATTTTTTGTGTGTATTGTGTTTATCTGCGTAGTGTATTCCTGCTTTTATTATTCTATTTATTAAGATTCCGCCATAACAGAACTGACTCATTCAGTCGAACGGTTGTCCCCCTCATGCACCTGGGCACGTGCGGATCAATTGTTGTATTTAGAGTCATCATAAGTGATTTTCAGATCTATTTTATGCATGATAACATTTCCGTGGAGGGATGAAACTTATATAAACACTTTTGTATGCTTTCTCTTGTATTACCCAGTGGTTTGGGATAGTCAAAAGTTGAAATATTGTCCGACGTTGTTGTTAATTTTGGCATATTTCATAACAATCTAAGGTTGGGAGTTCACAAGGTTAAGATCTAAGAAACCTCTAGTTAAGAGGTGAAATTTATGAATTATCTTATTGCAGAAATTGAACTAGAATAATTAACCTTCTTTACTCCTCTAATGTCTCTTCCTCATAGGGCCTTATTTTTTTATTGCTCCCAATGCTTGCACTTCTTAAAAATGTAATCTTTGCACTTGTAATATGTAGTCTTAACCCTTCGATTTTTGCAACTCTACACAACTTGAAGGTTGGCTTTTGTCTTCCTTTACATGACTTTCTTCACTAATAGGTTCCTTTTTGCATAAAGGAATTAAGTCTCATGGGCCCTTTACCAATACACAAATTCTAGATATGCTCACTACTTCTTTTATTCCACCTCAATGTGTGCAATTTGAAATTCTTAACAACATACACCCAATTTTTTGTTGGAGATATCCATTTCCCTTCCTCTACAACTCTACCCCAAAAATACTGGAGTTGCCACTCTTTGTTGGAGTTGCAATTTATAGCAAGAATATTCTTTCTTTAGCACCAAATGACACAACCCAAGATGGGCATACAAACTACTACCACCTAGGTTTCCAAACATCAACTAAAAAGACATAACAAATATAGGAAGCATGCATGGAGTTTAAAACAAAAAAAAGAATATGAAGGGGAGGAACCCAAATTTGCATGGCCAATATTTATATCAAATTATAAATAAATTTACTACAAATGCCTCAACGAGTTTCAACTATTATCATTAATAATTATATGACTGAATTCTTCTTCTAAACATTAAGATGTGAGTGCTTGTTGTTCTAAGTGTGAACCAAACTTACAAAGTCCAAAGAGGAATCCCAAATCAATTTTATCACCCCACATTCTTATGTTATGTTTTTGTTGTTGTGAGATTCTCTTCCTACTCCACTTTCCTTTTTATTTGTTTTTTCTTCTTCTTTACTTTTACTTTCTTCTTTGTTGGAACATCTACAAGCTATTCCACCTAACAATCTTCCTTAATGATATTTCTACTCAACCCTCTTATCACCTAACAATCTTCCTTAGTGATATTTCTACTCAAACCTCTTATCAAAAATTTCTTCCTCCTCTTTTCATTTCTCTTTTGAAATTGTCTTCCTCCTCTTCTTATTTCTCTTTCTTACTTTGTTTTCACCCTCTCCTTCTTCTCTCCTTCCTCCTCTCATCTATGCCAAGACACATTGTTAATGAGAAAACATTCACTTCTCTCCTTCTTTGTGAGCAACTTCTTGTGACTCTTTTGTTTTTGTGATCTCCTTCATTTAATTCCCATGGGCTATATTTTTTCTAAATCCTATGAGCTCTCTATTTTATAATTACTACAAAATCATGAACCATGAAAGATAAATGCACAATTTTTAGGAAAAGAAGATGATGATGGGAAATGAACCCATTTTGTCCAATTATAATTACTAGTAAAATATCCATGTTAAGGAGAGTGGGAAAACTTATATGGTAGCCTACGTTGAGTTCAATGTAAACATCTACCTTGATAACTTGCTATAGGTTGTCTCAACCTTACTTATTTACTTAAGTCTAAATTCTAATTACATATACTAAGAATGTATAAGGTAAATATTATATTAAATCTAAATTCTCATTACATATACTAAGAATGTATAAGGTCAATATTATGTTGAAATATTTTAATAAGTAATGAATTGTAGAAGGTTAATATTATGTTAAAATATTTTAGTAAGTAATGAATTTTCATGTAGAAACAATATTAAAAACATTATATTGTCAATTGCAAAACATTATATTTTTAATTGCAAATGTAGTTTTCATTACTATTTGATGATAGACGATTAATTATTGCATGTTTGAAACTTTAAAAATATAAAAAATGTAATGTAATTAATTTATTTTTTTTAATAAAAAAATGAAAAACATGTTTTCAAGTTTTTTTTAGTGTTCATGAACAAATAATTTATGAAGATCAAGATTATGTTGCAAATGGTTTGAAAATGAGATTTAATTAGAACATTTCAAGATAAAACTATTTTAATCCTATGCAAAAATCGTATTTGTTCCCTTTCATAATGTTTTGTATTTTGTTTGATACCTAACTTCACAATAAGGCTCGTGAGAATTTGTTCTTATTTTAGTGATATATATATATATATTAGTAAGGTGGTTTTGATCTTCTAAGGAGTTAATGAACTCTTTATAGTACATGGAATTTCTGTTATTCTCAATTTCTTTATTTAAATTTAGTTGAATAGTACGTTTATTGGTATCAATATTTCGAAGAGCAACCTACTCCCCTATCCTCAATGGTTAGGACAAGAATTTGCATCTTTAGTCCACCCTCTTTTAAGTCTTGAGTGACTTTTTACTAGTATTTGAAGCAATTCTAGGAAGCCTCACAATCTTTATGTTACTTAGCTTGGGTTTGTACATTATGTCCCAATAATAGCCGTAATCAAAGGGTGGAAGTCCAGCCTTTAAGAGGAGGATTAGACAAGGTGTATTTATTTTAATTTTGAGTTAGTTGCACAAGTACTTGAACCCATTTTGGATTTTGTATCCCTTACTAGATTTGGGAATGGAGACCATCTCGTGAATGAAAAAATGTGTTCTTCACTAAAGAACCAAGTTTTTCCTAGTGAGTGAGTGGGGACAGCACCTTGCAATGAGTACCCAAAATCGAATTTTTTATGCTTTTGGGTACTTCAACAATGCAACTTCTACGCAAACTCACACACACAGAAATCTGAAAAAGGCCAAAAGATGCAAGTATAGGGTTGGGCCCTCCCCCAAAACCCTAATGCACTCAAAAACACTAAATCACCCTCTCATTTTTACCATTTCATTTCCAAAAATGAAGGGAGAGAACAACCCAAGAGTGCAGGGACTTCAATGCTCTATTCTTGCTAAAACATTATGGACACTGATAGACAATGAAGTGATGAAGTGCATTGAATGTAGTACGATATATGTACTTGCCCCTTGGTTTAAATTTTTAAGACCCAGGAATCAAGACCAATAAATGTCAATTTCAAATATCAAATGATAATGATTAAGTTGATTTTTCAATGTCTTTCTAATCATTGTATGATTGTTTAAATATTCGATGAAGCAATGCACATGTTTTTGTTGTTACTTTCTAGAGATGATATATGTAATATGCATGTTTTAAACATTTTTTTCACATGCGCGCGCGAGTGCACACAGACACACACACATTTTCACTAACAAATCCAAGTCCCGTGTTTCAAAAAGTGTTGTTTCCATCCTTAAACCCAAGTACCTTGACAACTTAAATTTTAAAAATATTAATTGTAAAACACTTATGGATTTGTTTCTCTAGAAATGCTACAAACCAAAATTTCAGAATCATATAAAATCATTTAGAGTAACAAGTATATCAAAGAAGGCTTCATTTAAAAAAAAAAAAACTATTCCTTTGAAGAGAATCTCAAGGTAAAAATAGGATTTGTAACGTCCAATAATATTTCTTTCAACAATATAGTTCTAATGAATCTTGTGTTGACGCTTAATTCCAAAGTATTTGTACAAAATAACTTCCTCAGTTTTTTATTCTCATATACAAATTTAAAATAAATAATTTTCTTGTCTTTAATAATAATAAAATAAATAATTTTCTTATATTTAATAATAATAAAATGTCTTATTAGTATTCATTGTCATCTTAAATTTAACAAAAATATTTGAAAATTCTAAATTATATGTAAAGATCAAAGTTCCAATTGCACAATTTTTAAGAAAACAATAAATGAACCCATTTGATCGAAAATGAAATATCCATGTTAAGCACAACTTAGGTCTATCGTTTATACCTTGTTATTAGTTCACTATAGGTTGGACCACCTTACACGTTTTCACTTTAATGGGCCTCCTTTCTCATCACAATTTGTGCTATGTAATGTAAATCCATGGTATGATTTAATACACAAACGATGCCTAAGGTTAATATTAGTTTTATAGGAATTCATTTCTCATCACAATTTTTGTTATGTAATGTAAATCCATGGTATGATTTAATACACAAACAATGCTTGAGGTTAATATTAGTTATAAGAATACTCTTATGTGGTCACGTCAAAAAAACATTTTCCTTTATGCTAGGGATTTTACATGTAAATATCCTATGCATTATGGTTGTTTATTGTCGATACATCATTGGAAATCTTATTATTATTATTATTATTGATACTTAATTGTTTATGATAAATCTATGATTTTTAATTGTGATATGTATGTATAACTAGTTAAGTTTATATAGGTTAACTTATCCACTAGGTTGGTTTACTTATCTATTAGCTTGGTATACCTTGTTGCTAGGTTGGCATTCCATTGAAGACTTTCCAAGTTTGTTATAAATAAACCTGGGTTTCTCTTATAAAGAACATAAGATATCAATATATTGTTTTAGTTTTGTTTCTAATTAAGCTTATTCATGCTTTGGATTAATCCCAGATTTCTGCATGGTATATGAACAAGCTTTTATTGCCCTACATTTTTATGAGTGAGCTTAGCTTTGTTTTCTCTCCTACCTAAATTAGGCATTGAAGGCCAAGTTTTTTTATTTTCCTCAGTCTTCAATGTTCTTTTGATTTTCAGATATATGGGGGCTCTAGCATGCTTGTGGGGATCATATAGGTCCACATGCGTATAGATTGTGTCTTTGTGGCCCTCTCTCACACTTTTATTGTAATTTGTTCTCTTTGAATATAGTACCTCTCTCAACTATGCTCTACATGGCTCATTTTTTAACAACCTGCAACCTTCATATCATATATCAG
Organism: Larix kaempferi; assembly: GCA_027924585.1. Lineage (NCBI taxonomy): Eukaryota > Viridiplantae > Streptophyta > Pinopsida > Pinales > Pinaceae > Larix > Larix kaempferi. The sequence goes on from BSBM01000753.1 coordinate 56,957,955, forward strand.
TGTTTTGCTTGGGTTCAAAATAGATCTTGAAGTTTGATCTAGATTACAAACATAGATCATGCCTTTCACTTTCAATTGGCCTCGGAGTTGGTCGACTCTTTGTGGTCTTCATTCAGTTTGCTACACTTTGGTCAAGTTTCTGTGTAAATTGAAGATCATTTCATGGATTTCTCTTCTGTAGATTACAACCATTTATCTTTTTTTTGCTAGCAGTAGATTACAGTTGCGACCTCTCTTCATATTGTCTTTAGGAACATGGCTTGGCCCTATTTCACTTTCCTCATATCTACAAACCTTTGTGGTGTTTTAACTAATGTGGAACTTTAGATTGTGGGAAAGTATATTAGATTCATGCATAGATTGACGTACCACCTCTTATTTGTATAGCGTGGACAGTCCCTTTGCGATTCCTATCCCATAGGTTCTCAGCTTGGATGATGTGCATCTCTTTAGAATAGACCACACTTAGATCACAACTCAACATTCACCAATGTTCCAGGCCACCCTCTTTGTAGATCATGTTTACTACCTCCCATCCTGGTTGTACTCTTTTACTCTTGTACTCTTCCATCCATAATGTCCTTTTGTATGACCGACAAGGTAATGTAGTCAAGGATGGAGAAGTGCCATTTTGGCTGATAACATATGCCCCCTAATGTATGAGTTCGGAGGGGAAGAAGATGGATGAAATACATTACAAACCAGGAAGTGGAAGATCATAAGAACCACAGGAACAAGGTCGCAAACAGTACCTGAAACAAAAACAAGGTCAGCGAGCAATTACAATCTTGATATCAGAAGATGTTCAAAATGTTAGAACATGATCTCCAATATATAAATGAAATGATGTATATAAAATGGCCACTGAAATACAAGTGTGGATCCATGTCAAAAAGAGATCATAGCCATAGCAACAAATTGGATCTATGTCTCATGTTGAGCCAATAAGTAGAGCTCGGTATTGTGCAGCTTGGATGATAATGAATAAAATGTACCATAAACCCAAGGTCTTCAAAAAAACCATCGATAGTACAAAACCTAAGACATTTGAATAAAGGAGTTGAAGTCGAACATGGAGGATTTCATTTGATTACCAATAAATGATGAGAACCGTTAACAAACGCGAGGACACCCACCAATAATTAAAATGAGGTCCAAGGTACCTAGTACATCCTTGCAAGTGTGAATAAGAAGCCTTGAAGTAGAACACTTGAAGAATCTGTCAAGTAAGGGACATTGATATATTCCCATAACTCAACAGCAGGAGAATCTGTCACTAATGACTGCAAATATCCATGTGCTAAACGAGAAATATAAGTCTACTTCCTAGAGCAAATTGTGTTGATGTCGATAGGAAGAGACCCATGAGAAGGAAGGCAATAAGGTATCCTTCATCATCTCACACAAGGAACACTGAGAGATTGAGTTGAAACAATACTAATGTAAGGGGTGGCCAACATGAGGAGTCAAGATGAACTGTAGAAAGGCCGACACAAGGGTAATCTTTGAACATTGAGCACCAGAAGTAAGTAAGTTATGCAGTTTTGGATTGACACATGAAACGTGATATAAGTTCGCTATGTAGGAGACATAACAAACTCTTCACATGATCAGAAGAGTAAACGATCAGAGGAGGACACAAATATGGAATCAGATTAAATCGTAAAACCAAAACTAAGACCCAGTGACTCATGAAAGTGCGATGTTTAAGGATGGTTGAGACTGGCTTCCAAATAATGAATGAATAACATAAATTCCCTTCCCTCTCTTTTTAAAAATGTCTTTTATTTGTTTAACGAGCATGAAAAGGTTGGAAAAAAAGCTCGATATTGTCTCTCTTGTGAAATTTTAATGAGTCCATGAAAGTAAAATTAATAATCCATCTTCATTTTTTAAAACAATCTCGAAGAGGAGGGAGAAGAATGCTTGATAAAGGTCCAACCATGTGTAATTGTAACAAGTCCATGGAAGGAAAAATCATGACTTTCTTCATGTTTTAATGAGTTTGAAGAAGAGATAGACTAATACTCGATAATATTGATGCATGCATTTTAATATCGAGCCTGGATCGGTTCATGCTCGCCGATGTTTTCATATTTAGGGAGTCTGAAAAACTTAAACAAGAACTCCATACACCCACTCGTGGATTTTAATATCGAGCCCAAGTTGGTATATGCTCGTGGGTGTTTTCATATTTAGGGAGACTGAAAAACTTAAAAAAAAACTCCACAGTGTACTTTTTCGTAAAGTTAGCCTCCTTGTCCAAAAAAGTGTAAAAGTGTGCGAGAGAGGACTCTTCTAGTAAAAAAGACCAGAGTACACATTTTTCGTAATTAATCCACAAAGATCCGGAAAAGGGGTAAACTTATACCTAAGTGGATATATGTTCAATTCCTTTAACGAGTCTAAACAAGACAAGTATGCTCGGTAATCTTTTTAATTTTGAAAAATTATAACAAGAACATAAAAAACTCCATAAGGATGGGAAACTTAATATTAAGTAGAAATAATGAATATTGTATAAGTTCCCTGAGATATCAAGTGGCGGTATGGCCTTTAGAAAGAATCAATGACAATGGATAGTAGAAAATGGTAGTTCAAAGTGAACAAAGGTGATTCAAATGACATAAAATGACAAAATAGATTCAATATATTGAGCTAAACTGACATGTCAAGAGAAAACAAACCTTTGGATGAGACACCATTTAGAACCAATAGTGACAAAATCGTCTTTTAAAGTTTACCTAGTCAAAACAACTCAAAAAAGGTCATTTATGATTAAATAAAACTAAAAAAGAATTTGAAACTATAAAGAGGGTAAAAATTCAAAATAATTTGTAGAAATAGTAACAAATTAAAAAACATAACTCACAATTGCGATTTTACCATTGGAGAAAAGGACAAAACCATTTTACTTCAAATGTCGATTGCGGTCAATCTGGGAAGCGAAATCGAACTTCGTCACTTGCAGGTAACCTATCTCTTCCTTCTTTATCATTTTGATCTATTATTTTAGATTTTTAGTCATTTTTTGAGGTTTTTTAAGAAAGTTTAAAATTAGGGTTGTGTACCCGCGGGTCTGATTGATTAAAAGTGACAAGCACGTAAAATGTGTGCAGGTTTACTTCAGAGAGACTCACGGATACCCGCCTCTGTTGAAAGAGTGAACCCGTAGGTAGCGCAGTTCAAAAGTTAAAAACTTCAAACTAAAGCATGAAATGAATTTTTGTGATACAGGATGGTGTTACCTTGGAGAGAGATGGAACATGAAGCTATGGATAGGATAGAAATGGGGGATCCTCTCACTTTAAATGCACTAAGGAGATGTGGGCTCCTCAAATTTTTTCGCACCGCAAACATGCGTGCACAAACGCACCTCCTCTAAATGCTTGTGCATTATTGGGATTCTGATCATGGCATGTTTAATCTCCAAGGAGAGATGCTTGAAATCACAATTGATGACATATACTGCATAACTGGGTTATCCCACCGAGGTGAGGTTGTAAACCTCAAAGGGACATTCAGAGGAGTTGTTGCCCTATCCATTCAGGATTACACTAACACTTACTGCGTAGCTACCACTGAAAAGAGTGGAAGCCAAGTGCCAATAGGTCAAATATAAAGTTTCCCATTGAAAGTGATCTTGAGTACAATAAACAGGATCAGGGGAAGTGCGACATAGCACTTGGCATCATGGAACTACATGCAGATAGGTGTAGAATGTCCGAGCAATGTTATCTTTGATTGGTGCTCTGGTATACTGGTGAACATGAAGCACCAACTTACAGAATGCAAGATAGGGAATAAGAAGAACTTCATATATGGTAGTATAATTCGCACCTTCTTCGAGAGAGAGTCCCAAACCTTAGTCCTAGGATGGATCTACCAGCATTGAACCCCCGTGAGCCACTGATGACTCTATGGGGTGATATCTTCATTCGTCAGGAGGGTGTGAGACAAGTACATCATACTCTGACGAGGGCTATCTTGGATGGTGGAGTCGTCAGGTGCCAGATCTAGAGCATTTTCCTTATGCCGACATGGAATTTTGGGGAGATACCGAGCACATGTTACCTCCAGGGGCAACCTGGGGAGACATAGGTACCAATTTTTTTTAAAAATTATTTAAGTTTTAAGTTTTTTGTATATATAATTTTTATGATGAGTGTGAGCACTAACAATGTACAATTTATGCAAATGTTGGGCCAACAATACCTGTTGGGAATCCCAAATTATACATACGACCGACCGAGCCAGGTGGTGTTGATGGCATGCTGAGGAGTATCAAGGGAAATATGGGTTAGTTGAATTACGATTTTCCTACATACAAGATAGAGTGGATGCCACTAGAAATGCAGGAACATGTAGTGGGAGTGCCCCCTACATGGATCCGACTGCTTAGGAAATTAGCCAGGATGGTCATTTGTTATAGAGAGGCCATAACAGAGCTAGTTGAGGCTCCTTCCTCTCTGTAGAGAGAGTGACACTTTATTTTTGAGGCTGTTATGCCTGTTTTTTGTATATTGTGACATATTGACAGATGTTGACTCAAACTCATAGATTATTTTTTGGACCTGATATATATATACAACACCGGTTTATATACGTGTTTTCTTATGTGTGTTATTGGTTAATGTTATTGTGTGTGATACAAATGCCAGTCAAGTATCTAATTTGCGTATGCATCAGCTAATGTATTGTGATTTCTTGAAATGTGTTGATATAAAATACAACTAAAATGTCTCTCAAGTAATATAACTCGCAAAAACTGACGTAGCAAAGAAGGATCCCTAACTCTATACTAACCCGTTAATTGAAGTACAACTAACTGTGAATCGAGGTGTACCTCCAAAAATGAAATTCCATGACGAATAACATCTCGGAGTAGTTCAATAACCACACTATACTCAACTATGTTGTTCGTCGTAGGGCCCAAACAAGCACCTCCTGAGGAAACACGTTGTCTAGTGGGTGAATAAATAACCCAAGCAGCTGAAGCCAAGTTACGAGTGTGATGACTGGTGCCATCAACGAATCCTAAGAAAAACTTGGTGATCATCTGAAAACACAATCCAGAAGACACATAAGCAAAATCAAGCAAGAACTAACTCTACAAAAATGTACAGCTATAGTACAAGAAAAAGCATATATGCCTAGGCATAATACTTTTTCAAGTAGAGCATGTTTCTAGGCTTAGGCAGCTTAAAACCATCATAACCCATCAACTCATATGAACCTTTCTTCAAGACCTTAGAAACGATATAGGGTCCGAGACACATACTTTTAAACTTGCCTTCCCCCAAGGGATCCTTGTCCTGGTCATAAACCAACACACAGCATCCTGCAGATAACACCCTAGGTTTAACAAACTTATCATATTGATGCTTAATGCGGTTCTTGTGAGCTTCATTTGCAGTGAGCACATCGTGGCATTGTTCATCTAAATGTTCCAAATGAAGTAAGCGTTCTTCCAAGGAAGACGTTTTGGGTAATAGTTGGATAGCCAACTTCAAAGATGGAATCTCGCATTCAATCGGTGTGACTGCTTCTATCCCATGAAGGAGTTGAAAAGGTGAAAAACCAGCAGCAGTATTGATATTAGAATGGTACGCCCAAAGAGCCGAATACAACATGATGTGTCAATTTGACTTACTGGAATTAACGGTATGTTGAAGAATAGTTTTCAATTTTTTATTGACTACTTCAACCTGACCATTCACCTATGGATAAAACAGATACGAGTGTTCCTGTCGAAAACCTAGCATAGTGGTCAAATCGGACATCATGTAGTTCTGGAAATGTCTACCATGGTCAATGACGATCTCTCTAGGTATGCCGAACCTAGCAATAATTTGATTGAACACAAAATATGTTGCAGTTTCTCCATCTTTTTTCACAGTAGGAATTGCTTCGGCCCACTTTGTGAAGTAGCCGACGGAAACGATGATGTACTAATTTCCTCTAGCAAAGACTGGATTACAAATCATATAATCAATCCCCCACTTAGTAAAGGGACCCGTTGTGATAATAGGGTGAAGAGGAGCTAGATGTGTTCGCATTTTATTTTTGAAAAATTGACATGGATGACAGTGTTTTATGGCTTCCACACAATATTTAAAGATGGTGGGCCAAAAATATCCAGCACATATTATTTTCTGGGTTGTTCCCTGTTGATGTATATGTAACTTCGGAATGTATTTCATCTATGTATTTCATATATATTTATTGTACCCTTATAAGAGATGTGTTATTCCTCTATAAGGAAGTGTTGTCATGTGGATTGACAAGTGTTGCAAGTGTGTGTACTTGCCGATGGGTTATTAGACCACCATGTGTGGGGTCAGCCCTGAAATATATATTATATTGTGGATGTATCTAGATAAACAAGTCGGCCCCATAGTGTAACTGGGCAAACAGGTTAAGTATAAATAGAGATCGGGAGATATCTATTTGGATCATTCGGAAAGACACACTTCTCTCACTCAAAACGTGGCGCACTAGTGAGGAGGAGGATCATCTTCTCTAGGAGACTATCTCAGGTGTATTTTGGTTGTACTTTGGTTGAGCCATTGTTTTCTCTATCTCTGAGGAAGTTGTGGGGTTTTTCACCTTAGGGTTTTCCCCACGGAAACTCTGTGTCTCTTGTCTCTCATGCTTTTGATTCTTGTGATGCTTGTCATACTTATTGTGATTGTTATGCATTGATATACTGTATATGTTATTCTCTTAGTAAAGATCCAAGAGTATTGTGAATTAATGCTCAAAATTTAACATGGTATCAGAGCTAACCTGAGAAGAAGACATTTTGCAGTAACGGAAACTTGAGTTTCTTGTTTATTGGGTTTCTCTCCACAGTTTTTGGAAAAGCATTATAGTAGATTGACTCTACTCATCAAGGAGAATCTATCTGTCCAATCAGAATTCAATTTTGAGCATTTTCAGATTTGGCCCTAAAAATTAGGGTTTCCACAAAAATAGGAATTTCTGAAATCTAAAGACATAGTTGGAAGCTCCTTGCAAAAATCGAAGTTTAGAGCTTTGGATCGAGATTGTTGGCTGGGTAGATCTCCGGGAAACTCAAACCCTAATTCAGGGCTCTCCCTAGTGAACCCGGGAGGACAAAAAGGAAAATCTGAAGGGTAAAGCTTTGCTGATCTCAAATTCTGAATACACCGGGCTGATCAGCTCATCAAGGCGCATCTTTCTATCCTTTCAGAAAGTTGGAATTCACACTTTGAATTTTTAGGGTTTTTCCGACAAATTCTAATCCGAGACCAGATCCAGTTTTCAGCATTTCAAGTGGTAAGACCTAAATCTTTTCTATTTCCATTTGAAGTACTCTTTAAGATGTCTCACCACACCAAGCTTGAGGATAAGCTTGAAGGGGCTGATAACTTCCGAGCTTGGAAGTATAAGATTTGGTTAATCCTGGAAGAGAATGAGTTGGACTCATATATAAAAGAAGACATCCCTATCCCAGAGGATGAAGAGGCTAAAGTATTGCATAAGAAGAACTTGGTCAAGGTAAAGAGAATCATTGTTGATTCTATCAAAGACCATCTCATACCCCATGTGTCTTCTCTAAAGACAGCCAAGGCTATGTTTGACTCTTTGACCAAGTTATTTGAAGGAAAGAACACAAATCGGAAGATGACCCTGCAGAATCAATTGAAAGGGGTCAAGATGTCGAATGGAGAAACCATTCAATCCTATTTCTCCAAGGTCTCTCAGATCAAGGAAGAACTTGAAGCTATAGATGAAATGGTGGAGAATGGTGAAATTGTTATGACTACTTTGAATGGCCTACCTAGGTCATGGGACTCTTTTATCCAGGGGATCTATGCCAGAAAGAAGTTAATCTCCTTCAGCATATTATGGGAGGAATGTTCTCAAGAAGAAGAAAGGCTTGTGGCAAGAGAAGAGAAGATGGGAAATGAAGATCAAGCTCTCACAGCTCACACTAAGAAGGGAAAGTTCAAGAGGGAGCCATCCCATCACAAGAAGAAATCTTCTCATCATTTTTACAAAGAGAAGAAAGATCTAAGGTGTTTCACTTGTAATGAGAAGGGTCACTTTGCTTCAGAATGTCCCAAGAACAAAAGGGACAACCACAACAACAACAACTCCAACAAGAAGAAGAAGGGTAACAAAAGAAGATACCATGCTCATGCTGCCGAAGATGATGAACCTCCAAAGAAGAAGGCTAGGGCAGAAAGTGATGATAGTAATGATGACTCATCAAGTGAAGAAGAGTATGTTCTAATCTCTGCTCTCACAGGTACTATCTCCCATGGTTGTAATGATTGGTTAATTGATAGTGGGGCTTCCAAACACATGACTGGGTTTAAAGAATCCTTTGTAAATCTATCTGAACATGAATCACCCCATAAAGTGAAACTTGGGGATGATTATCAATATCCCATCAAAGGAAGTGGTGAAGCCTCCTACAATCTAGACTCTAGGAAGTCTTTGAAGATGAAAGATGTTTTGTATGTACCTGGGCTCAAGAATAACCTTCTCTCCATCTCTGCATTGGATGCAAAAGGCATGAGGGTTTCATTTGTAGATGGCCAAGTTCTAATGTGGCCAAAGGGTAAAACTATTGATGATGCAGTGGTGATTGGAGAGCAAGAGGGAGGATTGTACAAATTGAAGGGACAGCCTAAACTTGCTATGGTGACATGAAGACAAAGATTCATCCATAGTCATAGATCACATGGAGGTATGTATAATTTGTTTTTGCAAAAGTTAACTAATGAGTTATGCAGGTCATTGAAGAGAACAAGAACACATTGCTAGACATAACTAGCAAATATGGTGACCAAGTATGTGTTTCTTATATCATAGGATCTATTATATAAGTATGCATGACATGATTGATGATGTTTATTCATGAAGTCATAGGTTTGAATAATCATGGGTATATGCATATTACGTGTCTTACCTTATTTAATGTTATGACTAGCCAGAAGAGTCATAGGTTTGAGTAATCATAGGTTTAGACATGTTATGACTAACCATAAGAGTCCTATATAAACCTTGAATGCTAATGCTTATTATTTATGTTTGAAATGATCTTGACTATAAATGCTTGAGATTATTGTGTTTTGATAATATTGAGAATATACTAATGAATGTATGATTTTGTATGAGATTACAAGTGTTAACACCCAAAAAGTGCTCACTAGCTCATTTACCACATTACATGACTCATTTGTCCATTTTCCTACCATATTTCCATTAAAAATCCCAAAAAAAACCCATTAAAAAGCCTCCAAAAGGCCTAAAATGCCTCCAAAAGGCCAAAAAAACCATCAAAATAGCCTAAAAAAGGCTAAAAAAACCCCCTTTTCCTCCAAAAATAGCAAAAATCCCCTAAAAAGGGAATAAAAATATAAAATAATGAGGAAAAGGAGGAAAAAACCCTATACAGCTGCCCAAAACCATGTGTTTCCTAAAACCATGGGTCAGCACTCCACCACCAAAAAACTATAAATAGGTGATGGAGATCCCTTATTCCATATCCACAATCACAAGCACCCTTACTCTGCCAAAATCTCTCTCGAAACCCTAGTCCACCTTTGAACTAGTTTCACCTTGAGAGCCACCTTTGGCCCATTCCCAACATTGGAGAAGGAGAAGGGCGCCCCGGTCATGGCTACCCTTAGCCTCCCTGGGTTAACCTTGGGATTACCTGTATGGTACCTTTCGCCTCCCGTTCGCCCGCCGACACCTGATGTCGTCCTCCAGCCGGTGCAACCCATGGCTACTACCACCCACCCACCTCCCGGGGTCCCTACCCCTTCGTCCTCCACGACACCTCCTCCCCCTCTTCAACCCACTGGGGGCAGAGGTCCACAACCTTACACTGCTGTCCCACCTCCCAAGACAGTCAAGAACCCTCCAGTGTTTCGTGCTCCTCCCAAATGCTCGCTGTGTGACGAGTTGGGCCATGCGACCCACCAATGCCCACAGTTACCCGCATTACAGAAGCACATGCAAATGCTCGATGATGACCCCAACGTCCCAACTGTCGAATTAAACCCCACTCCTAAGCCTAAAGATAAGTCCCTACGTACCAACCACTCATGCGCCATCTGCGGTATTTACGGGCACTATTCACATCATTGTCCTGATCTCCCGGATTACAGAGCCGCTCTTTATGAGATGAACAATCTGGACCTTGAGACGGCACCACCTACCATTGAAGAGATCTACCCCCCAGACTCTTCACCTTCCGGAGAGGTTAATACCATCTACATGATCTCTTCAACCAATACTTCCACTACCCCCTCGTCAACCGATTTGACGACACAGACTTTCCGTACTGATGAGGAGATTCTTGAGGCCCTAACTGCCCCGGATTATCCCTGGGATGATATGCACCACCGTTCCTATTTCATCCCAGAAGCGTCTTCCTCTCGCACCGCTACCCAATACGCGGTCGAATCCAAAGACTTCCTCCCCACCAAGGTTGACTGGTTCAAGGACCCTATTCCTGCTCCTGATGCCTTCGAGGAAGGTAACATGGCCAACATCTCACCTGTCATCCAAGTTGATATTGCTGCTCCAGGTCGTGCCCCTGAACTTATTACTTTAGGAGCATTCTGCAGTAAACAAGAGATTGAGGACTACATAAACCTTTTCAAAGAATTCCGTGATGCCTTTGCCTGGTCTTATACCGAAATGCCTGGTCTTGACCCCGCAATTATAGAGCACCACCTTGACAACTCTGAGTCAAGGGGCATAATAGATTCCCTCGACCCTGGGATAGGGGGCATGATCAATCATGTTGAACCTTCCCCATCACATCTATCTCAGCACGTCAATGAACCCATCGTTCAAACCCACACATATGTGATCCATAATCACAAACCCCATGCACATAGCATGGGGGCAAGTCATTAACCCTGCTTACTTTTTCACATTTGTGATCTCACCATTTTTGAGGTCACGTGTCACTTGTACATTGGATTTGATACGCATAGTTCTTTCCTTTGACCATTCCGGAGTCCTTATGACCTCCGTTTTTCGCACCATTTGCACTGCCGGATTCATATTTCCGTGCCCGTGATGATGCTTGAGATCATTTCTCGCTCTCACCAGGACCAATATCAACATTGTGTCCCGACACCTTGTCGCTCTGGTTTGCGTGCCACATCGGCCGTAGCCCATTTTTCACATGTTTTATATCATCGGATTCAGTTTTCCGAGCTGGTGATGATGCTAGAGATCATTTCTCGCTCTCACCTCCAGTTTTTCCGGGCGTTTTTCAAAATGCCCCCGTCACCTCGGTTTGCGTGCCACATCGGCCGCCATCGGATTGTTCCACATTTTTACATGAGCCATTCACTCCTGTCATACTGCAAATGTTTCGTTATTTTGCCACCATTTCATCTACCCCGCAAGGAAGTCCATCAGTGTTCCCACCTACCCTCGTTCTTGGTCATCATTACTAAACCTTGATTGAACACTTCCTCCTTGCCTGGCCATTCCTTTTGTTCGGTATAATTTTATCCCTTTTTCGGGCCGGACAAGTCCTTTACGAAAAAGGCACTTAGGGAGTTTCCGTTAAGCTCTTTTCTGACTCCTAAAAGAATGAAAAGATCGCCGAGCAATCTTGCTTCCTTTCATGCTCGTTAAAGTACCTGAAAGGGCGTCTATCTGGTATAAGTTTAACCCTTTTCCGGACCTGGTAGACTAATTACGAAAAAGGAATACTCTAGTCACACCGGCTAGAAGAGTTCTTCATTGCATCCTTTTATGCTTCTTTGGGCCTTGGAGACTAAATCTACGAAAAAGCAACCCCCTGGAGTCTTCTTACTTGCTTTCAGACTCTCTAAAATTGAAAGCAACCACGAGCATGCACTGTCCTGGGCTCGTAAAATCCACACGACAGTACCATTCCATCACTTCAGAGTCTTCTTATCGCTTTCAGACTCCTTAAAATTGAAAGCAACCACGAGCATGAACTGTCCTGGGCTCGTAAAATCCACACGACAGTATCATTTTATCCACAAGCTTCGTCTAGTTCCTTAACCCATGAAGAAGTATCCTCCCGTGCCTCATGGCACTATGATCGATCATCTCGGCAGCACCCCCAATTAGGTCGCCTTTGTTCAGAGTATTCTGCAGTCTCCTGCCATGTTACACCAGCTTGAGTCTCCCTCAGCCAGTTATTCCCTCAGATCCATTACAGCTATGATCCCTTTCCCCTGAGTCAGTTTCATATGCTGCCAGATCATTTCCATTATCATACTCTGAACAAAGGAAGTTTGAGTCCACCCACTCTACTTGCCCAGTTGTCCCCCCGCACTTTATCAGTTCTGCCATCAGTACTATCACATTTCAGTCTTGTACCTCGCGCTCCTGTCAAGGACACATCATTGCCTTGATAGGGGCAGGTCTCCCTCTGTCGACGACAGCTCCTCTATTCCAGAGGATAGGCCCAGAGGTCCCTACGCCTTGGACTTATCACCATCTGTGGTAGGTGCCTACGGATCATTCCGAGAGGAATCATCATTGCCTCTCTGAGTGGTTGTTCCTCACATGCTCGACTTCAGCACCTTGATCGCATCGTTGAGGATCGCGTAGGATTATATCCCATCAGTTTTTAGTCGAAGACCCCGGATTTCCCCCGACTCTAGCACATTGGTGAGTCACTTTGGAACGCCCAGTTATATGTTCCTGTGGATGTCCGGGCTGCGTTGGCGTTTGTATTCGGAAGCCATCCAGTTTCATGCTTCCTTGAGTACCCAGTTTCAGTTCCAGATCAGTTCCAGTTCAGTGTACCATGGAGAGTATGACCCCAGTCACTATAATCCAGCAGCTCATCAGTCACTTTGGTACCACACTCAGTAGCACTGTTGATTATTCCGGTGCACCAGTTCTGCAGTTCACACATGATCCGCTCAGCAGTATATCCCAGATTTGTGTCCCCTCTGGACTCTTATGATGTACACAGTGGTCATGTATCTTACAGGTCCCCTTTTTTGGGCCTCACAGTTATATTTATGTATCTTGATACGAGCATGGGTATGCCCGCCTCGTCCATATATTGAGATTATTCCTCAGTCAGTATTTGAGGTCATGTATATTTCAGGTCCCCATTTTTGGACCCCATTGTTGTTATTATGTTATATCCTGGTACGAGCATGGGAATGCCCGCCTCGTCCATATGATCAGATGATTCCTCATCCTTTATTGAGGTTATGTACTTTTAGTTCTTGCAGTTGTTCGGGATCATTGTTCCGGGCTCCAGTTTGTTTCTTCTCTTCTCTCCACATCCCAGGAAAACCATTCATGACTTATGATGTCCATCGGCCATACGATGAGCTCCTGCCCTCGCACATCAGGGGGCAATCTGTTAACACCCAAAAAGTGCTCACTAGCTCATTTACCACATTACATGACTCATTTGTCCATTTTCCTACCATATTTCCATTAAAAATCCCAAAAAAACCCATTAAAAAGCCTCCAAAAGGCCTAAAATGCCTCCAAAAGGCCAAAAAACCATCAAAATAGCCTAAAAAAGGCTAAAAAACCCCCTTTTCCTCCAAAAATAGCAAAAATCCCCTAAAAAGGGAATAAAAATATAAAATAATGAGGAAAAGGAGGAAAAAACCCTATACAGCTGCCCAAAACCATGTGTTTCCTAAAACCATGGGTCAGCACTCCACCACCAAAAAACTATAAATAGGTGATGGAGATCCCTTATTCCATATCCACAATCACAAGCACCCTTACTCTGCCAAAATCTCTCTCGAAACCCTAGTCCACCTTTGAACTAGTTTCACCTTGAGAGCCACCTTTGGCCCATCCCCAACATTGGAGAAGGAGAAGGAGCATTCTTGGAGCTTGGAGCATCCTCTTGGACACTGCAAAGGGCTTCACCAACCTTGACACTCAAGGTAACATCAATACAAAGACATTCTTTCATTTTGGTGTTTATGCTTTATGCTTGTATTAGAAATAATTTAATGTTTTGTTTATTGCATTATTAGTTTAATATACTGAACTGCTACTAAGGAGTCCATTCTCCTTAGTAGGTGCTCATTGGCACAAGCTAGGGGTAAAACCCTAGCTACAACAAGGATAACACAATCATGATAATAATAAGCATGCATAGGGACCAAGGATGAATATAAGTTCAAGGTCAGGTAATCCAGGAAGAAAAGATCAAGAGGGAGCACACTCCAGCAACTCCTGCAAGGATGCAGATATTCAGAGGGAGTTGACCATCTTTCTACATTCCACAATAGAAAGGTGTAGAAGAAGCTACTTCAACAACTCTTGCAAGAAAGCAAAGACTCAGAGGGAGTCCACCCAACAAACAAACAAGATAAGTATTTTAATTACCACTTCTTACATATTTGTTTGTTTAAATAAAATTGTTTAATAATACATATGCTTATGTTCCTAGACTTAGGATATGTATTTTGCATATTTGCATTAATGAACAAGATACTACTAATATGCATATGATGGGTAAGTGGCCTATGGCACTATACAACATTCCATTGCTACTTATCTAGAATGAAACCTCTTTGCTAACATGTTGGGAGTTGTGCACACTCTTAACAATGTTCTGGTAGAGATTGGAAGGCATCTAGAAAGTTACGGGATATGGATAAATGTTGTATTGAAACATTGGCTAAGATAATTGCATGACTGTATGACATATTTCGTTATGTGTAAGAATTTGTTCTGAAAACTACGAGATGTTTTCTAATCATGCAATTTAACTTGTTGTGTAGGAAAGATCGTATACCATCACCTACAAAACAAGGACTACAACATTTGTTCAGCAAATTTTTTTATCTATTGAAGATATTGAAATTCCCAGGATATGGGAAGAATGCCATGATCCGTCGATCATGAAGAATGATGTTTGGGATGTAGTACCAAGACCTGAAGGGAAGTTTGTTATGAATTCCATATGGATCTATCAGATCAAGCATGCTCAGATGGCAGCATAGAGAAATATAAAAGTGATGAAATAGAAAATACACCAGATAGATGTCAAGACTGCTTTCTTGAATGGTGTAGTTGAAGAGGAAGTATATGTGGAGCAGCCACTTGGATTTGAAATACATGACAGGGAGTCATATGTGTGCAGATTGAAGAAATCCTTGTATGGCTTGAAGCAAACTCCCAGAACTTGGTATGGTAGGATGGACAGTTTCCTATCTAGTTTGGGATTTACCAAGAGTAAAGCGGATTCCAACCTTTACTACAAGGTTGAGGAAGGGAATCCTATGATTCTACTTATGTACGTGGATGACTTATTTGTAACAGGAGATGACAGATTGATTGCAGATACTAAGAGGAAGCTTCCTGCTGAGTTCGATATGAAAGATTTGGGAATGATGCATTATTTCCTAGGTATGGAGGTGTGGCAGAATTCAGGTGGGATCTTCCTTGGTCAAGGGAAGTACATAGTAGATATCCTGAAGAGATTTGGGATGATGGATTGCAAGGCCATGGCCACACCCATGGCATCGAGTCTAAAGAATCTATGTGATGCTTCATCTGAGCAGGTTGATGTCTCTATGTATCGTCAAATGATTGGGTCCTTGATGTACCTGATGAACATGAGACCAAATATTTGCTTTACAGTGAACACATTGAGCCAGTTCCTGACGGATCTGAGGAGTGTTCACCTGGTTGCTGTAAAGCATGTCCTGAGGTACTTGAAGGGTATAGTGGATTATGGGCTCAAGTATGAAGCGAATCAAAAGTTTAACCTGCAGGGTTATGTTGATTCAGATTGGGCTGGCAGTGCTGCAGATAGGAAGAGCACATCTGGGTGCTACTTCAGTATGGGATCAGGTGTGATCTCTTGGTTTAGCAGGAAGCAGTCCTGCGTAGCACTGAGTACAGCTGAGGCAGAGTATGTTGCATCCTGCTCATCTAGTTGTGAGGAAGTATGGCTACAGAAGCTACTGTCTAAGTTATTTGATCTCCCACTGGATGCTACTAGTATCTTTTGTGATAACCAAAGTTGTGTGAAGCTGTCTGAGAACCCAATGTTTCATGACAGGTCGAAACACGTAGAGATCAAATATCACTATATCAGGGATATGGTGCAGAGAGGAGCTGTGAAGCTCCTGTATGTTGCGATGGATGAGTAGATTGCAGATGTGTTGACAAAGCCACTAGCCAGGGTGAAGTTCAAGTACTTTAGGGAGAGGCTTGGTGTTCTTCATATTGACGACACTTCGAGGAAGAAGTGATGGAAACAGTTGTTGAAGCCATTCTAAGTATGTTGGAAGGAGGATCCTTCACATGGCTATGGATGTAAGTGCTGGATGATGAGCATCAGGACGATGCTCCAGTTACTATTATGTATATGCATCATGTTGATGCTGGATATGATCAGTTCGATCATTTATATTTATATGTATGTACGCATCGTGTTGATGCTGGATATGATCAGTTAGATCATTTATATGTATATATGCATCATGTTGGATGTTGGATATGATCGGTTGGATCATTTGTATGTATCTGTATATGCATCATGTTGGATGCTTGGACCATGTATCTGTATATGTATCAGGTGGATACATTGTATGATCAGGTAGATCATGTATGTTGATATGTATCATGTATTTGTATTTGTATCAGGTGGATACACTGTATGATCAGATGGATCATGTATGATGATATGTATCAGGTAGATACTTGGTATGCATCAGGTGGATGCATTGTATGATCAGGTTGATCATGATGATGAGCTTCAGGATGTTGCTCCAGATGATATGTACTAGGATGGTATAGTGATGATGATCAGTATGATCATGGGCATCAGGATGATTCCTCGTGTGATGATGATCCGTTTGATCATGAGTATCAGATTGATACTTGGAGGTCAGAGATGATATGTGGCAAGTTGTGCAAATAGCATGTAATCAGTCCTGGGAGATTTTGTCGGTCATGCTGTGGCACATAAATTTTCCTGGGGTACTCTTTCCGATATTGCTATCTAGTATGTAATCAGTCCTCAGATATCCGATAGGTTGAGTTGTGTGCTCGTAATCAGTCCTGGGATGAGGTATTACTACGGAGACATGTAATCAGTCCCGGAGATCCGAGAGGTTGAGCTGTGTGCTCGTAATTAGTCTTGGGATACTCTTTATAGATCTTGTCGGTCGTGCTGCGGCACATAAATGTTCCTGGGATGCTCTTTAAAGGTTTTGTCTATCCACATGTAATTAGTCCTGGAGATCTGAGAGGTTGAGCTGTATGCTCGTAATAAGTCCTGTGATGCTCTTTAGAGATCTTGTCGATCATGCTGCGGCACATAAATGTTCCTGGGATGCTCTTTAAACGTATTGTGGAGGAGATGCATGTAATTAGTCCTGGGAGATCTTCTCGGTCGTGCTTAGGCACATAAATGTTCCTGGGATACTCTTTCCGGTATTGCATCCGCACATAAAATTAGTCCTGAGAAGCCACATCTATTAGACCGTTCGCACGGATGATGAAGACCTGCAGGTGGTGGGCCTACATCCAGTATGAAAAAGGACTAGATCTGTAGAAATTCCTATGACAAGTAGATTCAGAGATTGGTTGAGATAGCAGCAGCAGTGATGATGATGATGACGATGATCCCGAGAAGAAGACTTGTCTAGTAGAACTGTGTCGAGAAATACCTTCCTAGTTAAGAGGGAGTGTTGATGTATATGTAACTTCAGAATGTATTTCATCTATATTTATTGTACCCTTATAAGAGATGTGTTATTCCTCTATAAGGAAGTGTCGTCATGTGGATTGACAAGTGTCACAAGTGTGTGTACTTTCCAATGGGTTATTAGACCACCATGTGTGGGGTCAGCCCTGAAATATATATTATATTGTGGATGTATCTAGATAGACAAGTCGGCCCCATAGTGTAACTGGGAAAACAGGTTAAGTATAAATAGAGATCGGGAGATCTCTATTTGGATCATTCGGAAAGACACACTTCTCTCACTCAAAACGTGGCGCACTAGTGAGGAGGAGGATCATCTGCTCTAGGAGACTATCTCAGGTGTATTTTGGTTGAACTTTGGTTGAGCCATTGCTCTCTCTATCTATTAGGAAGTTGTGGGGTTTTTCACCTTAGGGTTTTCCCCACGGAAACTCTGTGTCTCTTGTCTCTCATGCTTTTGATTCTTGTGATGCTTGTCATTCTTATTGTGATTGTTATGCATTGATATACTGTATATGTTATTCTCTTAGTAAAGATCCAAGAGTATTGTGAATTAATGGTCAAAATTTAACATTCCCAACCCTGAAAGATGACCCCCACAGGCTCCACTGTGAGCGTCATTCAATACTGTATCAACTTCATCTAGGGTCAAACAACGACATAATATCGAATATACCCCCCCGTCTGTATAATGTATCAAAAATAATGAGGTAGTTCTTGGCATGATGCCTAGGCTTTCGTCGTTCGTCTCTAGATAAAGTAGGTGGACACTTCAAATTCTGGATATATATTAGAATGTCTCCATACCACGGATCATAGGTTGCAATGAGGAAGATATGTTCATCAGGGAAAGATGAATCTTCTCCATCATGTGTCACATCACTAGGAAACTCATATATAAGTTCCGCGAACACCAAGGACTTTTTTGACTTAGCAGACTGAAAGGTAAGGTTAAATTTTTCCAAGATGAGAATCCATTTGTTAAATTTTCCCTCGATTATGCATCGGGTTAATACATATTGAAATGGATTGATTTTTTCTATTATGGTGGTAGTTTGCAATAAAATATAGTGACACAGTCTCTGAACGACATACACTCCAGCTAATTCCAACTTCTCAATGTAAGAGTACTTAAGTTAAGGAGTTACAAGTGCGCGAGAAAGGTAATAAATGACATGCTCTTAGATTTTGTCATCTTCCTGAACCAAGACTATGCCAATAGTAGAAACATATGTGACTAGATATAAAAGAAAATCATGAGTGTAATTTGGCGGGCTCAACAAGGGGGATGAAAAGAGTGTTTTTTCAAAGATCAAATGAGTTTTGCGTAGCCTCATCCCAGAAGAAATGGGTATCGTGTTTAAGCAACCGCATGAATCCTCTAGTGATATTAGCATAGTTGATAATAAAACACCTAAGAAAATTAGACATGCCTTGTAAAATTTGTAGTTTCCTAATAGTGCGAGGAGGAGGCAGTTTTACAATAGCCTCAACTTTCAAAGGATCAACCATAATCCCTCGATTATACATGATGAAACCAAGTAATCGTCCAGAATCGACACAAAATACACATTTGTTAGGGTTTAACTGAATCTTGTAATATCTGCATCGCTAAAACACAAGTCGTAAATGATCAGGATGATCTCTTCTCTTTCGAAATCACGCAGGTAAATCATCCAAATAAGGTTCAACCACATGTTTGATATCATGGAAAGCAAATTTCATGTCTCTCTGGAAAGTATCCCCAACATTCTTTAATCCGAACGAAATTTTCCTATAGGAAAAGGTACCTCAGGGACATATGAAAGTTGTTTTATGTTGGTATTCAGGTTTGATTTGAATTTGATTATGTCTTGAAAAACCATCCATGAAAGAAAACATTTCATGGCCTGCACACGCATCGACAATCTGATCAATAAATGGTGTGGGATAGTTGTCTTTTGGACAGGCTTTGTTAAGGTCCCTAAAATATGTACAAACGCGGATAGTACCTTGATTTTTATCAACCAAGATTGGGTTAGACACCCATTCCGTCATGTCGATAGGATAAATGAAGCCGGCCTTAAGGAGCTTTTCAACTTCAGCCTTGATGGCCACAAATTTACTAGGATTAAATAGACGAATCTTTTTCTGAACCAGTTTCGCATTTGGATATGTTGTAATGACATATTCGACGATAGATGGGTTGATGCTTGGCATATCCTCATATGACTAGGAAAAAACATAGTGGAATTATTTAAATAAGTTGGTGTACAAATTGATCTCTTGAGGAGAACAATTTGCTCCACTAAAATTATTTTCCACAACATTAGGTTTAATGGAAATATTGATAAGGATAGTTGTTGAAATATTTTCCATATTACCCTCAGCGAAAATCCCATGTTTCGTTAAAGGTCTAGTGGACAAATCAACATTTCCACCAAGTCTCAACGAAAACTCTCCATTCTCGATTTTGTTCAAGTCTGGAAGGAAGTAGGATCAGCGATGCATGTGTTCCCAAGGATGATCCAAACCCACCATATCTTCCAGAATAGCTTCATCTAATGGAAACAAAGTATCTAAAAAATCGAACAAATGGATAGAGTCAACATTCCATGCAAGTGCATAATAGATATCAGACTCCGTAGATACCAAAGGAGTCGAGATATAATCCATCTCAGAGTTTTGTGGTGCTTGGTAGGTCACTTCTGCAATGGATAGGGGCACAATTGGTTGCTCTTGTGTAGGAAGAATCCAATGATCAGTTGTTCTAGTGATGGTGAAAACTTCCTTAGATGGCATGCTAGCACTACTCATTGAACCAATATAATCAACAGGAGCAGGTAAATCAAAATTTTGCATTAATGATGAGTACATACCTACTCCTAAGCTCTCACTGGGTGTACAGGCTTGATCAATCCAAGGGATATTCGAATCTGAAGGATTCATGTTTTTTTATGGGCGAAGGATAGTTGGTCAATCGTGACAATCTTTCCTTCATGTGGGAACATAAGAACCCGAAAAACAGACGAAGGAATGGCTTGCATTGCATACGTCCAACTTATTCTCAACAACGAATTGTAATCGAGAGAAGCATCTACAACTTCTACCTCTACTGAGACTACTTTCTCCACTAGTTGGATTTCAAATGATGGTAAGATTCCATGTGGACGGAAAGATCTTCCATCAAACGTGGTAAGTAATGTAGCCGAAGGGGCTAATTCATGAGAGCCAAGGGCTTTCCAACAAGAGATAGGAATTATGCACTTGACGCACCTTCATCTACAATCGTTCATCCAATGGTTTTCCATCCATGGACTACTTCGATTTGGAAATCTACGTGATACGAAAACCGGGGTTTGACATTTGAAATATCAAATCTAGCCAACATGTTGTAAGAATCCATACTACCTATCGCCGCTAAAAGTGCATTCCATTGCGATGGGAGACTTTGCAGAACTTATATGGAAGACATGGAACACGACATTTGCACTAGGTCCTCTACAACTGAGTATTTTGGAGTAGCCCTTGCATTAGGGTTGTGTAATGCCCGCTTATAGACACCTTTTGATACCTTCGAGATAGGATCTGTAGGTCTCTCTATGTGCATAGGAACATATGTTTCTGGAACTTCTTTATCTATCTGTGGCGTGTCTGGGGTATAATGCTTGGCTCTAGTTTGCAATAGCATGTGTGAATTAACCATATTGATGTAGGATTGATCATCTTGTTTGGAATGAGAAGTGCCCCCAGTATTAGAACCACCAGAAGTTGGGCCTTGTCCTTTGGGAAGAGGATCCTTTAGAACAACCGGTTTCTTTTGACTTAACAACTTCTGGGATTCATCCATGAGAGGACATTGATGAGTAAGGTGATCTTCTTTACAAAGTTTGCAAGGAAACTTCACCTTCTTCATTTCTTTTTTTCCCTCCTTAGCATTTTCAGTAGTTTTGGGCTTTTGTTGGTTTCCATCCCCTTTCTTGCCCTTTTTATTGTTGTTGGGTTTCCGAGAACCCTTTTGGTTGGACTGTACATCTTGTATATTTTTTGTTTATGAAGGGGAGGATGCAACAGTAGTTTCTTCCGCAACAAAATGATTTATAGAAAGTGCATGAACCTGCTTATTCAAAGCTTCTAATGCGGATGAATCAGTTGAACCCACAATGCCATCAGCATGTGGTCCAGGTTTAGGTTTTCCAAGATCAACATTTGACCTAGGTGCATCGGGAATGATTTCATAAAAGATCCTAGACTGAGCATAAATCAAGTCAAGTTCTTGGGTATTTAGAATGGCTTCTTCCTCAGAAGTAACCCCAGAATTCGACATATCTTTAGAGAGGTAAGGTAATAGTGGTTTTAGAAACCATTCCAATAGAAATTCTGGAGGTATTTCAGCTTCAATGAGTTGTTTTCGTCTTCTCCACTCCTGAATATGGTCAAATAAATGAGTGGCTTTGTTCTTTCTAAAGGTAGATAGAAGATCCATACCAACATTATACTAGATGAGAATCTGGAAATGATTTAAAAAAAACCGTCACCAAATCACAAAAATTGTTATAAGCTGCTGCTAGTAACTCGATATACCATTTGGCTGTAACACTAGTCAAGGTCCTTTGCAAGATCCTCAATCTAATCGAGTCATCATTTAGCAAGTTTGAGGAACACCACAGATGAAATGTAGTTACATGGTCCCCTAGGTCTTCACTAGTTTTTCCTTCAAACTTTGGAATGCCTGAAGGAAGTTTGGTTAGGACCGGAGGCCAAGCAGGATTATGTCGCACTGGGTCATTCATTAATTTCAAAGGATGTGGAAGATTCAAGGTTGCCAGAAAAGGTAAGCGGGACTGTGCATATGGAATTTTATTTTGAGGAATATGGTAAGGAAAAGTACCAAAACCATAATTCCCATAAGGTTGGTTAGGGTTTCCCCCAGCCATCGTTTGCGGTGAAAAATTGTTCTGGAAATTGCTCCAGCCATAAGATAGCGGATTACTTCCTTGAGTCCCATTCCATTGTAGCTGAATGTAAGTAATTCCAAATGGAGTATGTGTGTAAGTATTACTACCTACTCCACCAAAACGTGAAAAAGGATTAGTACAGACAGTACATTGAAAGTTTGAATAGTTTTAGAATGTACATTAAATCCTGTGAAGGGATTAAAACTCAGCATTTGAGCAACAGAAGGGGTAGGCATTGATCCCACAAATGGTGCAGAAGGAGCAATATGCCCTCCATGCAAAGGAAAAACTTTATTAAAAGGAGTCGAGTTGGGATTAGCCTAGAACTATTGGATAAACGAGGAAGATTTATATGGCACCGTAGGTATCCATGAAAGGGGAATATTGGAAGAACCAATAGTGGATCCAAAAGGAGCATATGTCAGTGTGAACTGAGTACTATATGTCCCTAAGGATCCAGCATTTAAACTAAAAGAAGTGCACGGATCAGAATACATCTACAATGAGCTTGGTACTGGGGTCCTAATGTGTGGAGGATAAAAAGCTCCAGGTCTAATGGCTAATGTGGGAGTATGTGGAACTCCCGATCCATCTCCTACATTATCCATACTAAAACCAGGTGTAAATCTATATGCACTTAACTCAGGTAGTCCTAAAGAAGAAAAAAATTCTAATAATGGATCCTCTGGTCCAGTTAACGGAGGGTTGATGTCTTGCAAATTATTCTAATGGAAATTCTTCAACCTCTATAGTCTCTGGGACCAAAGAAGCTTGATAAATGAGTTGGGGTTCTCTAGGAGTTTCAGTTGTACCAACTAGTTCAAAAGAACCTCTTAAATTAGTTTCGCGCCGCTGAGGTGGAGATGGAGGCTCCATAGTGAGTGGAGGGAGGTTTCTCAACCTCCTAGAACTACGAGGAGATTGGTCCTCCACACTTGCAACAAAAAATTCCAAGTGTTAAAGCCTAGGGGCCGCTAGAACAACAATAAGCACAGAGCACACCAATACAAAAATTTCCTATAGTAATCAAGACCAAACAAATGGATAGTCTCCCAAAGGGAAGTATGGGATTATTAGGGACCAGAACAAACCAGTGGAGTAATGATGAACAGTTACCCGGGGTCCACAATACAAAGTCTTCGGGTACAAGCGTTTGAATCACCAACCGCCCTTCCAAATAAATGCAAGGGATTTCCTCCCACATATGTCCAAGGTACAGTGGAAATATCCTTCCACTGTCACCTATGTAGAGTCCTAGTGGTCAAGATACTAAGGATACCATCAATGCAAAAAGAGTCTGGGGGGACAATCACATGTCGAACTAACATGCATGGGCAGGGTAACTAATCCTAAAATCCAAGAGCACACAAGTTACTAATGGATCCCCGTACGCGTATCAGTTCTGGTAGATGCTTGATTGAGAAGCGGGGGGTATCCCCAACTAGTCAACCTCACATGACCTCGTGCTTAACTTCGGTTTTAATGCAGCTTCCCAGAACACCTTTTGCAAAGGTGGATTTACCTAAAGATAGTCTTACTAAGATTTTTTAGTTTAAGATTGTTTTGGATAGTTTAATATGATCTGATCCAAAACCCTAGCTTAAGCTATTTGATGTATGTGTCCCCTAAAAAGAAAAGTTACTAAATAAATTTTAAATTAACTAATTCTTTTTAAGGCTTTAACTTACTCAAAAAGGAGTGAAATGTGTGCATGATGGTTCCAACTATCAAAGCAAAGTGTATGAAATGCAAATCCTTTCCACAATTTCTTTTCACTTATCTTTCGAAACTAAAAGCTTGGAAAGTAAACCTAAAATTTAAAAAATGTTTTTGTCTTTTCAAGAAGTTTAGTGTAAACAACTAAAATCTAGAAAAAGAAGTGCCCTTGCTCCAAGGAAATACTTTATCTTTAAGTTTTCTCTCTAATGAAAGGAGATGGAAAATAATTGTAAATTAAACAAGAACATTATAAAAATGCAAGTATAACTAACTATACCTAAATCTATCAAACTCAGAAACCTATTCTCAATGGAAATCTGAAGATAACAAACCCACAAAGATTCCTCTAAATGGAAAGAAGTAACTAATTTTCATTGAAAAGACACTAAGTAAATCACTGACATAAAGGAGAAATAAAATAATCCAAGAAGACATCAAACTTCCCTTCCACAAACCAGTGAGCATAAAGGAGAGACCCAAAGCTCCAACCAAACATAAAATGGATTCGAAAGACCTAGGTCAATTCAAATGAGCAAACCAAAGAAAACCAAGAATAAATCTCAAGAAGAGCTCAGAACCTCAGTATAAACCCTCAGACAAGTATAAAAAGTCAAAATACTAATAGAGAAGGATTTCATCAAACAAGGACAAACCAAAAACTCAAATCCTAACCCTAAATTCAAAAACTCAAGAGAAAACCACGACTATCTATAAAAACATCTTGCGGTTGGCCCGCGGATCTGCAAGTAAGAAACTCGCGGGTGCAGGGAAAAGGTCGCAACTGTAATTATGTACAATTCGTGGGTATTCCTTGAAAAAAATAAAAAAATGAAAGAAAACTCTAAAAATACTAAGTCTTAATGACTAAGAAAGGTACATACAACCTATAAACTCTTCTAGAAACTAACAGGAATAATAAAAATAAATAAAAATAGTGTAGGATTACCAGAGCAATAACATGAACTCCCTAGCGGAGTCGCCAGTTCTGTTGTGCAGTAAAACTACCTATGATATGGAATTCAAGAGATCACCAACATACGTTTAAAGTAGTTACAAAAGTAGGAAAGCAAACAGATGCAACATGTAATACGCTTTCAATGGAAAGAACTAAGATATAAAGCCTAAAAGAATACATGAATGTCTAATGTTTTATCCAAGCTTTCGAACTTTAGTCTCTTGCTCCACTACTCCAGATAGATCACTTGCAATAAAAACACATACCCTTCTCAAATATTTTGACCAAATAAAAATAAATGCTTAATAATAAACTCATATATTAAAGGTATGAAAGATTAAAAGACATAAATTTATACAATGGAAAAATATTTATGGGAAGGATAATCTCTATATTATTAGCATTAAAGGCAACCAACTAAACCTGCTCTGCAACCGACACCATTGAAACCTGACCCTGGGTTTATACTCCTCTTCCTTCAGTACAATTTTCTCCAGCATTTCCTTATCAAAATTGGTTCCCCCTTTCTCAAGGCCTTCCCCTTGTATTTATAGCAAGGATGGGAGGATAGACTTGAAAGGCAATTGGTTGGGGAGGTTAGGGTAGTTAGAATAACTTCCCTTAACTAATACCTAATCATCTTTTAATATTTTTTCTTGTGATTTAGATATACTCGCGAGTGTCTCTCTTAACAACTAGCGAATGAGTTGAGTCGCAAGTATAATGTCCAACAACACGAGGGTACAAATTATAGGGTGATACCCACGGGTTGTCTATATAGACTATCGCGAGTGACTCGCGAGATGACTGATAGTAGATTCACGATTAAGTCTAAGAATTTGTCACAAAAATTAGTTATTGTTTAGGAGAACATTGCAAAGTATAGGCCAAAGCATATATGATCAAATAGGCTCTTCCATCCATAATGTCCTTTTGTGTGACCGACAAGGCAATGTAGTCATAGGCGGAGAAGTTCCATCTTGGCTGATAACAACTGCTATTAGTGGCTTGTGTTTGGCTATGGTTCCCCCTCATTCATTCCCATTGTGACCCTTTTTTTTCTGGGTCATGGGAAAATCATGACTGGGTCATAAATGGGAAATGTGTATGTAATACATATATTATTTAGGGTGAGTTAATAATGTTGGTTGTGTGTTATATTCTTTGCATATGTGTGTGAGGGCGGGGGGGGTGACGATGACGCGCCTGACGATCCCCACCATCTAGTCCTCTAACATATGTGTCGGGTGCTATGAATGGAAATGGATCAAGAGGAGTTATAGGAGGGGGATGTGCCGATTCCCTCCCCCTTCCCTGAAGCGAGTTCAAAGTTTTTGGGGCTATTTTCGGCTTATTTTTGGGTTCTTTCTAAAATATGTAATTTAATCATGGTTAAGGGATTGGAGTCTATTTCTAATCTGGGTTAACGGATTAGGGTTTTGTATGTTGCGGAATACCTATATTTGTATTATGAGTGGTTAATAATCATAATGAGAAAATAAGAGGTGTGACTCAAAGTTTTGTTAGTTTTCCCGATTAAGGGTTTCCAGGTTAAATCTCTATGTATTATGTGTGAATGTTGTGGTGTAATATTTGTTTTTCTTAAAAGAATATGTATGCATTGCTTTTCTACAGAGGTTTAAAACTTACATGTGGTATCAGAGCTCGATTATTGGATTTAGGCGGACACCTTTGTTGCTGAGAGTTCGACGCAGTTGATAGACCTTGGGTATGTGATAAACCTGGGTTTAGGGGGAGCTTTGCAGTGTTGATTGGTGCATTGAAAGAGAATGGTGAGTAGTTCAAGAATCGATATTGACAAATTTAATGTCCATAATTTTGAGCTATGGATTCTCAAAATGGAGGATCTTCTTGTAAATTGGGAACAATGGATTGTTGTGGATCCGAGTACACAACCAACTGAAACGCGAAAGAAGATTGAGAAAAATTAGAAAGAAGGACAAGGAGTACAATTTGACTGAGCTTATTAGACTTTATGTTGTTGAATGTGTCAGGAGAAGATAATGCGTTAAAGCTGTGGATGAAGCTAGGAAGTTTGTATCAATCAAAATCCCTAGTAAACAAGTTGTTTCTACAAAAGAATCGGTATCACCTCAGAATGGATGATAACAACACAGTGACAGAGCATCTAAATGTCTACAATACTCTGGTAAGTCAAATAACATCTATTGGAATTACAATTTCTGAAGAAGATAAATGTATTACATTATTGTGTTCTTTGTTATATTTATGGGATAACCTAATTGTAGCAATAGGTAGTGCTAGTCAAGTAACCTTAAAATTTGATGAAATAGTAGCATCCCTGTTGTCAGAAGAGATGAGGCAGAAATCCATGGATAATAATAGCATGGATGCATTAATTGTGAGAGATCATCCTCGGGAGAGAAAAAAAATAAGGGATCAAGGGGGAGATCTAAATCTAAGGGTAGATCTAAATCCCTAAGAAAATTTATAAGGAAGTGTTTGAAATGTGATAAAGTTGGGCACTATAAAAAGGATTGTAGATCTAATAATGTGGAGAAAGCGAAGGGATCTAGGGATACCCCTTCCACAGAGACGAATACCTCCTCAAAAGAAGGAGGGGATGTGTACCTAGCTTCCAAAGGTAATCATTTAGAATGTGATATATGGTTGATTGACTCAAGTGCGTTGAGTCATATGACCCCTCATAGAGAGTGGTTTTGTGAATATGAAAAGTACAATGGAGGAGATGTGTTGTTGGGAGATGATTCACCAACCAATATCATTGGACGTGGAAGAGTCAAGTTGAAACTCAAGGATGGAAGGA
Source organism: Larix kaempferi (assembly GCA_027924585.1). NCBI lineage: Eukaryota > Viridiplantae > Streptophyta > Pinopsida > Pinales > Pinaceae > Larix > Larix kaempferi. The sequence continues at coordinate 56,986,070 of BSBM01000753.1, forward strand.
TAAAAAATCTCCCTAGAGTAATACACATTCCAAATCTAGTGAGAAACTTGATATCTATAGAAAAGATGGATGTTGAAGGTGTATAGATTGTGTGTGGAAATGGAAAATGAAAAATGGTTTGAGGATGATTGGTATTGATGAGGGGAGTTCATTTTAGAAATATGTAGAAACTATTGGGAAGAAGCATCATCGATGAATGTAACAGTCCTGTTGTGCCTGAGGGAGGAGATAAAGAAGACAGAGCCCTAATTGCATCAGGAGGAAAGACAAGGCTATGGCATCAAATATAGGGCATATTGGAGAAAAGGGCCTTTAAGCATTACAAGGTAAAGGTATGGTGGAAGGTATTTCTGATTGCACACTCGATTTTGATTTATGTAAACATTGCATATATGGAAAACAAAATCAAGTAAGATTTGCATTTGGTGCTATAAGAGAAAAGTGAATTTTAGAGTTAATACACAGTGATGTGTTTGGGACTGTTCTTGTTCCATCATTAGGTAGATCTATGTATTGTGTTTCATTTATAGATGATTTATCAAGGAACATGTGGATTTATTTCCTTCAAAAGAATCTGAAGTATTTGCTAAGTTTAAATAATTTAAGGCTCTTGTATAGAATTAGACAGAAAATAAAATAAAGGTGTTGAGGACATATAATGGTGGGGAGTTCTATGAGAATGAATTCGAGGAATTCTTTAAGAAGTGTGTTATAGAAAGGAAAAATACTACTCCATACACACCCCAACATAATGGATTTGTAGAAAGGATAAATAGGACATTGATGGAAAAGGAAAGGAGCATGCTTAGTTGTGCCAGGATAGGACAAGAATTATGGGCAGAGGCAGTGGATATGCATATTACTTGGTAAATTGATCACCCACATCAGCATTAATTGACAAAACTCCACATGAGGTATGGAATGGTAAGAAACCCTCTATTAAACATCTTAAATTTTCTGGTTTTGGTGCTTATGTACATGTTCCAAAGGATAAAAGGAGTAAATTGGATAATAACAATGAAAAAGTATCTTTATCAGTTATAAATATGTTATGAAAGTTTATAGGTTTTGGAATGTTGTAACTAAGAAGACTTTTTATAGTCGAGATGTTTTGTTTAGAGAGATCAAAGAAGTTCCCAGACAGGAAGTGATTCCAATGGAAAAAGAACCAGAGAAAATAGAGTTTGAGTTAGAAGATGAAGAATCTGACTCAAAGAAAGAAACTAAATAAGAAGAAGAAGAACCTCATACCCTAGTTTTGAGGAGATCACCTTGATCAAGAAGGAAACCAAAAAGGTATTCCCCTCCCAATTTTCGGTCTAATTTTGCTTTATGTGTTATTGATCATGATCCTAGATTCGTTGATTCAAAGGATAGCGATCTCTAAAAGAATGCCATGGTTGAAGAAATGAATTCCTTAGGACAAAAATGAAGCATGGGATCTAGTTCAGTTACCAGTTGGAAGAAAATTTGTTGGAAGCAAATGGATGTTTAAAAAGAAGTTGAATGTAGAAGGTAAAGTGGAGAAGTACAAATCCCGCTTGGTAGCAAAGGGATATTCCCAAGTAGAGGGCAATAATTTTGGTGAAATATTTTCTCCAGTTGCAAAATTAACCTATATTAAATTCCTTCTTGCTATTGTTGTTGCTTTTGATATTGAAGTAGAGCAGATGGATGTGAAGGAAACATTCCTACATGGAGACTTAGAAGAAGAAATCTCCATGAAGCAACCTGAAGGATTTAAAGTAAAGGGTAAGAATGAGTTGGTTTGAAAGCTGAAGAAGCCCCTTTATGGTCTAAAACAATATCCAAGGATTGTTGGTCACCCTATATGTCAATTAATTAAAGTTAACACACAGGATGGTCAATATAAATTGTCAAACCTAGGAAGGTCTTTTATTTCAAAGGCAATAAGCACAATATATGCATAAACAGATCAAGCAGTTGATTTACTAAATGTAGATAATGACCCTACCTATATGCTCAACCAACTCATTCCATAAGAAAACTAATCTAATTCATACATCTAAGAATCCAAAGTGCAATAACCTTCCTACAGAAATCAACCCAGCAAGTTAATGATCTAATAATGAAATGGAACTAGATTACTTTTGCAAGAAGTTAAATCCTATAATTATCAAACTACAGTATTAAATCTTTACCAAAATGATCTATCTAGTGGCTACTGTAACTCTACCATTATCTATCTAATCTATGAATGCAATTGAAGATACAACATCAACCAGAATTAAAATACAAGCTTGAACTCTAAACTGATAATTACTGGAAGTCCTAGAAAGCATAAACAACTGAAAGATATTGGAATTGAGCTTGGTTGTCACAGCTAATTAAAACAAACATGCAATTGAATAAATTATCCTACACAGTCGACTGTCACACCAATCTGCTACAGCTATTCAAGATGCAATTATAAACTACCAAAAGGAAAGCTAATTCTCTGTTGCAGCTACCAATAACATCTGCAATAATTCCACACCACACAACAGAAGTAAAACTAAACTACTCTACCTACTTAAATCGGCTATCTCTGTGAGAAGGCGGGCCCTCGCATTCTAACAAAGACGTCGAGAGTCGCAACAAATTAAGACACAGAAATGAAGAACTCTACTCTCATATTAATGATGGAAAATCGTCGGTATCAGTGCTCTGTTACAGCTTATGTAAAATGGTAATTGTCCAACCCCAGGCTACGAGAGCCTTCTGGAATTTATACAAGGAAAATACAGTTTTTAGATCCACCATATTCGTGCAGCAATGAAGATCTATGATCTTCATGCTGCCGATTTACAGCTAACTGATACATCCATATTAAACAAGGTTGTTAATTGTGAAGGATGTTGTTGCTCTAATAATTAATGGATCAACAGACTCAACAACTGGAATGCAACCTGTCTGTCGCAGCTAGGCTCTGGTTTAGTAGAATCTCTTACAGTGAAGATCTGTTACAGCTCATGTGGAGGATGCATTGTTCCTTGGGGTATGAGGAGCTGGTGCTTTGAAGAGTAACAGCTAGTGCCACTTTGCTGATACACATGCACTTTAGACCTTGGCTAAATGAAATCACACAGATCAGTATAAACCAAGGACTAAGATCCATAATCTTTAACAATCTTAGGCATAAAATAAATAAATCAATAACAAATTATACCTGGCAATACTATTGATTGGTCTGGAGAAAGACATGGATATAGCTTATAAAAGTAGGATGAAATCAAGGCAAAATGATGTAATCAGGATGGCCAAAAATGGGCATTTCCTAGACCCAAGAAGGATGTGGTACCATAAGTTCGACACATACATATTGGGAATAGGATTTGTGAGAAGCAAAGTTGATCATTGTTTCTATTGCAAGCAGGTTGAAAAATATTTTGTTTATGTAGTGTTGTATGTCGATGACATGTTGTTGGTTGGAAACAACATGAAGGTTATCAAGAAGGTGAAAACAAAACTATCCTCCAAGTTCGACATGAAGGATCTCGGTGCTTCCAATTTCATCTTTGGGATCGAGATCAAGAGAAACCACGTAAAAAGGAAACTCTAGCTGAAACAAAGAAAACATGTTGGAACAATATTGCACAGGTTTAATATGCAAGAATGTAAACCATTAATTTTTTTTATTCCTATAGGTGTAATATTATCTATAGAACAATGCCCCGAGACTGAAGAATAAAAAGAATACATGTACCATGTTCCTTATGCTAGTGCAGTTGGAAGTTTGATGTATGCCATGGTATGCACTAGACTAGACATTTCCCATGCAGCAGGAGTTTTGAGCAGGTATATGTCAAAACTGGGAAAGGAGCACTGGACAATTGTGAAGAGGGTGTTTAGTTATTTGCGTGGAGCTACAGATAGTGCAATCTATTATCAAGTAAGAATTGGGAATGAGAGAGTGTTGAATGTACATGGATTTGTTGATGTTGACTAGGTTGGAGATCTAGATTGTAGAATATCTACAAGTGGGTATGTATTTACCCTATTTGGAGGTGCTATCAGTTGGATGAGTAAGAGATAGGTTATAGTGGCACTATTAACTACAGATTTTGAATACATGGCATCCACTCATGCAAGTAAAGAGGCAATATGGTTGCAAAGATTGTGTTCGTACATTGGGTTTGAAAATAAATCTATAAGGTTAGATTGTTACATTCATACTGCAATATTACTGGCAAAGAACCCTGCTTATCACTCAAGAATGAAGCATATTGATGTGTAATATCACTTTGTACGAGACACAGTTGAAAGCAAGAAGGTGTTACTGGAGAAAATCGACAAAATCATTGAAAAAATATGTGAGCACTGAGTTCTCATGGTGTAGAGTATCTATGGGCAGTGATGCCATGATGTTGTGAACGTATGAGTACATGAATACTTTTATGCAAATAAAACAACAAGTGGGAGAATGTATGGGGGGGGAGTTCGAAATTTTTTGGGCTATTTTCAACTTATTTTTGGGTTCTTTCTAAAAATATGTAATTTAATAATGGTTAATGGATTGGAGTCTATTTCTAATCTAGGTTAACGGATTAATGTTTTGGATGTTGCAGAATACCTATATTTGTATTGTGAGTGGTTAATAATCATAATGAGAAAATAAGAGGTGCAACTTGAAGTTTTGTTGGTTTTCCCGGGTAAGGGTTTCCAGGATAAATCTCTATGTATTATGTGTGAATGCTATGGTGTAATCTCTATTTTGTTTAAAAGAATCTATATGCATTGTGTTGATGTATTTGTAACTTCGGAAGATATTCACTTGTATATTGTATTTGTACTTTTTTGTATACCCAACGGAGATGTATTATTCCTCCGATTGGAAGTGTCATCAGTTATATTGTAAGTGTCATAACTTATACTTGATGGGTTATTAGACCACCTTGATGGGGTCACCCCTGTATGAGTCATGTGGGTCAAAGGGTTATTAGACCACCCTAGTGGGGGTCGGCCCAGTCAACATTATGTTAAGTGGTTAAGTTGAGGCCGACCTAGTTGAGTAAAGGTCAAATCAAGTTAGTGTATAAATAGAGAGTGTGTCTCTCTCATTTTACACATTCTATTGTTCACTCACTTCGCATTAATGAGAGAGAGTAGGAGTGCGCACAAGTGGAGGAGTAGCATGCTGCTGAAGATGTCTATCTCTTGGGTTTGATCATGGTGATCCTTTTATTGATTCTTATTATATCTCTGAGGAAGTTGTGGGGTTTTTCATCTTCTTGGTTTTCCCCAGTGAAATGTTTTGTGTCTCTTGTCTCTTGTCTCTTATGCTTGATATGCTGTACATGTTGTTCTTTCAGTTAAGATCCTAGATCGGAATGAATTAAATTCTGAAAAACTAACATGGTATTAGAGCTAGCCTGAAGGAAGGCATGCTATGGAATTTATGAGACTTGTTGCACTTGCGACAAATCGGAAGCTAGGGCTTGATATAGCAAAAACCAGTCATCGTAGAACTTTAGCTATAAATACATTTTGGCAAAGGTTCAGGATTTGAAACCTTTATAGGTCATAGATAACATCCCCATGTACCTTGTGTCCAAAGAAAAACTTCTAATTCGTTGTAATATGTGATTTATGATCAGTACAATCTAGGGTTTATGCCTCTTCCAGATCTTAGTCATAAATAGGTGACCTAGGAAAAAAGGTCACAACTTGGGCTAGGAAGCTCCAAATGAAATTTAGTAAAAAGTGACAGGTAGGGAACGGACTGTACTTTCACAGGTAAGTTTTTCAAAGGCTGAAACTGAACCAGTGACACGTGGCACGCCATACAAGTTCGCTCTCCTGTTTTATCCCATAAACAGGTCACATTGCGACACTTGGAATAACTCTCTCTCAGAGAATCCAATTGAGGTCAGACCTATGGGGTTGGAAATATGACAGTTCAGGATACCACATGATGAATTTTCATACACTATGGATTCGTAATTCTGAGTTACACCAGAAACAATCAGGTGCATATTTATGTTAAAACAGATTTGGATTTTGAGCACCTTCATTCTTGGATCGTCACTGCTGTGGAAAATTAGGGTTTCAGAGAAAGTTTAAATTCTTGGAATTGGATACCACGACTATATGCTCCTCATCAAAATCGAAATTTAGAGACTGAGATCGAATTTTTTGGTTGGGAAGAAGATCGGGCTTGATCAAACCCTAGTTCAGGATTTTGATCGGAAAGGTGGAAAATTAGGGCTTTTGCAAAAGTTGGAATTTTTGAAATTTGTGACCACGGCTGGAATCTCCTCAGAAAAAGCAAATTTTAGAACACAAGATCGAACCTTTTGGATGGGCAGAAGACAGGGCTTTATCAAACCCTAGTTTGGGCTCATGTCAAGTGAATCCAGAAGTTTCAAAGGCAATTTTGAGGGATCAAATTTTGCAGTTTTCAAAATTGAAGTATACCAGCTTGATCAGATCAGCAAGCCACATCTTTCCATCCATTCAGAAGTTTGAAACTCAAAGTTTGAATTTTTAGGTTTTCTCTAACAAACCCTAATCCAACTCTAGATCGATTCTCAGCAAATCAAAGTGGATTGGGTTAATCCTAGAAGAAGATGATTTGGTCACCTGCATAAGTGAAGAAGTTCCAGTTCCAGAGGGAGATGAGGCTGAGGATTTACATGAGAAGGCTACAAGCAATCCCGACAGGTATGACTTGAAGAGATACAAGTATGTTTTGAAATATGTTCATGATTAAGTTATGATATGTTTTTCTTCATATTATTAAGGTTAGTACAATCTTGATTAATCTTATACTTGTCTCATCACCCTAGTAAAAGAATGAATGCATGTGAATGATAGAAGACATTCATTGATTAGGGTTATGACACTTATGATTGTACTAATGCACTGTGGTGTTGTAAGAGGTTGATGTTGTCCACTAACATGAAAGGTACAAATCAAGTTCTAGATCAAGAACATATGACCATGGTGACATGAAGACAAAGACTCATGGATCACATAGAAGCTCCACTTACAAGGTATGTATAATTTGGTTCTACAATGGTTAACTTATGAGTTATGCAGGTTACTAAGCACAAGTCATTAAAGAGAACATGAAGACATTGTTTGGGTATGTTATACATAACTAGCAAACATGATAACTAGGTATGTTTTTCCTATATCAAGATTAGAATCCTACCTTGTGTTAGGATATTATACTTTTGTATAAATGATAATGTTTATTCTTGAAGTTCGAAGTTTTAGTAATCAAGGGTTTATGCATATTATATTTCTTACTTTGATTGATGATATGACTAACCAGAAGAGTCCTATGGTCAAATAAGAATATGCATGAGTAAAATAAGTCTTTCTTGAAACCTTGAATACTAACGCTTATTACCTATGATCATGACCATACATATTTTAGGAACATAATGTTTTGATAGTATTGAGATTATACTAATAGATGTATGATTGTGTACGAGATCTTGAGGATGACACTAGTGCACACTTAAGCATGCATAGTGGTCTAGGATGGATATAAGTTCAAGGACAGGTAATCCAAGTAGCAAATATCAAGAGGGAGCACACTCCAAAAGTTCCTGCAAAGAAGCAAAGATCAAGAGGGAGCACTTCAGGAAGCAAAGATCAAGAAGGAGTCCACCCTACAACCAAACAAAGATAAGTATTTGAATTGTCAATTCCTGTATACATGATTACTTAAATGATGTTGTCCATTCATATACATACTTATGTTCCTAGATTTAGGATGTGTATCATGCATATTAGAAAAGTTGCATTAATGAACAAGATACTACTAAATATGCAAATAATGGGTAAGTGGCCTATGGTATTGTACAACATTCCATTGCTACTTATCTAGAATGAAACCTCTTTGCTGACATGTTTGGAGTTTTGCACACTCTTAACAATGTTCTGGTAGAGATGGAAGGCATCTAGAAAGTTACGGAATATGGATAAATGTTGTATTGAAACATTGGCCAAGATAATTGCATGACTGTATGACATATGTCTTTATGCATAAGAAAGTGTTTTGAAAAACTATGAGAAGTTTCTAATCATGCAATTGGACTTTTCTTGTAGGAAAGACCGTGTACCATCACCTACAAAAAGGACTACAACATTTTTTCCAGCAATGAAGATCAAATAAAAACTATCTATTGAAGATATTGAAGAATCTGAAGTTCCCAAGATCCAGGATGCAGTAATGGAAGAATGCCATGATCAAGGAGTACCGTTCGATCATGAAGAATGATGTCTGGGATGTGGTCCTGAGACAAGAAGGGAAGTCTGTTGTGACTTCCAAGTGGATCTACAAGATCAAGCTTTCTGCCGAGTTCGAGATGAAGGACTTGGGATGATGCACTACTTTCTAGGCATGGAGGTGTGGTAGAGTGCGGATGGAATCTTCCTTGGACAAGGAAATTATGCAGTAGAGATCCTGAAGACGTTCGGGATGATGGACTGCAAGGCCATGGCCACATCTATGGCATCGAACCTGAAGCTTCTATGTGATGCTTCATCTGATCCGGTTGATGTCACCGTGTATCGTCAGATGATTGGGTCCTTGATGTACCTGACGAACACGAGACCAGATATTTGCTTTGCAGTAAACACATTGAGCCAGTTCCTGACGGATCCCAGAGGTGTTCACCTAGTTGCTGTAAAGCACATTCTGAGTTACCTGAAGGGTACAATTGATTATGGGATCAAGTATGATGTGAATCAAAAGTTTAACCTGCAGGGTTATGTTGATTGAGATTGGGCAGGCAATGCTGCAGATAGGAAGAGCACTTATGGGTGTTGCTTCAGTATGGGATTAGCTGTGATCTCTTGGTTTAGAACGAAGCAGTCCTGCATAGCACTGAGTACAGCCGAAGCAGAGTATGTTGCAGCTTATTCAGCTAGTTGTGAGGTAATATGGCTCTGGAAGCTACTGTCTGAGTTATTTGATCTCCCGTTGGAGGCTACTGGTATATTTTGTGACAACCAGAGTTGTGTGAAGATGTCTGAGAACCTGGTGTTCCACGACAGGTCAAAGCACATTGAGATCAAATATCACTATATCGGGGATATGGTGCAGAGAGGAGCAATGAAGCTCCTGTATATTGCGACAGATGAGCAGGTTGTAGATGTGTTGATGAAACCACTAGCCAGAGTGAAGTTTGAGTACTTCAGAGAGAGGCTTGGTCTTCTTCGGATTGAATATACTTCGATGAAGAAGTGATGGACACATTTGCAGGAGCCATTCCAAGCATGGTGAGAGGAGGATCCTTCCCATGGATTTGGATGTAAACACTGTGTGATGAGCATCAGGATGATGCTTCAGTTACTGCTTTGGATATGCATTAGTTGGATGCTTTGTATGATCAATTGGATCATGTATGATGACATACATCAGGACAATGCAGTGGCGATGATCAGGATGATCATGTGTGATGAGTATCAGGACGATGCTCTGGATGATATGCATCACGACGATGCAATGACGATGATCAGGATGATCATGTGTGATGAGTATCAGGATGATGCTCTGGATGATATGCATCAGGACGATGCTATGATGATGATCAGGACGATCATATGTGATTATATGTATCAGTGGATGCATTGCATGATCAGTTGGATCATGTGTGATGAGTTCCAAAGACACAGATGCACATGAGCCATTCTCACATGGTGGTAGGTGTGTCCTCCCATGGTGCAGATATAAGGGCTGGGGCCATTTCGACATGGTTGAAGTGTGTCTTCCCATGGTTGTTTATGTAAGAGCTGTGCCATTCAAGCATGGTTGAAGTGTGTCTTCCCATGGCTACGATATAAGTGTTGTGCCATTCTCTCATGGTTGAAGTGTGTCTTCCCATGGCATATATATAAGTGTTGAGCCTTTCATGGATTGTTGAAGTGTGTCTTCCCATGCCGGTGAACGTAAGTGTTGTGTGATGTGCATCTAGGTTGTGCTTCATGGATGATGAGATGACATGATCAGTATGATCATGAGTATCAGTATGATACTCCGTGGCCGTGGATAGGTTTTGCAGTTGCATGTAAAAGATCCCGGGAGATCCGATAGGTTGAGTAGTAAGCTTGTAATCATTCTTGGGATGCTCTTTCAAGGTTTTGTGACATACGTAATAAGTCCTGAGGATTCCACAATATGGCTAGTGATGATGAAGACCTAGTCCTGAGGATTCCACAGTATGGCTAGTGGTGGGCCTACATCCAACATGGAAAAGGGTTGGCTCTGTAGAACTTCCTATGACGAGAAGAATTCAGAGATAGCCCAATGATCGAGATGACGAGTATTGTAGCAGTGATGATGATGATGCTCCATGATCCAGTGATGATGATCTAGCTCCATAATTAAAGACTTGTGCCTATATGTATTGATGACTTGTGTCAAGAGAATGCCTTCCTAGTTAAGAGGGAGTGTTGATGTATTTGTAACTTTGGAAGATATTCACTTGTATATTGTATTTGTACTTTTTTGTATCCCCAATGGAGATGTATTATTCCTCCGATTGGAAGTGTCATCAGTTATATTGTAAGTGTCGTAACTTATACTTGATGGGTTATTAGACCACCTTGATGGGGTCGGCCCTGTATGAGTCATGTGGGTCAAAGGGTTATTAGACCACCCTAGTGGGGGTCGGCCCAATCATCATTATGTTAAGTGGTTAAGTTGAGGCCGACCTAGTTGAGTAAAGGTCAAATCAAGTTAGTGTATAAATAGAGAGTGTGTCTCTCATTTTACACATTCTATTGTTCACACACTTCACATTAGTGAGAGAGAGGAGGAGTGCGCACAAGTGGAGGAGGAGCATGCTGCTGAAGATGTCTATCTCTTGGGTTTGATCATGGTGATCCTTGTATTGATGCTTATTCTATCTCTGAGGAAGTTGCGAGGTTTTTCACCTTCTTGGTTTTCCCCGGTGAAATGTTTTGTGTCTTTTGTCTCTTATCTCTTTTGCTTGATATCCTGTACATGTTCTTTCAGTTAAGATCCTAGATCAAAATGAATTAAATTTTGAAAAAATAACACATTGCTTCTTTGCACAGGTTAAAACTTACAAATACGCAATTGTGTGTGATGAAAGAAACCATGAGTCTACTCCCTTGATTAGCATATATTTTTTGTTGGAGGATTTTGGCATAGTAATTTTTTTCAACATAATTTTTTCCATAAATTTCCATTAGAGTCTCCATTCTTCATACCAATTGAGGCATTGCAAAGTTTAGTTCTCTCTATTTTCAATCAATAGTTTTCCAATCAGTGGTTGCACACCACATTGATTTTCTTAATTGAGATTGTTAATTTCTTCATAAGCTCAATGAATATGTGTTGATTCATCTATTGTAAATGGGTACCTATCATGGACTTGTTTTTCGAGGCCCATATTGAGGACGAATATCCATGATGGTCTTTATTTATGGTACCTCTCATTCTGCATCTTTGAGTAGTGGATTGGGTGCCTCTCGTGTAGATAGTCTTGGAGTGTCACCAAACATATGACTCCCTAACATGGCCAACCTTCTTTTGCAGTCATTTGAAGTTAGCCACATTATTTATGGCACCTCTCATTCTACACATTTGAGTAGTGGATTGTGTGTCACTCATGCAGATAATCTTAGAGTGTCATTAGGAATTTTCCTCCGTGCACTGCCTTGGTTTGCAGTCACTTGGAGCTCACCAATTTGAAGTGTTTCTTTCTTAGGTTGTTTGGAATTATTTCCACCTTTAGTTCATACCTCCATACTTTGGACATCAACCATGACATAAATTTCCATCATATTGTCCACCTTGCTCAACATTGTGGGGAGATGGTATGCAATGCTTCCTTGGGTGATTTTTTATTCACTTTTTTAATCAAGATCAAACATCTTTGGAGTGAGACTTGTACACAACATCGATTCCTATATTGACTCGGAAATTGTAGTTGCTAGCAATCCATGCAGTCTAGTGATATGGACGACATCCATAGGGACACTCAATATATGATTTTTTCTTGATTGTAAATGAGTACCTAATCAGGCCTTTTATTATGGGACTCATTTTGGAGGCCCGGTCAACTTATTTTGGGGGGATGGTGTGCATTCAATTCTCATTAGTTTGAAATGTGCATTTTTCAGCATTGGTGATTGGCTCTCTTTTGGAGAGGAGTTTTTATACAATGATTTTTATCCTTTTCTCTACTTATGAGAGTTTGTACATGGGTACCTTAGCATGCCTCCTTATAGGGACCCATTTTTTTTTTCTTTTGTTTACTCCCTGCATTTCGCTTAAGGGTGGGTGTCGGTGTGTGTACAATTGGTTAACATTACATAGGGTAACTTATCCATTAGGATGGTATGCTTATCTACTAGCCCGATACACCTTGTTTCCTAGTTGGAATTCCTTTGAATTTTGTGTCAAAACTTTCTAAGTTTGTTATAAATAAACCTGGGTTTCTCTTGTAAAGAACATAAGATATAAATATATTGTTTTGTTTTTTTGGTCTAACGAGGCTCATTCACGATCTAGGTTAATATCATATTTCTACATTCTAGGAGGGGGGGATGGAAGGCCAAGGGACATTCTAGCTAGGAGGGAGTTGTTATCTTATGAAAAAATATAAAAGATATGCTTTCCTTCTGTGAGGGATTGATTTTTTTTGTGGTTAATGAGGATTTTTTCCTTGATAAATATAATTACTTTGATTGGGAATTAGTCAGAGAAATTTGATTACAACTACAATGCAACATGTGTGGGTATAAAAAAAAGTTAAGAGTGTACCTAACCAACCAAGGGTATTCATCAATAGCTAGAGTGGTTAGTAATGTCCTTGTAAAGGAATGCCATATATGGATATGGTATATGACCAACTAGTTGTATTCATAAGGAGTTGAAGTGGATGTTCCTAAACAACATAAACTTAAGGGTATGGGGGTGTTGTAAGTGTAGGAGTCCCTCCACCACACTATGGTAGATCATTTGTATGTATATCCTTGATTTGATCTATTGGACAAAGTGAATGACCTTGTTGATTACTTAGTGTTTTATTCTACACTATGATTTCCCTTCATTTACATGTTCCTTGCAAAGTATTGTTTTGGACTAGGTTCTAGTCATCGACAAGGCTAAGAAATTTAAGTACTTTAATGTTTTGTGGCTTACAATTTTATTTCATTGTTAATTTTATTGATTGCATAGAAATGGTTGATTTTCTTGATTTCTTATACATGGTTGATTTTCTTGATTTCTTAGATGTGATTTAGGTACTTAGAATGTTTATGGAAACAATATGCACACACACACACACACACACCTTGGTAACACCTTCCTAGACAACTATGCTTGGTAGGGCTATTATAGAATGGTAACAAAGCACCATATTTTCACAACCAGATGCCTCTAGGATCATTACTAATATAATGATTGGATTGAAGGTAGTATATCTAGATGAACTCCTTGATCCTAAGCTAGTTACATTTAGCGTAGGGAATCTTGACCAAAATAATAATCTTTTTTTGTATTAATTTATTAGTTAGTTTAATTTGTTTATTTTCCTTCAGATTTATTTTCCTATGATTTTTTCTAGAATTATAAACTAATGATTCTAATTGCATTAGGATAGTATGCTACTTTCTAGAAAGAAAAAAATTATCCCCAAAACCTTAAGCAATTCTTAAACCTTCTTCCTTATTTAGAACCTATTATTTATTTGATTGGCATAATGAGAGAAGAACAAGAAGTATATTTTTCCGTGAATCATAAGCAACCAATTTTATTTATATTTTTTTTCCTTCCTTAACAAAAAAATATTTTTCATAGTTGTTAACAAATATAGTTTGGTTCTAAGTTAGAAGCCCTTAACAAGTAGTTAATCCTCTTTTTCCCAATGATCGACAAAAAATGATGCTCATAACATAAAACATTAAGGACATGAAACCCCAAGTTATTCTTTATTATTTGTACCCTTGATGAATTTTATTTGTTCTCTAATTGAAACACACACACACACACACACACATATATAAGGTTACGAACTGGAAGTTGCACCATAAAGGGGAAAAAATCCATGAATTGATGAAGCAAGCATTCAACATTAAAACATAGTAATATTTACCATATCTCTTAAATAGAAACCAATTGAAACCTTGTATATCAATTGGAACACATAATTGTGACATAATTATGAAGACTAAGAAATTACATTTTCAAATAAAAAATGATACACATCATGAATCAAGCCTCCATCCATGGATCAAAACCAAGAAACACATGCAATAGTTGACAAAAAGAAGCTTAAGCCACTTCTAAATAGTGCAGAAAGTTATAGAGTCACATGCCTAGCCCTTTAAAAAATATGCAAACGAGCTTATTTAAGTCTAGAATCCCATGAGATTGAGGACCAAACATCCAAGGCACAATAATAGAGAATCCCTCAAACATAACATGAATGTCATTGGAATCCTTGGAGAACCTGAAGCAAACTAACCTAGACAAGTTTTTGCATCCAACATTAACCCTTATGTGAATGGACTATCTAACCTGCAAGTTCTATCCCCACTCTTATAATATTAAAACCATAGATGAAAAAGAAAAAGAGCATGCACTCAAACCCAAACTAGTAGGCTTACCTTTAATTGTGCCTTGACATTAGAAAATGATTATCCATGGAAGGAAACAACCCTTGAGACTCCATTTGCAGTGGCAAGTGAGAGATCAAGCATCATAGAATGTAATTGAACAAAAAATGACCTTCATCGATAGCTTTGCACCCAAAGCATATGGGATGAGTCAAGTAAATCTATCCATGAGCATCATGTTCTTTGATCGCATATGACAATTATTTAGGTTTTGTGATCATAGTATTGTTTGCATCATTTTATGTTGTATGTGTTTAGATTATGCTATATATTATATTTTATTGTTATACTAGTTATATTTTATAATTTATAATTATAACATCTTTTAACATGTGTGTGAGAGATTAATGCATTAATCATTTTCTAATAAATGCACTATTGCTATCTCTATTCAAGTACAAGCACTTATTTTGTTTCCTTTCATGGTAAACATTGCTATTACTTCCCTGGTAAGATTTTTTTAAGCTTAGATAAAATATTTTAGTATATATAATTATTATTATTTAGCATGAATACATATATTTGGGTTCACTTATGTGGGAGAGAACAATATTTGCTAATTTATACTACTTGTAGCTTCAAGGATATTAGTAGTTTGAAGGAATCATAAGAATGAGGAAACCAACTACTCATTGAAGATATACGGAGGCATAATGTGGTTTTAAGTGAACACTTCCATAAATTTCACACATGTCCAAGTCAATGAGTTGTTGATCATCTCCTCGGGACTAGGCCGAGTGTAATACATATATACATTAGACATAGTGGAACAAACATTGAGAAGCTACAAAAACATAGATTACCTTTGGGGAGTCAACTCTAGAGTCCAATTGATGATTATGAGACTTATATATATATATATAGTTTATGATGTGTGTGTATGAGCCTACCTCTAGATGAACCTATGTGTAGCGGCCCTCATGAATAGCCATGCAATTTGCACTCAGAGAACAAATCCATTACATGAAAGGTAATGGAACTCTTCTATCGCCATTGCTGGAATTTGGGAAACCTTCATTTCATGAACCTAGAATGAAAATAGGGGGACTAGTCAAGATCATGTCCCCCTCAGGGACCATTTGAATATGAAGAGTTAGCTCGAGAGTATTACTTATTGAAGAGTCTAGTGGATCAACAATGTTCTTATCTTCAAGAAATCAAGGGAATGCTAGAACCCTTTGGGTCCAAGTTCAAGAATCGGGGAAAGGGACCCTTAACAAATGAGAACACCAACTAGGATGGGTCACTTAAGACCTGAAAGTTGGGATATGAATTGAGGAAGCATAAGGTGTCCATATTCAATAATTTTGAGAAGATGAAATGAAGCAAAAGCATGGTTGGTTGACACCAAAAACACATGTTTCTATATGAATTCAAGTCCTTAGAGAACACCAAGTTCATTACTTATCAACATACACATGATGCAAACATTTGGCGGGCCACCTTAAGAAGAAAAACAATTTATTGAATCGATCCTCTACACTTGGATAAGTTCAAGAAGAACTTTGATAGTAAGTACATGAGCAATATGTATTATAATAATAAAGAATATGAGTATTATTACTCATTAAAGAAAGGAAACATAACTAAGGAGGAGTATTAGGGAAAATTCATTGAAATGGACAAGTATGGCCATGGACTTAGTGAATAAAGTGGTTCATTGAGGTACTCAAAGATCATATTAGAGACAAGGTCCAAACCTTGATACCAAAGTCTATAATAGAAGTGATACAAAGGACCACGCTTTGTAGAGTAGAAGCATGACAAAGAAAATAATTGAGTGATTGTAACCCACCTAGAACTAAAGACATTTTATGTTTTGGAAAAACATTATCGTAAAAGTTATTGTAAAGTTTTATGTTGTTGACCAAGGATGGTCAAAGATGACTGTATTTGAATATTTTATTATTTAAATAAATAAAAGAAGAGACACCTATCCAAAGAGAACTGTTGAAGAGTGTTCATTGACCCACTAGGAGGAATGATCTGGTGTAGAAGGAAAAATTGACAAATGGAAGCAACAACATTCACTTTCTAGCTGATGCAGGAGGCATCTCCCTAAAATTGTGGTCATGTTCCCCAAGAAAGGAGGAGCTGAGCAGGTGGCTCATTTAATTTAAAAACTGACCCAAAGACCTAGGCAAGCACATATCCATCGAATGAGCAGGAGGCTCACACAATTTTTCCTTGTGTTTATGCTGCATACTGAAAAGTTAAGCACACAAGAGGTGATTCGATGAGGGGAAGCTAAAGTGAGATTACTACAAGTTTAATTGATGAGTTACAGAGAGAACAGAACCAGTTTCTACACCTAGTCTTTGTCCTGGTGGTTCAGTGAACAGGCTCAGGGGTCCTAAAGCAAGTAATCTTGGATGCTTTCAGGAGATGGTTGGGAGGAACGGTCTTCTTTGGATTTTGTCCACTTCAGAAGTTAATAGGTTCCTTACTGTTTTTATTTGTTTACAAATAAATGTTTATCTCTGTAATGGAAAAACCTATATTTGCTATGGATTTACATGATGTTAGTATTTTATTGTTAGTATCTAAATTAGGATTTTATCAATCTTCAGGAGTAACTGTTAGTATATGTTATTTAGTAATTACTTTTAGTACTTAGGTCAGAAAATATTGTATTTTATTTTGTAATAGTATATATGTCGAAATGCATGATCTAGTTATGTTTTTCAGTAAATTATATAGTATATGCACTATAGCTCTTGGATCTTTCATACACAAATAGTAATTATTGTATATATATATAAGGTATATATATACATATAAATAATAGCTATTATCGAACTCCATTAACTTTAAAACATAAATTACATATTATGTATTTATCATAGAATTTAAATAAACCTTATTGAATTACAGAACACCTTTCATACAATACTATCATACCAAATACCAACTTGTGTCTACAAAGAACTTAAAAATCATTACAAAACTTTAACTCAGATTTGGATCGAATCCTGTAGAGGAGCAAGGTTCAATCACATTACATCAAACAACCGAGATGCATAAAAGCTATCAAACCTAAAATTTGATATCCTTACAATACTGAAACCCTAGGCCCATTTTAATATCAAAGAGAAGGACACCTTCACTCCATCATTAAAACCAGTTTAGTATTTATCAAATTTTAAAATGCAGGCATGGAAGACTCAGCCAAACTGTGTACAAGTTTTTATATGTATTTCCACAGTTAGGGATTGCCCAGTTTAAAATCAAACGAAGTCATCCTTTAACTTATACATTTCAACGGTGAGGGCATTGCTCAGTTTTTTTTAGTTAAACAATCTCTTTCTAATGACAATTTAAGTCGAGGGAAAACATAGTCATTGGAAATATTTTTAAAAAGACATTCTTTTACAGTCGAGCTATAATGAAACACATTGAATTAATTGTTGAAATATTGTAACTTCTAAGAATATTATATTTGTATTTTATTATTCTGGAGATGTTTCATTCCTCCGATGGGACTTTGTCATGTATCCAGAGATGTTTATTCCTCCGTGGTAACTTGGGTTATTAGACTTCCCTAGTGAGGGTCGGCCCTGTATGAGTCATGTGGGTTAAAGGATTTATTAGACCACCCTAGTGGGGTCATCCCTACCACATCATGTTAAGTAATTAAGTTGGGGCTAACCTAGTTTGTGTAAAAGATAAGTCAGAGTAGTGTATAAATAGAGGTGTGTTCCTCATTTATCACACTCACAATACATTACACTCACTTGTGAATAGCGCATAAGTGAGGGAGAGATATGCTATGGAGGAGTAGGAGCTCATGTATAGGGTTTACATCTTTGTATTTGCTGGTCATCTATACTGAGGAAGCTTTGCTGGGTTTTCTTCCCCATGAGGGTTTCCCAGGATAAATTTGTGTCTCTTGTGTTTATGCTGTGTTAGTTGTTCTTTCAGTGATCCTGTATATGCTATTGTTGTGAAATGGAATTTAATGCTGATATTTTCTGTCCTAGCATATTGAATCTTAACATGGTATCAGAGCTAACCTGAAGGAATGCAATGTATGGCACTTACGACACTTGCTTCACTTGCGACAATTTGAAGGTTAGGGTTTTGTATAGCAAAAACCAGTCATCGTGTCACTTTCCCTATAAATCCATTTTGGCAACGTTTCAGGATCTGAAACCTTTACAAGTCGTATATAACATCCCCATGTACCTTGTGTCCAAAGGAAACCATCATATTCGTTGTACTTTGTGATTTATGATCAGTACAAGTTAGGGTTTCTGCCTTTCCAGATCTCAGTCATAATCAGGTGACCTAGGAAAAAAGTTCATAACTTGGGATAGGAAGCTCCAAATGAAATTGAGTAAAACATGATAGGTAGTGCACATACTTTAATTTCTCAGGTAACTTTTTCAGAGGCCGAAGTTGAACCAGTGACACGTGGCACACCGTACAAGTTCGCTCTCCTGTTTTATCCCATAAACAGGTCACGTTGCGACACTTGGAATAACTCTCTCTAAAAGAATCCAATTGAGGTCAGACCTGTGGTTTTGGAAAGAGGACAGGTCGGTATACCACAAGAAGAAGTTTCAGACCCTTTGGATTCGGAATTTCAGAGTTACACCAGAAACAATCAGGTGCATATTTCTGTCAAAACAGATTTGGATTTTGAGCACCTTCATTCTTGAATCGTCACTGCTATGGGAACTTACGGTTTCAGAGAAAGTTGGAATTTTTGGAATCGGAGTCCACGGTTGAATGCTACTCATAAAAATCAAAATTTAGAGACCAAGATCGAACATTTTGGTTGGTCAAAAGGGTGGGCTTGATCAAACCCTAGTTCGGGATTTTGATCGGAAAGGTGGAAAATTAGGGCTTCTGCAAAAGTTGGAATTTTTGAAGTCTGTGACCACGGCTGGAAGCTCCTCAGAAAAATCAAAGTTTAGAGCTTTGGATCGAACCTTTTGATTGGGTAGAAGAGTGGGCTTCATCAAACCCTAGTTCAGGATCGTGTTCAGAAGATCCAGAAGTTTCAAAGGCAATTTTGAGGGGTCAAATTTTGGAGATTTCAAAATTGAAGTATGCTAGCTTGTTCAACTCAGCAAGGCGCATCTTTCCATCCATTTAGAAGTCTGAAATTCAAAGTTTGAATTTTTAGGGTTTCTCTGACAAACCCTAATCCAGCTCCAGATCCAGTTTCAGCAAATCAAAGTGGATTGGGTTAAAAGAAATCCTGACAAGTATGACTTGAGGAGATACAGGTATGTGTTGAAATATGTTCATGATTAAGTTTATGTTTGTATTCATATTATTTAGGTCAGTACAATCTTGATTAATGTTAGACTTGTGTTATTACCCTAGTCAAAGCAAGAATGCATTGGAATGATAGAATACATTTATTGATTAGGGTTATGACACTTACACTAATGCACCTGTGGTGTTGTATGAGGATGATGTTGTCTGCTAACAAGATACAGGTACATCAAGAAATAGAAATCAAGTCCTATGACCATGATGACATGAAGACAAAGACTCATCCATAATGTTTTACCATATAGAATCTCTACTTATGAGGTATGTATGACTTTGTTCTACTATGCTTAACTTATGAGATATGCAGGTTCTAGCACAAGGTCTCTAAATCATTGAAGAGAACAAAGAATATATTGTTTAGGTATGTTAGACATAACTAAGCATGTATACTAATCCAGGTATGTTTTCCTATGTCAAGTTAGAATCCTACTTTGTGCTAGGATCTTAGTATACCCATGTATTGAATGATCATGACCATACATATTCAAGATTACTTAGAATCATAATGTTGTGATAATATTGAGCTTATACTAATGAATGTATGATTATGTATGAGATCATGATGATGACACTAGTGCACACTTAAGCATGCATAGTGGTCAAGGATGGATAGAAGCTCATGACATGGAAGGGAAGTAGAGACCAAGAAGGAAGCAACGTCACAAGACATAAAAAGATAGGTACTTGAATTGTTATTCTAATTACGGAATAGTCTATGATATTGCTCGTAATAGTTGTATGCGTATTTGTATTCCTAGAATATATCATGCTAAGTATTCATATAGCATTGAACAATATACTACTAATATGCATATGATTGGTAAGTTGGACAAACATTTCAGTGTTGCTTGTCTATAATGAAACCTCTTTGCTAATATGCCGAGAGTTATGCACGCTCTCGATAGTATGTTCTGGTAGAGATGGAAGGCATCTAGATAACCACTGTATGCATAAAGGATATGGAAAAGTGTTGTGCCAAAGTATTGGTCAAAATAGTTGCATAACCATGTGAATCATATTTGTATGCATAAAAGGTTATCATGTCAACATGATTTGATGATTATGAAGTATTACTAATCATGTAATTAACTTTGATTTGTAGGAAAGATCATGAAGAACGATGAACACCAAACAAGTGATGGATGTTCAACAATAAGATTTACAAATCAAACATACTATAGAAGGCTCGTGGCTAGAAGATTCTCTTAGAAAGAGGAAGAGGATTATGACGAGCTGTTTGCTCCAAGTGGCTAGATAAGACCATTCTCTTAATGGTGTAATTGAAGAAGAAGTGCAAATCAAGAAATCTCCCAGGATTCAATTGAAGAAAGCTCTATACGGGTACCCAGGATCGATAGTCATTTGATGAGCTTAATGATCACCATGGGTGATGCGGATTTCAACCTTTGATACAAGGTTGAAGATGGTGTATATATTCAGATGAAATTATTATCTTAGATGAATGCAAGAAGGAACTCACCACAGAGTTCGAATGATCTTGAGGCTCATGTCAGTAGACCCATCTGACGGGAGATGGCACGGATAGATATGCAGAAGATCACTTAGAGTAGGAATGATGTTCAGTCAGAGAGGAAGATTTGATAGCTTCTTGAGAAGCTTGGGCTTTACCAGAAGTAAAGTTGATCCTAACCTTTAACTTAAGGTTATGGATGATGAACTTGCCATACTATTACTGTATGTGGATGATCTCTTTCTGATAGGGAATGAGAAACAGATCATGGAAAGCAAGAAGAAGCTAGCTACAGAATTTGAGATGGAAGATCTCAGATTGATGCATTACTTCCTAGGTCTGGAAGTATGGCAAGGCCCAGAAGGAATGTTTCTCAACCAGGGAAAGTATGCTGTGGAAATATTGAGAAGATTTGATATGTTGGAATATAAAGCTATGGCCACTCCCATGGATTCCAATTTGAATCTATTAGCAGATGACTCATCAGAGTTAGTGGATGTAACTCTGTACAGACAGATTATTGGGTCATTGATGTATTTGACGAATACAAGGCCGGATATATGCTTTGCTGTGAACACCTTGAGGTAGTATCTAGTGGAACCTAGACATGTTCACTTAATAGATGCAAAGCATGTGATGAGGTACCTGAAGGGTATGATAGACTTTGGTCTATATTATCTTGGAGATCATGATTTCAGATTGTATGGCTACACAAATGCTTATTGGGCTGGAAGTGTATCAGAGAGGAAGAGCACATTGGGTGGATGTTATTGTCTGGGATCTTCCATGATCTCGTGGTTTAGCAGGAAGCAGTCAAGTGTGGCTCTCAGCACAACTGAAGCGGAATATATATATAGCTGCTTTCTCTGCTAGTTGTGAAGCAGTATGGCTTCAGAAGTTGTTATCAAGACTGTTTGACTTTGGACCCTACTGTGATCATGTGTAACAACCAGAGTTCTATCAAGATGACAGAGAATCCAGTGTTCCATGATAAGTCAAAGCACATAGAGATCTGATATTTCTATATACGGGGTATGGTGCAGAAAGGAGCTATCAAGCTCGAGTATGTGAGCACTGACGAACAAGTTGTTGATGTATTGACCAAACCCTTGTCTCAAGAAGAGTTTGAGTATTTCTGAGACAAGATTAGTGTAGTTTAGAAGGACCCTCCTCGAAAGGGGGAGTTATATAGTCGATAATGATATTTTGTGGATACTGTATCGTTGATGTGAATACTCTATTGATGAGGATCATTGATGTGGATACTGTATTGATGAGGATACTGTATCGATGATGTGGATACTGTATTGATATGGATACCTGTATCAATGAAGAGGATACTTGTATCGATGACGAGGATACTTGTATTGATGATGTGGATACTTGTATCGATGACAAGGATACTTGTATTGATGATGTGGATACTTGTATCGATGATGAGGATACTTGTATCGATGATGAGGTTACCTGTTTCGATGATGAGGTCGATGATGAGGTTACCGGTTCCGATGATGAGGTCGATATATGGTCCTTAGACTTTGTCTAAGTGGACGAGGTTGGATTGTATCATCCCTGGACACATGTCCTAAAAGAGATCCATAGACATATGTCTCCGAGAAAGTGGTCCCTGGTGGACATGATAGGACTGCATCGTCCCTAAACGTTTAGTTCAAAATGTACATGATAGGACTGCATCATCCCAGAACGTTTGGTTCAAAATGTACATGATAGGACTGCATAGTCCCTGAGCATTTGGTTCAAAATGTGCGTGACAGGATTGCATCATCCTTGGACTCATGTCCTAAAGTGATAAGGACTAATCATCCTGTAAGCTGATTCAGGATTGCATCATCCTTATACATGGTGAGATGTCTTAAAGTGATAAGGACTAATCATCCTGTAAGCTGATTCAGGATTGCATCGTCCCTAGACATGGTGAGATGTCTTAAAGTGATAAGGACTAACCATCCTGTAAGTTTATTCGGGATTGCATCGTCCCTAGACATGGTGAGGTGTCTTAAAGTGATAGGGACTAATCATCCTGTAAGCTGATTCAGGATTGCATCGTCCCTAGACATGGTGAGGTGTCTTAAAGTGATAAGGACTAATCATCTTGTAAGTTGATTCGGGATTGCATCGTCCCTAGACATGGTGAGGTGTCTTAAAGAGATAAGGATTGATCATCCTGTAAGTTTATCTGGATTGCATCTTCCATAGACATGAGAGATGTCTTAAATTGAGAGGGATTGATCATCTTGTAAGTGGATCAGGATTGTATCATCCTTGGACCTATGTCCTAAAGTGAGAGGGATTGATCATCCCGTAATAGGATCGTGTACATTGCAGAGTATGTTGCTACGTTGATGATGTTGATCGAGAGGATCCAGATGTTGATTGTGATGATCTAGATGATGATGCTGTTGATCGTGATGATCTAGATGATGATGATGTTGATCGTGATGATCTAGATGATGATGTTGTTGATCGTGATGATCTAGATGATGATGTTGTTGATCGTGATGATCTAGATGATGATGTTGTTGATCATGATGGTCTAGATGATGATGTTGCTGCTCGTGATGGTCTAGATGATGATGCTACTGATCGTGATGGTCTAGATGACAATGCTGTTAATTGTGATGGTCTAGATGATGATGTTGTTGCTCGTGATGGTCTAGATGACGATGCTGCTAATCGTGATGGTCTAGTAGACAATGAGGCTATTGATCATGAGGATCCAGATGATGATGTTGATCGATAGATCCAGACAATGAGGTTGTTGATCGAGAGATCCAGATGATGATGTCGATTGGTTGATCCAGATGATGAGGCTGTTGATCGAGTGATCCAGATGATGATGTTATTGTAGTTGTTCGAGTGCTGCAGAAGATGAAGACTCAGTACTGAAGATGTTGATGTTCCAGTATTGAAGATCTTAAAGATGTTCCAGTAATTGTTTGAGTTACTGATGATGTATGAAGAAAGCTTCCAATGATTTATAGATGTATCATGTATGATGTTGATGACTCCTTGCTCCTGCAGATGTTGTTATAATATCCTTCTCATTAAGGGGGAGTGTTGAAATATTGTAACTTCTAAGAATATTATATATGTATTTTATTATTTTGGAGATGTTTCATTCCTCCGATGGGACTTTGTCATGTATCCGGAGATGTTTATTCCTCCATGGTAACTTGGGTTATTAGACTTCCCTAGTGGGGGTTGGCCCTGTATGATTAATGTAGGTTAAAGGGGTTATTAGACCACCCTAGTGGGGTCGGCCCTACCACATTATGTTAAGTAATTAAGTTGGGGCCAACCTAGCTTGTGTAAAATACAAGTCGGAGTAGTGTATAAATAGAGGAGGTGTGTTCCTCATTTATCACACTCACAATACATTACACTCACTTGTGAATAGCGCACAAGTGAGGGAGAGATCTGCTATGGAGGAGAAGGAGCTCATGTATAGGGTTTACATATTTGTATTTGTTGGTCATCTATATTGAGGAAGCTTTGTTGGGTTTTCTTCCCCATGAGGGTTTCCCAGGATAAATATGTGTCTCTTATGTTTATGTTGTGCTTGTTGTTCTTTCAGTGATCATGTATATGCTATTGTTGTGAAATGGAATGTAATGTTGATATTTTATGTCTTAGCATATTGAATCTTAACATTAATTATCAAAACTATTGAGCGAAACCCCAAGTTTTAGGCACTTAGCCCAGAAATTTTACTAAGCAACGTTGTTTCTTCAATACTGCAAAGTATTCCTTATGGATTTCAAAACACAAATCGAAACCCTAAATAATAGAACGCAGGAAGCATTTAAATAAACAGAGATTTAAGAATATAATTAACTACATCTAATCCGAGTTAAAATATAATCATCAACAGAGTCGTTTTGGCTTAAGGGTTTAAGAAACTACTGTATAATCAAGTTAGCATTTACATTTAGGGATTTGCCCAAATTTAAAAATAAATGCAAACAAAACCATATTCATACAAATACCCGAAGCATGGAAAATGTTAAAATGCTAACACAGTAGTATTTAAAACTTGAATATTTTAGAAATTCATTTAACATAAAAATTGCCCATTTGAATGTCGAAAGGTCAAACTGGAAGTTTGAAATTTTTTACATTAAAATCTCTTGGGAGAAACCCAACGTTGAGGCATTTAGCCTAAAGATTTTACATAACAACATTTTTGTAGAGGTTTTCCATTATGGCTCCCAAATAAACAGAGCAGACCAAATACTGGAAACCAAGTAACTAAACTAATAAGACAACCATGGAAGCGAACTGAACCATAACCGATACATCAACACAAGAATCGTTGACAGAGATGTTACATGTGGAAGGCTCGAGGCTTACTGTGGCTTTCTCCAAACCACTGGAGCTTCCACAATCCACCATTGTCACTACTGAGCCCCCAAAACACGACCAAAGAAATCCTTTGCAGCGTGAAACCCCTCCTGACAGTATAACAAAATGCATTAATAAGTAATCGTTTGGAAATTTTAAACGAAGGGTTTCAAAATTATAAATCTTGAACTGAAGAAGAATGTTCTTACCTCTATGTAAAATGGTTCACCCTAGAGTCCTATCCATAACCATGTTGACTGAGAGCTAATATCTTCTACCAGTGTAAACAAACGAAGAAATCATTACGACTCTGAATTTTTCTTTCATAACCTGAACGAACAACTAAACTATGTGAGGAGGCCGAGAGCTCGGCTCACCTCCACAAGAAAATGATCAATAGATTAACGTTACAACCCTCTTCGAAAAGAGGTTTAGGGTTTTTCCAACGAGGATCTCCACCCATGGCCTTCACGTGGCCTCATTAAACCTTGCAGTTGTAACCACGACAATTTCAATCCTTACTCCTTTTGTATAGTATTTTCCATAAGTTGTGATCTTTTTCTAATACCATCGAACTACTAGGTAGATTACCCACTTTTCCTATAGTTGGGGTTGTGGGTTAGTATTTATGGTTTATGATTAAAAACTCTTATCTAGGGAACCCTTTCCCCTTCGTTGACATTTTAATAATCTTCAACCAAATTCTTGGTAATTGTAAATCTTACCTGGAACATGTACAAACTCATCAACATGCATTAGCTTCATGAAAGCTAAGTAAGCCTCGGGTCGTCACAAGAACGCCCCTTCAACAAAAAGAACGTAATCAACATCTCAATATCAAACTATGAAATATTTATACGATGTTTATAGAATGTACAATGTTATTCAATTACATTTAAACGTCGACATCAACATAGAAAAGAGATCAACTGTCATTTTCAAATTAAGAAATAAAATTAGATAAATGTCGATTTTGTAACTTGAATATAAACAAGTTAAACTCATACTTCACCAAAGTATTTTCTTTGAATATGAGTATACATTCAAGCAAATAACAAGATAAGAAGTAAATCTTAAGCATAAATTCTAGATCTTATGAGCAATTATATTATATAGAATTTTTTTTATTTTATGAATTTTTGAGTTGTTACAGTGGTAGACTCAATCAAAATAATAATAATAATAAAACTTGAAGGAAAAAGTATGAACAACAAAATTTTAACTCAACACCACCACCAAATCCTATAAGAGAAGGTAGAGCACCAAGTAATGTATGGCCCACCAAATTACACTCTAATATTTCGAACCCAAAGGATTTGGACAAACAACCTACAAGTGACTTGAGAGAGGAAATCAAATCAAGGGAGTAGTGAATCACTTGGAACCAAAACGGACTATAGGAGATGTAGCAAAAAGAAAGATATATGCAACAATGGGAAATCGCTATTCAAAGTATCAGTTCTTTGTGATACAAGCTCAATTCCCTTATTTATGGTCATCCCTATACCTTTTTATTGTCATTGGAAGTGCTCACAATTTTATATCCCCTACGATAGTGGCCAATTGTAAGTTAGACACGTAGAAGCTCAAGGATCCTTGGAAGGTACAAATGGAAAATGGTGCTATAAATCGGATCAATTAGATAATTAACATGTTTGTGGTGGATTTAGGTGGATGGACTGATGTCATATGATTTCATGAGCTAGCCTTGGTGACTTATGATGGATAATTGGACACGACTAGTTGAAATTCCACAAAATCAAAGTAGACTACTATGATAAGAAGGTTGAATGTATGGATTATGAAGGAATGGTTAGAATCATACAAGGAGAAAAGATTCTAGAAGTATTAAGGTAAATATCATCCATGACAGTAGGCTAAACACCCGGTGCACAAGGTTTGTAAATGGTAGCATATTCACATCACTAAGGAAACGAGGGAATCAACTATGGAGCCAAATCAATTACCAATAACAAAAGACTTTATGGATGTATTTCCATAAGAGTTATAAATGTTACCTCCAACCCGGGAAGTTACTTAAAATATAGACCTAATGCCTAATGCAACTCTAATATCAAAGGCACCCTACATGTTGGGGACTAATGATATCAATGAGCTCAAGATGCAATTGCAAAAATTATTAAACAAATGTTTCATACACCCAAGTGAATCACCTTGGGGAGCTCCCGTAATGTTTGTTATGAAAAAAAATGGATCCTTTTGGATGCGCATTGATTATTGAATGTTGAACAAAGTGAAAATAAAAAACAAGTACCCCTTTCCCATGTTTGATGACCTATTTGATCATCTTAATGGCGAAAATGTGTCATACACCCAAATGTATCACCTTGGGGAGCTCCCGAACTATTTGTTAAGAAAAAAGATGGAACCTTTTGGATGTGCATTGATTATTGGATGTTGAACAAAGTGAAAATAAAAACCATGTACCCCTTCCCATGGATGATGACCTATTTGATCATCTTAAAGGGGAAAATGTGTTCTCCAAGTTGGACTCAATATCCAAGTTCATCAAATAAGAATAGAGTATGTTGACATACCCAAGATTTCCTTCAAGAACATATAGGGGTATTTTGAGTTCTTGGATTTTCCTTTTGGATTGACAAATGTGCCCACAATTTTTATGAGATTAATGAATGATGTGCTTTGAAAGTACTTGGACAAGTTTGCATTGTTATTCATTGATGACATCTTGATCTAGTTTTAGAGTGAGAATGAGCACCAAGAGCATATCCACCTAGTGTTGCAAACATTGCGAGAACACCAAGTGTATGCTAAGCTGACTAAGTGTGAGTTGTTCGAGAAATAAATCCAATACATTAGGCATACCATAGATAAAGAATAATTAACAATGGATTCCATGAAAATAGAAGCTATATCTAATAAGCCAACATTGAAGAATGCCGCTGAAGTAAGAAGATTCTTGGGATTATTTGGAAAAGATTGCATGACCCTTATCATAGTTGCAAGGTGAAGCGGTCATGTTTATGTGGACAACCTTACATGAAAAAAGATTTCAAGACCTTAAACAACTTGTCATGTCAATCCCTTTGTTGATACTCATGGAGTTTTATAAGGATTTCCTAGTATGCATCGATGCTAGTGGCAAGCGCATTAGAGATGTTCTCATGTAAGAGGGAGAGTAATAGACCATGAGTTGAGAAAATTGGGATCTAAAATGGACCAAATAAAAACCCTACTTGTTGAGTTGGAAATTCAATAACCAATAGAATTTCAAAGATTGAGTCAACTATTATTTTTGAGTTAAACATATAAAATAAAGAATGATTATATGAGATATTTTATATTTTTAATACCTTTTCTATTTATTGTATGAGCATCTATTATCATTGATTTATTGTATGTCCATTATTATAATATATTAATAATAATGTCTAGTTTCCTTATATATTAGTAATATACTATTATTATTTATTTTTTATTATTATATATTTATTAATTCATAACATTATTTAGTTATTATTATATAATATCTAATTCATATGGATTTATTGTATTTCCATTATTTTAATATATTAATAATAATGTCTAATTGCCTTATATATTAGTAATATACTATTATTAATTATTTATTGTATTATTATTTATATTTATTAATTCATAATTATTATTATATAATATATAATTCATAGTTGTTATAAGTTATTCATAGTTATTAATTCTAATATTATTATATATTATATAGTATTATTATATATTATTATCTTATATAATTAATAAGAAATTACCAACTCCAAAATGTATCATATTTAAGAGAAAATGAAATCTTTTACAATTTGACATAATTTTTTATCTGGAAATTAGAGTTGGGTACTCTTTATACTCGAAAAAGGGCTATGAAAAGATCCACAACTTTGTAGTTGTACATTTTTAGGCCAATAGGTGTTAGAATAACACCTATAGATGTTATTCTCTCTAATTTTGGCCCAACTTATAGAGGTCCATCTTCACAACTCATAGATTCTCGGAGATTCTTCATAGTTGTTTTACTGCAGGATTTTATTGCAAATGCGGTTTTTTACTATGGGTTCTTATTGTGGATGTTCTGGATGTGCTGGTGCACATATTATGATTTTTTTGTCACTGGAATTGTACGTGTCCAACTAACGGAGCCTGCGATTGGCTTTTGCTTGATAGTAGAATAATCATCATGGGAGGTAGAGAAGTAGTTTTGCAACCACTATCATCCAAGAAACACCATGTGCACCCCCAAAACCTTCCCAGTGTTATTCCCACTAGGACTTGAACCATCCACGACTTCCCTCACTCTAATTTCTTCCCTCCACCATGGGTAGTTCCAACTTCCCAAACCATGAAGAAGCACTCATCCAAACCCTGAGGGAGTTTCTAAATCAATGCAGATCAATCCCACCTATTTCTCAGACTAAGACCCACCATTTATAATTGGGAAGACACATCTTAGTGAATGCATTAGTTTGTTAATGGTCACTATTATATTTTTTGTCATGCATTAGCTTCTCAAGTCCAATGAATCCTACTATGCTGTGTTTTGGAAAGCAAGACGAAAGCTTGAAAAAAAACTTTTGTTATGCTAATTACATCAATTCCTTTTTTGGAACTATTGTGGTTTCCCTACCATGTAGGTTCGATGACATCCACTTAAATTAGGGGATGGCCTATTGGTGTTCACAAGCCACAAGTTAAGTGGTTATGCTAGTTTCATATTCAATATGAAGTTTCCATCGCAAACATTTTACAACTACAAGGAATCTTTTGACATGAAATTTTGTTTTTTTGGTAGGTTGCCCATAGCTTGTAATCCCTAATTTTGTTTTGAGCATGCCTTATACTATTGGAAAGGTATTATCATGATCTACAGCTTTGTTGTTCTACATTTTTAATGATTCAACATCATTTGTTTCATATTCACAAAAGAAAAAATTGAGAATCTTTTGAAAAAGTGATACATACTAGAAGAGAGAAAAATATTATTTTATATATATTATATTGTACTTTCATTCTGCATTATATACTAATAACATATTATTTATTGTACTTTCATTACATATATTAATAGTGATTATTTATTATACGATATTTATCTTCATTTATTGTATGCGAACACGAATATAAACTTATTATTATTTTCACCTCTCATCTCGTAAATATCGATTAGCCTAGTTTAGATGACAATGTGATGTGGCATATATAGGTTTGATGTGACATACATGACTTTCCATTTTATATTTTCCTTAGTGTCACGTCCCCTCACATCCATCAGATGCAGGGGAGGAAACATGACTATCATTCCAGGGCTTATTTGGTAAACTCATCCCCATTCATCACTCACAAATTCATAATAAACAAAAAATTGTGCATGCAGACTCATACTCAATATAAACACAACAGAAATAAACATTATCCACACACAACTACATCATGCATTCAACTTACCAATAACAGTCATCAAAATAAACATTGTAGAACACAAAATTAACATAATTCAAACCACAGAGAATACTTATCTTTAAGATGAAACTGTCCAACAAATGGCTATGTGAGGGAAACGTTCCACCAACCATAGGTCTCTGTCCAGCCTGTATTCTTTCAGCTGAGAGACCACCCCCAAGCTGGGATGTGTATCCACTAAGGAGGAACTAGTTAGGTTCACTCACAGCCATGGTTTCACACAAACAGTCATGCTAAGCCAACACATAGTTGGGTTTATCAAGCATGCAAGAGACCAAAGAGGAGGATGCTAAGACAATGAGCTCAACCACAAATCTACAGACATCTCAATTAAACTCAAACAGTCACGGCACCCACAATACCTACCACACCCAACACAAGGAAGGTCCCCTTCTCTGCTGCACAGTCCCTCAGGCGTCCCTTCCCTCCAGTGTTCTTCAGGGTGGGCATAGAAAGGTCCAACTGCTAATTTAGTTTTGAGATTCTAGCCTTCTTTGGGTTTATGAAGCAATCCAATCCATTGTTCAAACATTCACACTTGGATTCTCACAATTCGGTGACCAAATAACTCAATCCCATAATTGGATTTCTGGGCTATAAAGACTGGGTTTCCCAATGGATTTTGGGGTATCTAATACTCTCAATTTCACCCCAAGGTTCATATCTATGGATCCGACATTGGATTTCACTGTCAATACCAAATTCTGGGCGTTTATGGCACTTCAAAACGTGGGTTAATTCACAGTTGCGATTTCTGGTTTTTCTCACTACTGGGCATGTGTAATGGATGAAAATTGAACCTTGGATGTTCAAAAATGGAATGGGAATGAAGAAGAACCAACTCCCATGAGGTAGGGTGACTTGTGGTACAAGAAAAACAGAGCCTATACCTGCCATATGAATTTCTGGGTTGCCCATGCTCCATTGAAGCCATGGACTGATTTCTCAACAACTTTCTTACAACTGAATTAAATGTCAGCAAGGAAAGTCAATAGGTTCTCAAAATGACATTTGGAATCCTATGGTTCAATCCCACAACCCCCTCACCACTCTCTAGTGGAATACACATGGCCCCTTCTCATTAGTTGCTTCCATAACCAGTTTTGGTATTTTATTGCAATATTAACATTTACATCCATTTAGAATATTTCATGGCTTAATAGCACATGGGTAGTAAAATATCAACTACTTGCCTTTTTAATAAAATCCAAGCATACACTAGGGGGGCATTGGCCTTGAGCTCCACGCTATGGAAACATACATTGCATGTACACAATATTTACATTAAAAGCCAATATATCATAAGGGTCAAAATTGGGGTATTACATTCCCCTCCCCCTTATAACAACACCGTCCTCGATGTTCTCAAAACTAAACAAAGATGGGAATGCCTCTCTCATGGCATCCTCCATCTCCCATGTAGCCTCATCAGGACTAAGGTTCTCCCATTGGACCTTTACTTTCCCGATGGCTCTATTCCGAAGCAAGGTGACTTTCTTTTCGAGGATGCGCATAGGCTCTACTTGGAACTCTCCCTCAGGTTCCACTGTATCACATTCCAATCAATCCTATGATTAGGATCATGTGCATACTTCTTAAGCAAAGATACATGGAAAACATTATGAGCTCTTATGTTAGAAGGCAATGCAACTCTATATGCAACTGGTCCTATCCTATCTAGGAATTCAAATGGCCCACAATATCTTGGTGCCAACTTGTCACAACTCCCCAACTTGAGAGAAATTTTCCTTGGTTTCACTCTCAAATAAACATGATCCCCAATCTGAAATTCCTTATGCACTCTTTTCAAATCTGCATAACTCTTTTTCCTATCCTAAGCTGCCTTTAAATTCTGCCTAATCTTAACAACTTCCTGTTCCATTTCCGTGATCATCTCTGGCCCAAGCACTACCTTGTTCACCGGACTATCCCAATTCACTGGAGTCCTACATACTTTTCCATACAATGCCTCAGATGGACTCATTCCCAATGATGCATGATGTCCATTATTGTATGCAAATTCTACCAAGTGTAGGTAATCCTCCCACTTGGATGGTTTATCCATCACATACATTCTCAGCATGTCTTCAAGAACCTGATTCACCCTCTCAATTTGACCATATGTTTGAGGATGATATGTTGTACTGAAATTCAATCTAGTTCCCAATTCCTGAAATACTCCCTTCCAGAAATTGGAAGTGAACTTTGTATCACGATCAGAAATTATTGCCTTGGGAAATCCATGCAATATGAATATTTCTCTCATGAAGATATTTGCAATGTCATTATCCTTGTGAGTGGACTTGACTAGAATAAAGAGAGCTACCTTTGATATCTTGTCCACCACAACCATGATTGAATCGTGCTTCTTCACTGTCATGGGAAGACCTGTTATAAAATCCATAGAGATCACTTCCCACTTCTACTCTGGAATGGATAAGGGCTACAACAATCCTGTTGGATGTTGGTGCTCTACCTTGACTTGTTGGCACTTTTGACACCCAACAATGTACTCAGCTATGTCCTTCTTCATACCATGCCAAATGTATTGATTTCTTGCTGTTGTTATGGTTTTCTGATATCCTGGGTGTCCAGAATATGGCATTTGATGTATTTCATCCATCACAAGTTTCTTCAAATCTGCACTATTTGGAATGTACAGTCTGGTACCATGATAAATGAGAACATCATCATCACCTAGCTGATATCTTGCACCCGCTTCATCCATATTACTCTGCTGCAACTTCTCTTTAATTTGAAGGCACCACAAAATACTTCTTGGGATCCGCTATCTTCAAAATAGGAGCATTGGTAAGTAACTCCTTTAATTGCTAGAAACTTTTCTCACATTTTTCAAACCATACAAACTTGACATTCTTCCTCTATAATGAAGTGATTGGATGAGCTATCTTGGAGAATCCTTCAATGAACCTTCTGTAGTAACCAGCAAGACCCATGAAATATCTAACATTTGAAACATTCTTTGGAGTAGACCAATCCATGATGGCATTAATCTTCTCTGGATCAACTGCAATACCCTCCTCTGAAATGGCATGACCCAAGTACTGCACCCTCTTTTGATAGAATTCACACTTGCTTAAATTGGCATACAGCTGATGTTCTCTAAAGACTTGCAACACCATCCTTAGATGCTCTTCATGTTCTTCTTAATTCCTTGAATAGACAAGGATGTCATCCAAGAACACAATTATAAACTTATCCAAATATTTGTTGAAGACACTATTCATGAGACACATGAATGTGGCAGGTGCATTGGTAAGACCAAATGACACCACAATGAACTCATAATAACCATATCTAGTTTTGAAAGTTGTCTTTTAATCCTCACTTGATGGTAGCCAGACCTCAATTCAATCTTTGAAAACACCTTAGCATCCTTCATTTGAACAAACAAATCATCAATTCTTGGAAATGGATACTTATTATTGACTGTCACTTTATTTAGCTGCATGTAATCAATACACAGCCTTAAAGTACCATCCTTCTTCTTGACAAATAACACCGGTGCTCCCCAAGCAGACACACTTGGTCTGATATAATTCTTGTCAATTAATTCTTGTAGCTGCATCTTTAACTCTACCAATTCTGGTGTGCTCATTCTATAAGGAGCTTTGGAATTCGACGCTTCCCCTGGAACAAGATCGATGGTAAAATCAATATCTCTCTTTGGTGTTAGTCTCGACACTTCATCCGGAAATACATATTGAAACTCTTGCAACAATGGGAAGTCTTCGATCCTTGGTCCTTTGTCCTCTGATGAATCTGACATATGAACTGCATATAATTGACAACCTTTCTTATAAAACTTTTTCAATTGTAAGGCTGAAATCTGTCTCACTGAAACTTGCTTGGGAATTCCTCTTACCAATCTTGGCATTCCCTCTTCATCAATGCATTCAAATTCTTTCTCATAGTAGTCCAACATGGCTCTATGTCTTTCCAACCAATCCATGCCAATTAAGGCATCATAAGATCCTAATGGTAGTACATTTAATTCTACATGTGTGTGGAGTCCATTCAATTCTATGGGGCACTCCACCACTACTTCACTTACTTTTCTCTTGGTCCCTGTGGCTAATTGAACTAGCCAAGACTTATTATGCTTCATTTTTCTAAAAGAACAACCTTCAACCACTTTTGGAGAAACATAACTATGAGTAGATCCTGGATCAATCAAAACCGAAATAGATTGCCTAGCAATCTTACATTTAACTTCCACCACTAATGATTGATGGTCTAACGGATGATTATCCAATGCTGCATAAATTCGAGGTGTTCCCCTTGCTATATCCTCCACTGTAGCTGCTCCCTTTAAGTTGTGCAAGCTCCGGGGATTCCCCCTTTGATGTGGACAATCTTTAAGCATGTGGTTTTCTCCACATCCCCAACACTAAAGTGGCCCTTTTGATGTCTTTTCTGCTGCTACTGCTGGCTTGTTTCCACTTCATGCTTGCTAGCCCTGTGGAAAGTTTTTTGGTTGATCCTTGAGTGGTGGCTTGAATCCACTTTTCTTTTGATCAAACCTCCCTCTTGGATTCATTTTCCACGCTGGGTGAACCTCTAATTTTTCCTTATTCTTCTCATAGCAATGCATCACCATTCTAATGGCTTCATCAAGACTTGGTGGATTAACAAACTCAATTTTATCTTTGAAACTTTGGGGTAGACTTCCAAGGAAACATTGGATCTTTATCCTCTCATCTTTGATATAGTCCACATACCTCAACAATTCCAAAAATTTGTGGACATGCTCTTCCATAGTTTTCTGTCCCAGCCTGAGCTCATTGAACTCTTTTCTCTTACTGTCATAATACCTAGCAGAAAGATATTTTTCCTTGAAATACTTCTTAAATATTTCCCAGTTGATCTTCTTTTCATTGATCCCTTTAACTTTCAAGAGGTTATCCCACCAAATTGAAGCTCTTCCATTTAGATTGTAAATGAAAATTCTTTCCTTTTCATTTCCCGAGTAATCATGAATCCTGAAATATTTCTTCATCCCAAGAAGCCATGCCTCTACCTCTTGGCCTGTCTTACCTTCTCCATCAAATGTGGGAGATCTTTCCTTCCTGAATTCTCCTTGTGGGATGCCTTTAAATTTCTTCCTTCTCTCAACTCTGCTAGAAGTTTTCCTTGGAATTCTTTGAGAAACTCTGGAGTCACATGACTTACTGGAAGGATATATTGAGGAAGGTGTTCTATGCTTCTTGCTCAAAGGACTCTTCCTTAGACTTGGAGTCCTCTTCCTAGAACGACCTCTAGAGCAACACACTTCATCTCTTCCTTCGTCACCTGCATTGCTTGGGTTAGACCCAATGTTTATCCTATTTTGCATATCAATGAGGCTCTGCAAAATAGAAGCATTGAGCTGGTTCTGTTCTTCTTGAGCCTTCATCAACCTTTCATTGAAGCTTACCATGGTCTCAACCAAATTCTGAGGAGTTATTTTCTCCCTTCTCCAATTAGATTCAGTCTCAGCATTCTCTTCTTGCACATTTTCTCCTAGCACATCTTCCTCATGCTCATAAGGATCTTGAGCATCATTTATGGTCACCATTTTCCCTTGGAGACCCTTTTCCTGTATGCTACTTCTTCTACAACTATTTAAATCTTATGAGCTGCAAGCACTGTGCATTATGAAAATATTTATTAGACATCTTAGGATGCATATAGAAACATAAAACATCAATATTTAACATAATTAAACTCATGGAATAATTCACATAGTTTTTATGCATTCATTTCTTTTTCCCATTCATGCAATTCTAGAAATTGCCCATATTGTCAACAATTTGTCAAAACAGTCACTGACACTTTTCTGCTCTACATATCTATGAGGCATGATAACCTCCTTCAAATTCTGGTTATGCATCATTGTTCCCTGCTGGATAAGCTTTCAAATGCCTATCCACGTACTCCATTCTAACTTCAGGTGGGGAAACTACATTACTTCAAAAATAACAATTTTCACCAAAATTCTGCACTTTTACACAGTTGCAAAATATCCTGAACTACCAACTTCATCCACCTGTAGAACCAAATCTAGAAAGATTCAGGAAAACTTTTCTATCGGGAAAAGTTATCCCATACGACAAGGAACACTCAGAAACTTGCAGATCTCTATTCTGATGCACCATTCATCTTCTATAAAATTCTGGGTTTGACTACTTTTCACTTTTTAACATTTTTCAAAATTTCAAATTTTGGGCCAAAAATGGCTATTTCCCAAACGGTGCATTTTTGGAAAATGTTTGGCTAACATGAAATGCCTATTTTAATGAGAATATGAAATGTTGAGTTCAGTAAATTTCTTGAATCTTTCGTCTAAGATCACTTTCATCCACTACAAGCTTTTCAAATTCTCCAAAAAGTGGCCCGGAATAGTATTTTTTGGCCTTCTCACTCACCCTGCCTTGACATCCTTTGGAGTTTGGCTCCAAAATTCCAAACTTAACACTGTGCCTACTCCATGGCTGCTCTATATCAATTTCAGCTCGATCCGACCTTCTGTCAAGCGTCGGGACACCGATTTGTAAAATCCATTAATCCCAATTTTATGCCAAATTGGAGCATAATGGGCTCGGGATCTTCATTGGACCTTTCATGAAATTCGTTAATGGCCTCAGAACACCACTGAGCTCATCCAATTCTGATTCTGCATGCTCCTGCAACCCGCAGGTTCCGCAACTTGCAATCCCGCAATCCACAATCCGTACTGCGGGTGTGGAAAGCCAAGTCGCAAATACGAATATTTAACATTTCCGCAATCCTGCAACCTGCATCCCTCAATCCGCAATTGCGGGTGAGGAAAGCCAGAACAAAATTTTGAAATCTTAACATTTCCACAATCCCGCAATTTGTAATTGCGCAATCCTGCAATCCGCAATTCGTACTGTGAGTGCGGAAATGCCAACTTGAAAATCTGAAACTTTAATGTTTCCGCAATCCCGCAATCTGCAATCCGTACTGCGAGTGCGGAAATGCCAACTTGAAAATTCGAAACTTTAACATTTTCGCAATCCCGCAATCCGCAATTGCGGGTATGGAATTGCGGAAATCCAAAACGCAAAATTTGGAAATCCTCGTTTCTGCAATCCACAATTGTGGAAACACCTCTGTTCTGGAAACTTGTGGGGCTCATATCTCCCTCGTCCCTTAACCAAATAAGGTGAGTCTGATACTATTGGAAAGCTCTTGGAAATATCTATGCAATGGTGTGATCCTCTGCCACACCTGAGAACTCTGCTTCTGCCATTTTCGAAATCAAAATGTCTCCCAAAACTTCATCAATACCACGCTAGAACACTCTGATATTTGTTTGCAAACTCAGAGTTTGGCCCAAGCATCCCCAGAGCTGCAACATGGGCTCTGATACCACTCTGTC
This sequence comes from Larix kaempferi, assembly GCA_027924585.1. Taxonomy (NCBI): domain Eukaryota; kingdom Viridiplantae; phylum Streptophyta; class Pinopsida; order Pinales; family Pinaceae; genus Larix; species Larix kaempferi. Next base: position 57,024,670 of record BSBM01000753.1, read on the forward strand.
ACATTCCCTCCCATCCATCAGATCCAGGGGAGAAAACATGACTATCATTCCAGGGCTTATTTGGTAAACTCAGCCCCATTCATCGCTCAGAAATTCATGATAAACAAATAATTTTGCGTGCAGACTCATACTCAATATAAGCATAGTGGAAATAAACATTATCCACACACAACTACATCAAGCATTCTGCATACCAATAACAGTCATCAAAATAAACATTGTAGAGCACAAAATTAACATAATTCAAACCACAAAGAATACTTATCTTTAAGATGAATCTGTCCAACAAATAGCTATGTGAGGGCAACGTTCCACCCAACCATAGGTCTCTATCCAGTTTGTATTCTTTCAGCTGAGAGACCACCCCTGAGCTGGGATGTGTATCCAATAAGGAGGAACTAGTCAAGCTCACTCACAGCCATGGTTTCACACAAACAGTCATGCTAATCCAACACACATTTGAGTTTATCAAGCATGCAAGAGACCAAAGAGGAGGATGCTAAGCTAGTGAGCTCAACCACAGAGCTACAAACATCACAATTAAACTCAAACAGTCATGGCACCCACAATACCTACCACACCCAACACAAGGAAGGTCCCCTTCTCTGCTACACAGTTCCTCAGGCGTCCCTTCCCTTCAGTGCTCTTCAGGGTGGGCATAGAAAGGTCTAGCTGCTAATTTATTTTTGAGATTCTAACCTTCACTGAGTTTATCAAGCAATCAAATCCTTTGTTCAAACATTCACACTTGGATTCTCACAATTCGATGACCAAATAACTCAATCCCGTAATTGGATTTCTAGGCTATAAAGACTGGGTTTCCCAATGGATTTCGGGGCATCTAATACTCTCAATTTCGCCCCAAGGTTCATATATATGGATCCCCCATTGGATTTCACCGTCAATACCAAATTCTGGGCGTTTATGGCACTTCAAAACGTGGGTTAATTCACAGTTGCGATTTCTGGTTTTTCTCACTGTTGGGCATGTGTAATGGATGAAAACGGAAGCTTGGATGTTCAACAATGGAATGGGAATGAGAAAGAACCAACTCCCATGAGGTAGGATGACTTGTGGTACAAGAAAAACAAATCCCATACCTGCCATACAAATTTCTGGGTTGCCCATGCTCCATTGAAGCCATGAACTGATTTCTCAACAACTTTCTTACAATTGAATTAAATGTCAGCAGGGAAAGTCAAATGGGTTCTCAAAATGACATTTGGCAGCCTATGGTTCAATCCCACAACCCCCCCACCACTCCCTAGTGGAATACACATGGCCCCTTCTCATTAATTGCTTCCATAGCCAGTTTTGGTATTTTATTGAAATATTAACATTTACATCCATTTACAATATTTCATGGATTAATAGCGCATGCGTAGTAAAATATCAACTACTTTCCTTTTTAATAAAATCCAAGCATACACTAGTGGGGCCTTGGCCTTGAGCTCCATGCTAGGGAAACATACATTGCATGTACACAATATTTACATTAAAAGCCAATATATCATAAGGGTCAAAATTGAGGTATTACACTTAGGATTCCCTTTGGACTATATTTCCTTGAATATGAACATAAATACTCACCTCGAGACTAGGAAATTTTAGTAATAGTACATGCCTTGAAGACATGGCAACATTATTTGATTGCTAGGAAGTTTGAATTACAAATACATCATGACCTTGAGATACTTATACTCAACCACAATCGAATGCTAGGAAATGGTGTTGGGTGGATTTTTTGAACGATTGTATGATATATTGCACATATAAGGAAAAAGGAACTAGGTGGTAAATGCCTTGAGTTGAAGACGACATATAGACATAATCTCACAAACATCGTAAGATTTGAAGACAACGATCAAGATATGATCCAAAGATAATAAGTGAAACCAAGAGGTGTGTCAATCTCTATTAAGAAAGGAGAACTACACCAAGAAGGAAATAAAAAAGTATAAGGATTATCATTTAACCAAAAATGTGATGCTCATATGGAAGAAACAAATTTATGTATTGGATTAGATGAAATTGAGGAGGTTGGTGTTCCACGAGGGCCATGATACCTTATAATTAAGACACTCAAGATATCAAAAGATGTATCTAAGTATGAAGGAGGTGTATTAGTGGCTAGATAAAATTTGGATTATGTGGCCAAGTGACTTAAATTCTTGCAAATTAAGGTAGACCATTAGCCCTTGACCAAAACATTAAATTACATAAGCATACCATCTTGGAAATAGGAAGAAATATTGATGGACTCATTTCTAGATTACCAAGAACTTCCAAGAGCAATGATACCATTTTAGTAGTAATTGACCATCAATCTAAGATAACACATTTCATTTTGGTCAAGATTGCTCATTAAGCATGTGATATTGCCTAAATCTTTATTCGAGAAGTGGTAACACTACATGGAGTGCCAAAAGTGATAGTGTAACACCCCTAATACATGTTTTTTTTCTATACTTCATTGAGGATCTGATTATTATCGATGCTTAATTGTTTATGATGAACACTAATTTTTTATTGGGGGATGATCCTTTGGACTCATTATTGTTAGAGATAGTGGTATCTCGGGATGTCTTCCATAATTCATATGCCTTGCATGGAGGTACATCAACAATATAGGCATCATAATGGATTAGAGGGTGATATGCACTCTACTTAATGGTATGAATCCAATAGTGGATTCATGCGGACCTTCCGAAGTGTTTTGCCTCATGCATGCATGAGTTTTGCATGTACAACTGTTAATTAAAAATGCACGCAAAAGTGAGTTTTTGCATCCACTCATATTAGGTTTTTGTTAAACCTAATTGATCAGTGAGATGTTATTAAGAGGCAGGAGGTCATCAGCAGAGATTACTCAACAGACTAGTTAGAGAGTGATCAGTCAGAGTCAGGAGGGCGCATAGTGCATGTAACATACCCAATACTTGAGACATTTTATGTTTGGGAAAAAATATTGTCTTAACTTTTATTGTAATTTTTTTTATATTTGACCAGGTGGTCAAGGATGACTATAAATGCATAATATTATTATTTAATAAAATAAAATAGGAGACACTCACTCAAAGAGACTGTTGAAAGAGTGTTTATTGACCCACTAGGTGGAATGGAATCTGGGGTAGAAGGAAATGGACAAGTGGAAGCATCATGAACTCGTATAACTAGTTGTTGTTATGGGACAACTCCCTTGAATTGTGGTCAAAGTTCACTGGAATGAGGAACTGGAGATTGAGGCTCATTTATTGAAAACTAACCACTAAAACACCTAGGCATCTTTTATAAACCATCGAATTGAGTAGAGGCTCACACTTTTTCTGACGAGAAAATTTACCTTGTGGTTCTGCTATATGCACCAAAGGGATTCGATGAGGGGAAGCTATGTTTTGAATTGGAGTGTAAGTCTGTCTTATTTCTGTTGAGTGTAGAGGTTTTTGAGGTATATGCAAGTCTCCATTAATTGCTGAAGTACAACCTAAGTGCCTTGCTTCTACACAGAGTCTTCTACCTAGTGGTTCAATAAACATGATCGGGGGTCCAAGGAAGCAAATGATTTGGCTGCTTCTTCTGAAGAAGGTTGGGAGGAACAGGCCTCTTTGGGTGTTTGTCCACCCTATCTACATTATCAGTTTCTGCTTGTTTTTATTTCATTTCATTCCTATAACTTGTTTATCTTTTTCTGAAAACTGTTGAATGTCTTATATGTTTTCTATGAATAGCTCATCTATATCAAACAAGTTAGAAATAAATAGATTTTTTTTTTTAACTATTTTAGAATATTATGAATGGTCAGATTTATGAGTAGAATGAATGAAAATGTCTCCCTGTATTTTTCCTTTCGCATTTCAGCAATGTACTCTAGTACAGGGAGAAAAGTTAATTAACATAGATTGGATATGATCTCTAAGTAATGAAGAAAAGTAAAGTAGTTTTTTTTTATGTTGTTATCGAAAATCATTACTGTGATTACATAAGTAGTTCTGTCAGATATCTAGGTTAAAATTCCTAAATAGCAGAGTTCTTAGAATAAATAGCACAGACCAGAAATACATTATATATAATTATTCTATGTTCGAATTACATCTATAAAAGCAGTATAAGCTTCATAAACTGATAATAGAGTCATACAATGACAAAACATTTTTATCTCTGAATTCAGACATTAATCCGAATTAGCTGAATATTCAAATCCATAAACCCTATGAATTTTTACAGTAATAATACCTATACATTTGCTATATTATTATTTACAGAAAGAATGAAATATACATATCATATATTTACTTCTGTAAGCAGATTAACATTTACATAATATTCTTCATAAACCAAGTATCAAGTAAGAGCTTTAGTGCTAAGTTAAAACATCTTGGATAAACTATTAATTTCATAACTGAGTATACATTATATTAGAGATTACTTTTCCCTATCAAATTCACACATCATATATTATCGACATTATCTATACATTATATAGATTGAAACTATTCATACTTATCATAAAAATTAAACCCTTTTATTATACAGTCAGAGTTACAATATAATATAACAACAAACATAGTATGGGATAAACCTTGAAGTATTCACTTCTTTTTATTATCGTAGGGTTCCTTACTTTTAAAATGTTATAAATGCAAATAAAGGAAAGGCCATGGGTTCAAGCCTCGTCGAGGATGAATGCCCAATTTTGGCCCAATTTTACATTACAACCACAACATGTTTCGGATTCAAAACTTATGAGCTCACCCAAGCTTCCTATCATGATTTTTAAATAGTAATAAAATTAAAAACACAACGAACTACATTTTAATAGCATTACATTTTCCTTACTTTCAAACATTGAAAAGAGAAACATTAAAATGTCGGACCGAGACCTATAGTGGCTTGTCCGAAGTCTCGACAGCCTTAACTTTAAAACCAATAGCTACATTAATAATGTTACTCAGTTTCCAAACTACTATATCAGGGTTCGAGTTCCCTTCAGATAACATCTCTTACACAGTATTATAAACCAAGACGAGGGTACAAATCTCATATGGAGAGTTTTCCCAGTGTGTATATAAATATAACAAAACAATCAAAGTCCAAACCCTAGTATTACGAAAGATCCAGGGTTCAATCCTGAGACATATAAACGATAACATCCATTTGCCAAATCTTATAAAGATTATCATTTCCAAAACCGACGAGCATATAATTTTATTACACAGTACTTATATAGCATTTAAAAGACAAGGACGAAGAACAAAACTGAGAAAAACAGTATCATTTTATTTCATAACAGTTTTACAAAAACGTAGTAACACTGCCGAGGGTGCTCTATTAGAGACCTCATCCCTTTTAAATCCAACATCAACAGTGGACGAAATCCCAACAAGGCTTAAAGCCTAACAAACCCTAACTCTGCCCACGGCTTCCTTTGCAAAAAAAACCAACATTACAGAGGAACAAACTAAAAACTAAAACGACCTTCCTCGCTGAAAGAGGAAACTTCTTAGTATCAAAACCGAGGCTTACCATGGTTCCACGCCACTGGAGGCAAAAGTTTCACACCCTCGCACAGTCCAAGCAACGTAGGCATTGACTTAATTTATTCCATTAAAACGTATCGTGGTTAAAACATATTTAATTTAGAGACTGTAAGTTGTAACCGTAAACATTGAGGGTTTAACCACTTTAAAACTCACCTTACAGGTTTGGAACCCGGTCGAGTGGTAAGTGTTCAGGTACACAAGGTACTCCCAAAAAACCGAACACCTAGAGCAATCACTTCACACAAACAGATCACAGATCGATACACTGATGTTTTGACGTGGTTTAAACCCTCGTAAGGGAAACACTCCACGGCCCCGGCCAAATAGCTTCTACGAGACAATTTATTATGCATAGAAAGAAAGTTACAAATGAGCTTCTCATAATCGATCAACTTTCCAATGAACCTCCATGCTCTTTAAATAGAGATCATGGACTAACCGGGTGGTAAACCACGAATCAAGGGTAAGTATGATCTAAGAGAAGTTGAGCTGTCGGATCACTCTATGTGGGGAATATATCGTGACCGTCGGATTAAGTATTTACAAATGCATACTAAAGAAACACATTATTCCTAATGGATATATTACACAAGTTGATCTTAACTAACTCCTAAGTGTCTAAATATCCTAACATCCCCCCTTAAGAAGAACTTGGGATAGGATTGAAGGATTTACAAAAGTGACACTATTAGGAGAAGGAAAGAGGCATTAGAACCTATCCCCCCTTAATGACAAGTTCCTGAACTCCTAACATAGATTGAAGTTTAGAAAACTTCGCTCTTGTAAGAGACTTGGTGAAGATATCTGCAACTTGATCATCTGTAGGACAAAATAGTACTTCAAGAACACGATCATGAACAAGATTTATGATGAAGTGCATATGAAGCTCAATGTGTTTACTGCGTTGATGTAGGACTGAATCTTTGGCAAGCTTGATGGCACTTTGATTGTCGCACCAAAGTGGAGTAGGCTGCTGCTGTTCAAATCCAAACTCTGAAAAGATCTGTCGAAGCCATAAAGCTTCCTGACTGGAATTAACTGCGGCTCGATATTCTGCCTCTGTTGAAGAAAGAGCAAGAGCTTGTTGCTTCTTACAAGCCCAAGTAATAGGTCCAGATCCTAGACTGAAAACATAACCTGCAGTAGACTTTCGATCATCAGGATCGCCGGCCCAATATGAATCAGTGAAACCAACCAACAAAGGTTTCCCCCCTGTACTGTAATGAATCCCAAACTGAATTGTACCTCGAATATATTGAAGTATTCTTTTAGCTGCTTTCCAGTGACTTTCATGAGGTGTTTGCATATAACAGGAAACACGACCAACGACAAAGGAAAGGTCAGGACGGGAATGATTCAAGTATAAGAGACTACCAACAAGCTGATGATACAAGGTGGCATCTACTTCAGGTGAAGGACAAGTAGCAGAAATTTTGACTCCGGACTGGAAGGGAGAAGGAGCTGGTGTACAATCTTCCATGTGAAAGCGACAAAGAAGGTCACAAGCATACTTAGATTGAGAAATAAATATTCCTTCTTTGGTTTGCAGAACTTGGAGACCAAGAAAATAATGCAAATGTCCTAAGTCTGACATTTCAAAATTTTTCTTAAGACTGGATTTCACATGGGTTATAAGCTTAGGGTCACTACCAGTAAGAATAAGGTCATCAACATATAGAACAAGTATGATGAGATGGTTTTCTACTTTCTTGGTATATACATTGGGGTCAGAATGGCATCTAGAAAAATCAGTGTCAAGGAGAAAGCTATCCATTTTGGCATACCAAGCTCTAGGAGCTTACTTAAGGCCATATAAGGATTTCTTAAGGCGACATACAAGGCTAGAGTTATTCTGAACATATCCAGGAGGTTGTTCCATTTAAATTTCCTCCTGTAAATCACCATGTAAGAAGGCAGACTTGACATCCATTTGATGGACTTCCCAATTGTGTAAGGCTGCAAGGGAAAGAACAAGGCGGATGGAGTTCATTTTTGCGACAGGAGCAAAGGTTTCATTGTAGTCAATCCCTTCAACTTGGGAAAAACCTTTGGCAACTAACATTTCCTTAAGTCTTTCAACACTTCCATCTAATGCATACTTAGTTCTGTAGACCCATTTACATCTGACAAGTTTTCTTCCTTTTGGAAGAGGTACAAGATCCCAAGTATCGTTCGCCATTAAGGAACGATATTCTTCATCCATAGCTGCATCCCAATCTAGATTTCTTGAAGCTTCTGCAAAGGTTTCTGGATCATGATTCTCGGAAACTTGAGCCAAAAGAAAAGAGGATTGCTGAAACTAAGAACGTGTTCGACGTTGATCTCTAGGATCACTGGCAAGATCACCAGCTGCTTCACATGTTGAACAGACCCATCGAGGAAGCACTTGTGCTGGTGCAACTGGAGGAACATGAGCAGGTGGAGGTGGATTTTCATCCTCACTGTCATCATCAGAAAATGGAATTGGAAACCTATCAAGAAAGTTGGAAGAAGAAGGCACAAACGTCGAATCAAGCTCGCAGGCCAAAGATGGCACAATCGCCGAGTTAGGCTTGCAGGCCAAGAGATTTTCATGAGAATGTGTTTGAAGAAGTCTATAACCTTTTACATCTTCAGAATATCCAACAAATATGCACTTTTCACTTTTAGGCTACAATGCTTTCCGCTTTTCATCCGGAATGTGAGCCCATGCTTCACTATCAAACACACGGAAGTGACTTACATCTAGTTTAATTTTACTCCATGCTTCTTCTAGTGTGATACCTTGTAACGCTTTAGTGGGGGTGCAATTAACTATGTAATTTGTACAATTTATGGCTTCAGCCCAAAATTGAAGACTTAGTCCCTTAGATTGGATCATACAATTAGACATTTCTTTTAAAGTGTGGTTCTTCCGTTCAGCTACACCATTTTGTTGTGGAGTATATGGAACAGTGTGTTGTTGTTGTATTCCTTGTTCAGTGTAGAAAGTAGTGAACTTTTTGTTAACATATTCTCCCCCATTGTCAGATCTTAACTTAATAATTTGATGACCAGATTGTTTTTCAACAAGGGCCTTGTAGGCCAAGAACATGTTAAATACTTCGCTCTTAATTTTTAGGAAATAAACCCAAGTGCGTCTGGTGTAATCATCAATGAAAGTTAAGAAATACTTGAAACCAGAAAAGGAAGCAGATGGAAGAGGACCATACAAGTCACTATGCACAAGCTCCAAGGGAACCGAGGCATGCCAAGAGGCACGTTTGTCAAAACTATCCCGATGATGTTTTCCGAGTACACAACCAGAATAAACACCATCCCTGCATGATACCATCCGAAGACCTGTCACCATATTGTCTTTACATAGTTGTTGCAATGAGCGATAATTTAAGTGACGAAATCGCTCATGCCAAAGTTTGCTCAAGTTATCACTATGAGCAACAAAAACTGAAAGAAAAGGTGATGACCCAAAATTGTTAAATTTGTACAACCTATTAATATCATCAACAATTCCGGTAGCTAGGACCTGTTGAGGATCTTTAAAATCCTTGATTACAACTTGGTGAGGTGTAAACGTCACAATTTTACCTTCACCAGAATGAGTGATTTGAGAGACTAATAACAAATTGCAGGAAATTCTTGGAACACATAGTACATCACTAAAATGACCATTATCTACTGGAACTGTTCCAGCTACTACAACACTTAGAGATCTATCATCACCAACAAATATTTGTTTGGTGTTACATTCATGCATAGTAGAAAAGATGGCTTGATCCTTAGCCATATGATAAGATGCTCCAGAATCAATGAGCCATTCATTTGAAGTAGAAGAAGAAGATGCATTATAAGAATAACCAGAAGCACAAAGTGCATGTCCATGAGAGGTAGATTCTGAAGACGAATCTAAGCTGATGTGGTGCTTCTTCATTGCTGCTTCCAAGGCTACCATCTTCTTGAAACACTTAGATTCATCATGATTATCTTTCCCGCAATAGTTGCAATGACGCTCAGTCTTCTTGCCTTTTGGCTTGGATCCTTTGTCATTTTTTAAAGAAGGAGCTGACGGAGAGGGTTTTGGACCCTTATTTGACTTATTATTGTGAAAATTTTGTTTCGTGGGAGGCTTGGACTTTTCTTTCTATTGGGACAATAAGGCTTTCCCAGATGTATCTGCATTGTTAATTATTCCAAGATAAATGAGCTTATCTTGCTCTCTAATCAAGGAATTACAAAAGGATTCAAGAGTAGGCTCTTGACAGCTAGCTGCATTTAAGGATTCTTTCATGGATTAAAATGTAGATACAAAAACAGAATATGCAAGTCCAAGTTTGGAAAGAATATGATAAATGCATTGTTTGTCTTCCCTCTTAATCTTACATTCTGCACATAAGAGTTTAAGAGTTTTGTACTTAGATAAATAATCTTAAATGCATGAAAAATCACTTGGATTTAAATAAATCAACTCATTTTCGAGTTGATGATCTCGAATTTCATTGTGTTTACCAAACATAGATTCCAACTTGTCCAAATCAGCATCGGGTTCATCAATTCCAGATATGTGGAATCACAAATCAGTAAAGATTGACATCCCAATCAATCCATGAGCTTCATCACATCTACTTTCCCATTTGATTTTTTAATCATCATCAGTAGGTTTTGTTTCTTTCCCTGAGGTAATTCTGAAAAGTCCTCTACTTCGTAGAACATCCTTCATACGAGATTTCCATGAGAAATAGTTGGAATTGGTAAATAGAATATCACAAGGGGTGGCCATATTTATAAATTAATGGTTGTAAAAACATAAACATGTAGTTTGGATGCGAAGAGCTCGAAAAAATAGGTGATTTAAAAAAAACGACACTGAAAACTGACTTCGGATGATGAAGTTATGCTTGAACAAAGAAAATGTTGAACATGTCCCCAATAGTGACATGGCACATAGAGAATGACCAACTAAAAAAAAGAACCCCCTCTCTTCCTAAGATGAACCTTTGACAATCACTTTACAATTATGTTGTTTTAAGTGAATCACTTTTATAAAATAAGTGATTTCACTTTTACAATGATTTACTTTAAATAGTGTAGCAATAAAAATAACTTCAGTGACTCACTTTGTGTTTTTATTTTTTATTATTTAAGTGAGATGCACTTTTACAATAAAGTAACTTGAAAATAGAAATTGCATGCACTTTGCCTTTTAAAAGTAACTTCCTAAGACTTGAACTCAAGACCTAATAAGGAATAAAGCAACTTTGAACCAAGTGAGCTAGATTAAAAAGTATGTAAAATATGGGAATAAGAAATGGGGCTTTTTTATTTATTTATTTTTACTCTTCTTGCTCGGTTTCCGTGTTTGCCTTTTTTCCTACAAATCACACCACAAACCGAAACAAAAAAAACTTTTCCACACTTGTGGAGTTAGATCTTGTTAGCTTGCCCGGAAAGTCTACGTTTTCTCTCTGTTTCTGATTTGCCGAGATCGCACAAGGTGCACGGCAAAGAACATACGCAGCCGAGAAAAACCCTTTCCCTTTATGTTTCTGATTTGCCGAGATCGCGCAAGGTGCACGACAAAGAGCATATGCAGATAGGGAAAGAAACAATCCGAAACAAAAAAAAAATCTAACAGTAAAAACTGATAAAATATGAGATTTTTTTTCTTTAAAATAAAAAATAAAAAAAATGCGTCACTGTAACATTATACCTTCAGATCTGATGAAATACGCGTTTCTGAAGCAACCGGGAACCATTTTCAATCAAACGAAAACTATTTCCCAATGGAAACGCTGCTCCGGACGCAATGGAAAACCTTCCACAACCCAAAAATGCACAGAAATACCAGAACCATAAACCCTTTCGAGTTTCAACTTTCGAGTTTGGGCAACAACAGTTCAAGATCTAGATCATAACCGGAAGTGGCTCTTCATAAAAGATCTGATACCATGTTTAGGTACACAGGGTAGTCCCAAAAGACCGAACACCTAGAGCAACCACTTCACACAAACAGATCACAGATCGATACACCAATGTTTTAACGAGGTTTAAACCCTCGTAAGGGAAACACTCCACGACCCTGGCCAAATAGCTTCTACGGGACAATTTATTATGCAAAGAAAGAAAGTTACAAATGAGCTTCTCATAATTGATCAACTTTCCAATGACCCTCCATCCTCTTTAAATAGAGATCATAGACCAATCGGGTGGTAATCCACGAATCAAGGGTATGTATGATCTAAGAGAAGTTGAGCCGTCGGATCACTCTATGTCAGGAACATATCGTGACTGTCGGATTAAGTATTTACAAATGCATACTAAGGAAACACACTTTTCCTAATGGATATATTACACAAGTTGATCTTAACTAACTCCTAAGTGTCTAAATATCCTAACATAGCCTCTTAAGAACAACTTGGGATATCATCATCAGTAGGTTTTGTTTCTTTCCCTGAGGTAATTCTGAAAAGTCCTATATTTCATAGAACATCCTCCATACGAGATTTCCATGAGAAATAGTTGGAATTGGTAAATAGAATATCCCAAGAGGCGGCCATATTTATAAATTAATGGTTGTAAAAACATAAACCAGTAGTCTGGATGTGAAGAGCTTGAAAAAATAGGCGGTTTAAAAAAAACAGCACTTAAAACTGACTTCGGGTGATAAAGTTATGCTTGAACAAAGAAAATGCTGAAGATGTCCCCAATAGTGACATGGCACATAGAGAATGACCAGCTAAAAAAAAGAACCCCCCTCTTCCCAAGATGAACCTTTGACAATCACTTTACAATAAAGTTGTTTTAAGTGAATCACTTTTATAAAATAAGTGATTTCACTTTTACAATGATTTACTTTAAATAGTGTAGCAATAAAAATAACTTAAGTGACTCACTTTGTGTTTTTATTTTTTATTATTTAAGTGAGATGCACTTTTACAGTAAAGTAACTTGAAAATAGAAATTGCATGCACTTTTCATTTTAAAAATAACTTCCTAAGACTTGAACTTAAGACCTAATAAGGAATAAAGCAACTTTGAACCAAGTGAGCTAGATTAAAAGGTATGTAAAATATGGGAATGAGAAAGGGGGATTTTTTTTTTTTTTTACTCTTCTTGCTCAATTTCCGTGTTTGCCTTTTTTCCTACAAATCACACCACAAACCGAAAAAAAAAAAAAAAATCACACTTGTGGAGTTAGATCTCGTTAGCTTGTTCGGAAAGTCTACGTTTTCTCTCTGTTTCTGATTTGCCGAGTTTGCACAAGGTGCACGGCAAAGAGCATATGCAGCCGAGAAAAACCCTTTCCCTTTATGTTTCTGATTTGCCGAGATCACGCAAGGTGCACGACAAAGAGCATACGCAGACAGGGAAAGCAACAATCCGAAACAAAAAAAAAATCTAATAGTTAAAACTGATCAAATAAGAGATTTTTTTTCTTTAAAATAGAAAATAAAAAAAATGCGTCACTGTAACATTATACCTTCAGATATGATGAAATACGCGTTTCTGAAGCAGCCGGGAACCGTTTTCAATCAAACGAAAACTATTTCCCAATGGAAACGCTGCTCCGGACGCAATGGAAAACCTTCCATAGCCCATAAATGCACAAAAATACCAGAACCATAAACCCTTTCCAGTTTCGGCTTTCGAGTTTCGGCAACAACAGTTCAAGATCTAGATCATAACCAGAAGTGGCTCTTCATAAAAGCTCTGATACCATGTTTAGGTACATAGGGTACTCCCAAAATATCGAACACCTAGAGCAACCACTTCACACAAACAGATCACAAATCGATACACCGATGTTTTAATGAGGTTTAAACCCTCATAAAGGAAACACTCCACGGTCTTGGTCAAATAGCTTCTACGGGACAATTTATTATGCAAAGAAAGAAAGTTACAAATGAGATTCTCATAATCGATCAAATTTCCAATGACCCTCCATCCTTTTTAAATAGAGATCATGGACCAATCAGGTGGTAAGCCACGAATCAAGGGTACGTATGATCTAAGAGAAGTTGAGTCGTCGGATCACTCTATGTCAGGAACATATCGTGACTGTCGGATTAAGTATTTACAAATGCATACTAATACATACTAAAGAAACACACTTTTCCTAATGGATATATTACACAAGTTTATCTTAACTAACTCCTAAATGTCTAAATATCCTTACATACCCCCTTAAGAACAACTTGGGATATCATCATCAGTAGGTTTTGTTTCTTTCCCTGAGGTAATTCTGAAAAGTCATCTACTTCATAGAACATCCTCCATACGAGATTTCCATGAGAAATAGTTGGAATTGATAAATAGAATATCACAAGAGGCAGCCATATTTATAAATTAATGGTTGTAAAAACATAAACCAGTAGTCTGGATGTGAAGAGCTCGAAAAAATAGGCGGTTTAAAAAAAAACGACACATAGAGAATGACCAGCTAAAAAAAAAAAACCCTCTCTTCCCAAGATGAACCTTTGACAATTACTTTACAATAAAGTTGTTTTAAGTGAATCACTTTTATAAAATAAGTGATTTCATTTTTACAATGATTTACTTTAAATAGGGCAGCAATAAAAATAACTTAAGTGACTCACTTTGTGTTTTTATTTTTTATTATTTAAGTGAGATGCACTTTTACAATAAAATAACTTGAAAATAGAAATTGCATGCACTTTGCCTTTTAAAAGTAACTTCCTAAGACTTGAACTCAAGACCTAATAAGGAATAAAGCAACTTTGAACTAAGTGAGTTAGATTAAAAGGTATATAAAATATGGGAATGAGAAAGGGGTTTTTTTTTTACTCTTCTTTCTCGGTTTCCGTGCTTGCCTTTTTTCTTACAAATTACACCACAAACCGAAACAAAAAAAAAAATTCACACTTGTAGAGTTAGATCTCATTAGCTTGCCCGGAAAGTCTACGTTTTCTCTCTGTTTCTGATTTGCTGAGATCGCACAAGGTGCACGGCAAAGAGCATACGCAGCCGAGAAAAACCCTTTCCCTTTATGTTTTTGATTTGCCGAGTTCGCGCAGGGTGCATGACAAAGAGCATACGCAGACAGGGAAAACAAAAATCCGAAACAAAAAAAAAACTAATAGTAAAAACTGATAAAATATGAGATTTTTTTTCTTTAAAATAGAAAATAAAAAAAAATGCGTCACTGTAACATTATATCTTCATATCTGATGAAATACACGTTTTTGAAGCAACCGGGAACCAACCGTTTTCAATCAAACGAAAACTATTTCCCAATGGAAACGGTGCTCCGGACGCAATAGAAAACCTTCCACGGCCCAGAAATGCACATAAATACCAGAACCATAAACCCTTTCGAGTTTCGGCAACAACAGTTCAAGATCTAGATCATAACCAGAAGCGGCTCTTCATAAAAGATCTGATACCATGTTTAGGTGCACAGGGTACTCCCAAAAGACCGAACACCTAGAGCAACCACTTCACACAAACAGATCACAGATCGATACACCGATGTTTTAACGAGGTTTAAACCCTCGTAAGGGAAACACTCCACAGCCCTGGCCAAATAGCTTCTACGGGACAATTTATTATGCAAAGAAAGAAAGTTACAAATGAGCTTCTCATAATCGATCAACTTTCCAATGACCCTCCATCCTCTTTAAATAGAGATCATGGACCAATCAGGTGGTAAGCCCTGAATCAAGGGTAAGTATGATCTAAGAGAAGTTGAGCAATCGGATCACTCTATGTCAGGAACATATTGTGACCATCGGATTAAGTATTTACAAATACATACTAATGCATACTAAAGAAACACACTTTTCCTAATGGATATATTACAGAAGTTGATCTTAACTAACTCCTAAGTGTCTAAATATCCTAACATACCCCATTAAGAACAACTTGGGATAGTGTTACAAAGACCCACTTTACTATAGTTTCAACATAGTTTCATTTACACATTTTATTATAGCGTCGACTGGAAATGCATGACCCATTATTACATAGTTAAACCATAACATTTCGAATACCCTAAAGTTATAAACACCAAAGTCACCTTTACAATGGATTTAATATGTCAACTAGTAGGTTAAGAACTTATCCATTATCTTTTGCTAAGGCTGTAGACTGTCACACTAGAATGAGTTCATTAAAACTAGATCGATGAAGAATCACTTGGTCACCTTGGACCTTAATGCATTTTTAACTTCGCACATCAATTATTGAACTATTATGTATTTGTAATCCTTGGTGTGGAACGTACATAGTCACTACTTTAATAAAGTTAGGGTCTGCGATATTCTCACATAAGGCCAAGAGAAAACATCGCACCATCTCATCAAACTAGAAGTATGCAACCTGTAACGTGGACAGTTAGAGAGATGATGCTTTAGATTAAAGCTAAGTAAGCCTCATAATCGTACTTCAGAATCCAACCACCAACAAGAAGTAAATTATACATAACAACTTACCAATAAATAAATAATATCATAAGTACCAACTATCAGACCTTAACACAAAGTACAACCAAAGTATATTATGATCACAGCTGCATGTAGAGCTATAACATAAATATCACACACCATATGAAAATACAATAACTTCATAAGTTATAGTATCGCAATACTATGTTCCATGTGGTATAGAATGCGTAAATCAACAAGTAACGACACTAACTATTTGTTACGATAGTTACAACTGATATAGGAGTATTAATGCATTTAATTGTCGACAAGACAATTAAAAATCTTTAAAAATAAATACATGTTGTAATTAAATTATTATTGATTTCATTTATTATTAGACATTTATTACTTCCGCACAACATTTAATGCTAACTTTAATGTTTAGGAAAAATTTTAAAATTTACGAATTTTTGGGATGTTACATGTGGTATCAGAGCGCGAATTCAAACTCTAGGCCTGAAATAGGCTCACGCATGCAAACAGAAAATGAAAACATAAAAACTTAGTTACTAACTTTTGTTTAAATTTGTTTCTATACAAAACAGTTTTTTATATTTTATTGCAAGTATGGAAATACCGGAAGAATCCGCAGAGGACAGATCTCATCGTATTGAACATAATAATAACGAACATGAGAATGTTAACGAAGAAATGTATGTATAACTGAATGATCAGTCATCTAAACTTTTACGTACAATTAAGGACTTAAAAGATGAAATAAAAACTGTAAAAGAAGAGAATGAAAGAATTTTAAGGGCACAAGGAACTAAATCAGATTTTACTAGAAAATTGTCATAATGGTGAAAAAGATAAGAGGACATAAATGAAATCTGAGTCTAGAACAAGGTCCTATAAACACAAAGATAAGAAGGTAAAATATTATAAAAGTGACAGTGATTCATCTTTTAAATCTGATGATAAAACTTATAACAAAAAACATAATTATGAATGGGACAGCAGTGACAGTGACAGCAGTCCCAAGAAAAGAAAGCATAAGCCTTATGAACAAACTTCACGAGAGTTTAAAAAGATTAAACCTCCAACATTAAATGGCGAAAATGAAAAGGGTGAGGCAGTCGAAGCATGGTTGTCCGGTATGAAGAAGTATTTTTAGATTTATGATTATTCATCTTAGTTAAAAGCTAAAATGGCCATATACAATCTGACCGGAAAGACAGATATTTGGTGGCAGGATCTTAAAAAAGTTAAAAGCATTAAAGAGAGTAATATAAAATGGAGTGCATTTAAGAAACTATTTAAGAAAAAAAAATTGTCCGAACAGTATTATGAAGATATGGCAAAGAGTTTTATGACTTAAAATTGTGTTCTATGAGTATGAAGGAGTTGAGCAGCAAGGTCCTCAATCTGTTGAGGTATGTACCTTACTTAGTTGAAGAAAAACCTAAGGTACAAAGGTTTTTGACTTGTCTACCTTTCAACATAAATGACAGAATTGAGTATGGCAACCCTTCAACTCTGGAAGAGGCCATGAGAAAGACTAACTTCTGTTTTGAGCAAAACAGAAAAAGAGAAGGAATATCTCGCTGGAGAAATAACAAATCTAGTAATTTTGAGCATAAAAAGAAAAGCTTTAATCAGAATTTTAGAAATATCAAGAAAAATTTTAATAACAAAAATTTTCAAAGTAATAATTACAAAGGTAATGCACCACAGAATTACACAGCTACAATAAATGTACCTAATAATAATAATAACAATATTAATAATGCCAGGAATAATGAACAAAGGCCACCTTTAAAATGTTATGATTGTAATGGACCGCATACTAGAGATAACTACCCACTCAAAAGTAAGACAGTCAGCAACATTCACACCATGCAAGCGGAACCGACAACTGGTGATGTAGCAAGAGAAATGCATAGAATTAATGCAGTAGTGGAAAATCGACAAGCAGACCATCAAACTTCTATGGTCCAGAGGATCGAAGGTATGATACAAAACAAAGTTATTTCTATTTTAATTGATCCAAGTGCAAGTTTGAGTTACATATCACTTGATTTAGTGAAAAGTTGCAAGTTAAAAGTAGAAAATTTTGATAAATCATGGTTGGCTCAGTTAGCAACAGGCACCAAAAGAAAAGTTGTAGAGTTTGTTAAAAGTTGTGATTTGTTTATGAGTCAGTTGAAGACGCAAGTTAAATTGAATATTTTCCCATTAGGGTCATATGATATATTAATAGGAATGAACTGGCTTGAACATCATAGGGTAATACTTAACTGTTTTGAAAAGTCTTTTACTTATTTGAATAATGAAGGGAAAACTGAAACAGTAAAAGGAATTCCTAGGAAAACATCTGTTAGACAAATTTCTGCTTTACAAGTAAAGAAAGTTGTAAGAAAAAGGTGTAAAATGTTTGCTATAAATGTGATTAATGAAGAACATTCATCTAAGGAAAATAAAATAAAATTGGAAGACATACCTATTCTTAAGGACTTTTCTGATGTATTCCCGAAAGAAATTCCAGGACTACCTTCGAAAAGGGAACTAGATTTCACCATTGAGTTAGTACCAGGTGCAGTACCAAACTCAAAGGCTCTTTACAGAAAAAACATTCTGGAATTAAATGAACTGAAATCTCAGCTAAAAGAACTAATTGATAAGAACTACATAAGGCCTAGTGTGTCTCCTTAGGGAGCACCGGTTATATTTGTTAAAAAGAAGGACAATACCTTATGTCTATGTATAGACTACCGTCAACTTAATAAAATGACTATTAAAAATCGATATCCTTTGCCCCACATTGATGATCTATTCGATCAAGTACGCATAGCAACGATATTCACTAAGATAGGCTTGAGGTCTGGATACCATCAAGTTAGGATAAATGATGAAGACATTTTTAAAACAGCTTTCAGGACCCGTTATGGGAACTACGAGTTCGTAGTTATGCCTTTTCGGCTAACTAACGCACCGACAGTCTTCATGTGTTTAATGAATAACATTCTGCACAAGTACATAGATAAGTTTGCAATTGTATTTATTGATGATATTTTAATTTATTCTAAAACTAAAGAACACAACGAACACTTAAGAATAATTCTGCAAGTTTTAAGAGAACATCAGCTTTATGCTAAGTTTAGTAAATGTGACTTTTATAAAAGATAAAATACAGTACTTAGGTCACATAATATCTAAAGACGGAATTTCTGTCGACCCAGATAAAATAAGAGCAATTAACGAGTGGCCTGTCCCTAAAGACGTAACTGACATACGGTCATTTATGGGGATAACAGGTTACTACAGAAAATTTATTAAAGGATTCTCCAGAATTGCGAATCCCATAACTTCTTTGAAGAAGAAGGGAAAGAAATTCGTCTGGGATCAAAAATGCGAAGAAAGCTTTAAGAAATTAAAGGAATTATTAACAACGGCACCTATATTAAAAATTGTTGTTCCAAATAAGGACTTTGTTGTATGCACTGATGCATGCAACGATGAACTTGGTGGGGTCTTAACTCAAGAAGGTCATGTCATAACATATGAGTCTAGGAAGCTAAAAATTCACGAAAAGAACTACGCAACTTACGATCTAGAATTGGAAGCTGTGATACATGCACTAAAGATGTGGCGCCATCACTTCATTGGAAGAAAATTTTCACTAATGACAGATAATAAAGGTTTAAAATACTTGTTGGATCAGACAAATATTAATGCAAGACAAGCTAGGTGGCTAGCTTTCCTTAGCGAATACAATTTCGAGATTCAACACATTAAGGGTAAAGAAAACAAGGTTGTTGATGCCTTGAGTAGAAATGCTAAATTAAATTTTGTGGCAGCAATCAGCACATATAAAACAAATCTGAAAAATCAGATCGAAGAAGGAATTAAAGAAGATGAAAATTACCAGAAATTACATGATAAAATTGTTGAAAATGTATCTGAAAATTTAATAACAGATTACAACATTAACGAAAAAGGTTTAATGACTTATAAAAACAAAATTTATGTGCCTAATGTGTCAAAAGTTAAACTGCTGATTTTGGATGAAATTCATAAAAGTCCTTATTCGAGACACCCCTGGTTATCAGAAAATGATAACTATGTTGAGAAAATTAATTTTGGCCAAACATGAAAAACAAAGTGGCTAAATATATAGCTAGGTGTTTTGAATGTCAAACAATTAAAGATGAGCATCAATACCCAGCTGGCCTATTGCAGCCATTGCCAATTCCGGAATGGCAGTGGGAAATTATAAGTATTGATTTTATAATTGGTTTTCCTAAGAACCAAAAACAGAATGACTCAATAATGGTGGTCATGGATAAACTTAGTAAAGATGCTCATTTTATTCATGTTAAGACTACTTTTAAAGCCCATAACATTGTTGATGTGTTTATGAAGCAAATCTTTCGCTTACACGGAATTCCAAAAGTAATTATTTATGATCGAGATTCTAAGTTTACTGGAAATTTCTGGACAACATTGTTTAAAGGTCTAAATACTAAATTAAATTTCAATACTTCTTTTCACCCACAAACTGACGGAAAAACGGAAAGAGTAAATCATATTTTAGAAGACATGTTAAGAATGTATGTTAAAGATCAGCCAACTAAATGGGAAGATTATTTACATTTAGTTGAATTTGCTTACAATAACCATTATCAAGCTTCTACTAGACTTAGTCCATTTGAAATTTTATATGGAAGGAAATGCTGTACTCTTATTTCTTGGGATAATCCCATTGACAGATTAATGCTAGGACCAAATTTGTTAAGAGAGATGCAACTAACCATGAAATAGGTACAAGGTTATTTAAAAATTGCACAAGATAGACAAAAAAGTTATGCAGATCTAAAACAGACTGAAAGGGAGTTTCAAGTTGGAGATCATGTTTTTGTAAAGGTAAAACCCAAGAAAAGTTATTTTAAGCTTGGGAGTTGTGCTAAACTAGCACCAAGGTACTGTGGACCATTCGAAGTCCTATCAAGGATCGGACCAATGGCATATTAGTTAGCTTTACCATCTAACTTAATAATACATAATGTTTTTCACATTTATGTTTTAAAGAAGTATGTGCATGATGCTACTCATGTGTTGAATTGGAATGACATACAGGTGGAGCCCGAAGGAGATTTTCAGGTGGAACCGGACTGTATTATTGACAGGAGAGAAATTATGCTCTATAATTGTACCATAAGGCAGGTAAAGGTGCAATGGAAAGACCTTAGCCCTGATGAAGCTACTTGGGAATTGGAGAGTAATATGCGGACAACATATCCAATTCTGTTCCAGGGAGGCTCTGATGAAGAATAAGCAACATCGAGGACGATGTTGAGCCTAAGTGGGGGTGTTTGTAACATACCCAATACTTGAGACATTTTATGTTTGGGAAAAAACATTGTCTTAACTTTTATTGTAACGTTTTTATATTTGACCAGGTGGTCAAGGATGACTATAAATGCATAATATTATTATTTAATAAAATAAAATAGGAGACACTCACCCAAAGAGACTGTTGAAAGAATGTTTACTGACTAGCTAGATGGAATGGAATCTAGGGTAGAAGGCAATGGACAAGTGGAAGCATCATGAACTCAATAACTAGTTGTTGTTATGGGACAACTCCTTTGAATTGTGGTCAAAGTTCCTTGGAATGAGGAACTGGAGTTTGAGGCTCATTTATTGAAAACTGACCACTAAAAGACCTAGGTATCTTTTATAGGCCATCGAATTGAGCAGAGGCTCACACTTTTTCTGACGAGAAAATTTACCTTGTGGTTCTGCTGTATGCACATAAGAGATTCGATGAGGGGAAGCCATGTTTTGAGTTGGAGTATAATTTTGTCTTATTTCTGCTGAGTGCAGAGATTTTTGAGGTGTATGCAAGTCTCCATTAATTGTTGAAGTACAACCTAAGTGCCTTGCTTCTACACAGATTCGTTTACCTAGTGGTTCAGTAAATATGCTCAGGGGTCCAAGGGAACAAGTGATTTGGCTGCTTCTTGTGGAGAAGGTTGGGAGGAACATGTGTCTTTGGGTGTTTGTCCACCCTATCTACATTATCAGGTTCTACTTGTTTTTATTTCATTTCATTCCTATAACTTGTTTATCTTTTTCTGAAAACTGTTGAATGCCTTATATGTTTTCTATGAATAGCTCATCTATATCAGACAGGTTAGAAAGAAATAGATTATGTTTTGCTAAATCGTTTCGGAATATTATGAATCATCAGATTTATGAGTAGAATGAATGAAAATGTCTCCCTGTATTTTTCCTTTTGCATTTTAGCGATGTACTCTAGTACAAGGAGAAAACTTAATTAACATAGATTGGATATGATCTCTAAGTAATGAAGAAAAGTAAAGTAGTTTGTGTTTATGTTGTTATCGAAAATCATTATTGTGATTACATAAGTAGTTCTATCAAATATCCAGGTTAAAATTTCTAAATAGCAGAGTTCTTTGAATAAATAGCATAGACCAGAAATACATTATATATAATGATTCTATGTTCGAATTACATCTATAAAAGCAGTATAAGCTTCATAAACTGATAGTAGAGTCATACACTGACAAAACATTTTTATCTCTGAATTCAGACATTAATCCGAATTAGCTGAATATTCAAATCCATAATCCCTATGAATATTTACAATAATAATACCTGTACATTTGCTAGATTATTAGTTACAAAAAGAATGAAATATACATATCATATATTTACTTCTGTAAGCAGATTAACATTTACACGATCTTCTTCATAAACGAAGTATCAAGTAAGAGCTTTAGTGCTAAATAAAAACATCTTGGATAAAATACTAATTTTATAACTGAGTATACATTATATTAGAGATTACTTTTCCCTATCAAATTCACACATCATATACTATCGACAGTATCTATACATTATATATATCGAAACTATTCATACTTATCATAAAAATTAAACCATTTTATTATACAGTCAGAGTTACAATATAATATAACAACAAACATAGTATGGGATAAACCCTGAAGTATTCACTTCTTTTTATTATTATAGAGTTCCTTACTTTTAAAATGTTAAAATGAAAATAAAGGAAAAGGCCACGGGTTCAAGCCTCGTCGAGGATGAATTCCCAGTTTTGGCCCAATTTTACATTACAACCACAACATGTTTCGGGTTCAAAACTTATGACCTCACCCAAGCTTCCTATCATGATTTTTAAACAGTAATCAAATTAAAAACACAACGAACTACATTTGAATAACATTACATTTTCCATACTTTCAAACATTGAAAAGAGAAACATTAAAATACCGGACTGAGACCTGTAGTGGCTCATCCGAAGGCTCAACAACCTTAACTTTAAAACCAATAGCTACATTAATAATGTTACACAATTTCCAAACTACTATCTCAGGGTTCAAGTTCCCTTCGAATAACATCTTTTACACAGTATTATAAACCAAGACGAGGGTACAAATCTCATATGGAGAGTTTTCCCAGTGTGTATATAAATATAACAAAACAATCAAAGTCCAAACCCTAGTATTATGAAAGCTCCAGGGTTCAATCCTAAGACATATAAACGATAACATCCATTTTCCAAAGCTTATAAATATTATCATTTCCAAAATTGACAAGCATATAATTTTATTACACAGTGCTTATACAACATTTAAAAGACAAGGACGAAGAACAAAACTGAGAAAAGCAGTATCCTTTTATTTCATAATAGTTTTACAAAAACGAAGTAACACTACCGAGGGTGCTCTATCAAAGACCTCATCCCTTTTAAATCCAACATCAATAGTGGACGAAATCCCAACAAGGCTTAAATCCTAACAAACCCTAACTATGCCCACGGATTCCTTTGCAAAAACAATCAACATTACAGAGGAACAAACTAAAAACTAAAACGACCTTCCTCGCTAACAGAGGAAACTTCTGAGTATCGAAACCTTGGCTTACCGTGGTTCCACACCACTGGAGGAAAAATTTTCACACCCTCGCACAGTCCAAGCAACGTAGGCGTTGATTGAAGTCTTTCCATTAAAACATATCGTGGTTAAAACATCTTTAATTTAGAGACTGTAAGTTGTAACTGTAAACATTGAGGGTTTAACCACTTTAAAACTCACCTTACAGGTTTGGAACCGGCCGAGTGGTAAGTCTGAGTAGTGGCTGCATTCGCACGACCTCGCCACTTAAATGAACCACCTTTCGATTGTAACAAAATTTGTTGGTATCTCGCAGAAGGAGAAACCTTGGCAGCCGAGAGGGCATGCCTCCTCTCCTCCACGACAAAGAACAACAAATGCCAAGAAGACCAAACCTCGAAAGCATAGTTGTAGGGTTTTGTTAAACCCGAGAACCATTAATTGCAAAACCACGTGAAGCTTGTGAATGTGCCAACTACCACTACGTTGATAGTGTTACAAAGACCCACTTTACTATAGTTTCAACATGGTTTCATTTACACATTTTATTATAGCGTCGATTGGAATCGCACGACCCACTATTACATAGTTAAACCATAACATTTCAAATACCCTGAAGTTATAAACACCATAGTCACCTTTACAATGGATTTAATATGTCAACTAATATGTTAAGAACTTATCCATTGTCTTTTGCTAAGGTTGTAGACTCTCACACTAGGGTGAGTTCATTAAAACTAAATCGATGAAGAATCGCTTTGGTCACCTTGGACCTTAATGCATTTTTAACTTCGCATGCCAATTATTGAACTATTTTGTATTTGTAATCCTTGGTGTGGAACGTACATAGTCACTACTATAATAAAGTTAGGGTCTGCAATATTCTCACATAAGGCCAAGAGAAAACATCGCACCATCTCATCAAACCAAAAGTATGCAACCTGTAACCTGGACAGTTAAAGAGACGATGCTTTAGCTTAAAGCTAAGTAAGCCTCATAATCGTACTTCAAAATCCAACTACCAACAAGAAGTAAATTATACATAAAAACTTACCAATAAGTAAATAATATCATAACTACCAACTATCAGACCTTAACACAAAGTACAACCAAGGTATATTATGATAGCAGCTGCTTGTAGAGCTATAACATAAATATCACGCACCATATTAAAATACAATAATTTCATAAGTTATAGTTGTAGTATCTCAATACTATGTTCCATCTAGTATAGAATGCATAGATCAACAAGTGACAACACTAACTAATAGCTACGATAGTTACAACTAATATAGGAGTATTAATGCATTTAATTGTCGATAAGACAATTAAAAATCTTTAAAGATAAATACATGTTGCAATTAAATTATTATCGAGTTCATTTATTATTAGACATTTATTACTTCCGCACAGCATTTAATGCTAACTTTAATGTTTAGGAAAAATTTTAAAATTTACGAATTTTTGGGATGTTACAGTGCATGCAGAGGACGACTTTCTAAGAGAGAGAGGAGCTTCTGTAGTAGGGAGAGTGACGAGATCTAAGTTGGATCATACCTCATTTGATCAGAGGAACTTGGCTACCAGATACAATGAGCTGAGAGAGCTCAACAGAGAGATTTAGATACTATTCAGAGAGATAAAGACTTGCAACTGTGGGGGGGCCCACTTCCTGAGGAGATAAGCTCATTGTGCATCCGGTTGACAAATTGAGCAGATGAGACTTTTAGAGTAGATCTTCCTCAGTGATTGAGGAAGAACTTTGACGATCAGAGCTCAGATCTGTTGAGATCTGATTCAATACGAGTTTCTGACAGTTGGAGAGAGGGTGCACTTCTGCATGCAGAATTGCAAGGGCGCATCAAACTTTGAGTAGAGTAGGCTACCATTCCAGACAAAGCAGATCAGGGTAGCGGAGTACAGAGGGGGATAATACATCTTGAGACTAGCAGAGTTAGATCTTCAGAATGTTCAAATCCAAACTCTCAGCAGGGGTCACATTACTCAAGAGAAGCAGTTGCAACTGCTACAAATATGAGGTTATTCTAACCCATTCGGTTTGGTTATTTGTTTCTGAAGAAATGTATGTATTCAATCTATTATTACTTTGCTCAGGGCTCGAGATAGAAGAAAGCCTCGCATAAAGCTGGTTTTTCCCCGTTTGGGGTTTCTAGGGTATATCATGAGTTCATGTGTGATTGGTGTGTATTTCCATTGTGGAAGTGTTAAGAGATCTATAATGTTTGTATTTTAAGTCATTATTGTATTTCTAATTTATAGAGACTCGAACCGCTTGAGATATCAGGGCATCCAGAGGGAGTAGTGATCTCTGGATAAATTAACATGGTATTAAATCCCTGGTAAGGGTTAGAGAGAAGCAATCACACTCAGATCTACAAGCAGTATACCAGATCAAGGTGGTGACTAAGGTTGATTTTCAGATTTGTAGAGAGGGAGACCGAATCTACCAGATCTAAAGTGGAGGGTTCAGATCTGTGACAGTAGAGGTCATATCTAACAGATCTGAGAAGTTGGAGACTAGATCTGAGATAAATCTAGTAGATCAATGAAGATAGAGACCATATCTACCAGATCTGAAGAGCAGTGTTCAGATCTGCAGTTGTAGAGGTCGAATCTATTAGATCTGTGACATGGGTGGATAGATCCAAGATATATCTATCAGATCTAGGCGAATAGGTGCCAGATCTATGCAGAGATATATTAGATCTAAAGAGTAGAGCTCAGATCTGTGAGATCAGAGATCAGAGCTGGGAGAACAAATCCTAGATCTGAGAAAGAGAGGGTTAGCTTGTTCACCAAGGCATAGATCTACAGGTTGGATATGATTTAGAGATTTTGAATCAACAGTGTTATCATATTTACAGAGTCATGGCTTTAGGACTTTGTACAGTTATGCATTTAGCCATATGATTGGAATATGAGAAGTGTTCCTCAATGTTTCAGAAATAGACTCAAACTGCTATGAGAGGTTAGCAGTGAGGACAGTTGGTTCGATGATTTTCCAGTCGGAGTCAAAAAGTTTACTGAGGATGGAAAGAGGGATGCATGTACCCGAGCAGACAGATTTACCCTCTGTATCAGCTATGGAGGATGAGGGATATAGTATTGTGTTCCAAGATGGACAAAGGATTCTATATTCATAGGGAGTGACCCTAGATGCAACAGTGAGGCATGGAATTAGACAAGGTCATTTGTACAGGTTGTTGGGAAAGCCTGTATGTGGGTCCAGGGAGACCTTGGATGCAATTTCAATATTGGTGATAGAGGGAGAGCATGATGCTTCTCTCAAGATGACACTGATAGAGGAGGAGCGCAAATTTGCATATCGAAGTGTAGCAGATGCAACCAGGAAGCCTTCTAGTTCAGAGGGAGAAACTGAAACAACAAGAGATGTGTTTAATCCTGGCGTATGCCTCTCTAGAAGTACCTTCCTCACTAAGAGGAAGTACGTGGTCATAGGGTTGGGACGAGTACTGTTCCTACTAGACTTTGGAGAACTCCTAGAGGTATTAGGAATACTATTTATTCCAGGACTTAGAGGAAGTATACTCTCAGTAGTAGCATTGGATGTTGTCGATTACTCAGCTATGTTCCAGAGAGGGCTTGTATTCTCTTATCCAGAGAGAGCTTGTATTCTCTTATCCAGATGGAGTTGTGATGAATATGATTGTCATTGATGACAATACATTAAAGAAAAAGTATGAAATGATGACATGGAGAACACACATGGCATGAAGACATGGAAAAAATGACTTGGTGACATACAAAGGTTGAAGACAAGCAAGCTTGAGGACATGGTGAGCTTGAGGAAATGGCAAGAGGCATTAAGATGGACAAGTGTTGGTGACTAGGCAAGAATGGAAGATGACATGGAGAAATAGCAATGGACAAGCACATGGAGACAAGATGACATGGAGGACAAGAAAAAAAGACATGACATGGAAATGAAAAAATGACAAAGATGGAGGACAAGCAAAGCATTGATGACAAGGATGACAAGGCCTTGCTACGGGAATTTTGAACAAGTGTTGCGGGCATAAGTAAGAGGCTCCTACGGGAATTTTACCAAGCCCCTATAGGCATATTAAGAAGCCCTTGTGTGCATTTTAGAAATCCCTTGCAGGCATCTCTAAAGCCCCCATTGCGGTCATTTTAAGGGAGCGATAAGGAGGCTCCTGCGGGCATAAATATGGCCCCCCTCCGAGCATTTTAATAAGGAAATGAGGCCCCTTACGGGTATTTCAAGTGCCCATGCGAGCATTTCTATTGAAGCCTCGCTGGCATATTTTTAAGGGTGTATGAAGGCATGCTCCAGGCATTTGAAAGAGTCCTTACGGGCATCTTATCAAGCCCTTCAGGCATTTTTGTGAACTCTGTGGGCATTTATAAAGTGGTGTTGCGGGCATATTCTGGAGATCCCTACTGGAATTTCTAAATGGCCCTCGCAGGCATTTTTAAGGGAGCCATAAGGAGAACTCTATGCAGGCATTTCTAAACACTCATTGCAAGCATATTTTGAAGAGCAATGAAGGCATGAAGAGGAGATGACATGGCATAGATAAAGTGGTGATAAGCCCACTATGATGATGTGGCAAAAATGATTTAATATATATATATATATATATATATTTGTTAAGAATAACATGGAAATGAAAAATATCATTTGATTTAAGTGAATTATTAAATGATAAAATAAAATGAACTTGACATGTCGGTCTCCTAAAGTGATGGTGATGAAGAGTATAAATAGAAGACAAGTTTCATTTTTGAAGTGTGAATGAAGTGGAATATTCGTGGAGGTGCAAGGAGCTCTGATTTCAGGGTTTGGAGGAGATGATGACAGGTTCGGTGGCAGCAACAGGATCAACAGGTGCAGCAGTAAAATAACTTTTATATCTCTGAGTTCTGGGCAGCAATAAGGGCAGATTGATTATGGATAGAATGATGTGTTTGAACAGAATTGTGATATGAACAGGATATGAAGATATGCTGACAGCAAAATGATGATTTGCTTGTGGAAAAGTTTGATGATATGACAGCTGTAATGACAAACAAAAAGATGATGTGTGTATGATGGATCAATGATGTATGAGATGTAATGTAACAAATGTGTATATGTAATACAAGCTGGGTCTTGTAATTATTATTTTTAGTTGGATCCGAGAAAAAGACCAAGCTGAGTCTTGGAATAGAAGTTGGTGCTTCTGATTCAGTTGAAGCTGATTGACCCCCGGTTGTAGCCGATTGAAGAAATATAAAAATATTGCAAAGCCTATATCTTGTGTCTCTTATGATGTGTTGATGATAATGTGTTTTACTTGATGAATGATATGTTTTAAGTTGATGATTACAGAAGTATAGTCTAGAGATTGAGGAAATGTTAAAATGAAATTATGAATGATATATGTTAGAGTTAGAAGAAGTTAAAATTGGCAATAAGTGTTCACTCATTGATTCACCCCCCCTCTTAGTGAGCTATTGTGTCCATCAATTGGTATCACAGTAGGCCTTCATCATAAGACTAGTAAGCTTGAAGGGATTTGTGGACACAATATGGAAGGACCAGCAAAAGTCAATCATGAAGTTCCAACATTTGAGACATATTATTTTGGGTGGAGAAGCAAAATGAAAGATTACTTGAAGAAATTCGAAGTTTGGGAAATAGTGGTTAACCCACCTATCCAGCCCAGCAAGAAGACAAAGACAACAGTTGAGAAAGACAATACATTAGAGGAGATTTGGGATCTAAAATGGGCCTTGTAAGAAAATGAGCCAATGATAATTTATTGATAAATTGGAATTCAAGAACCAATAGAATTTCAATAAAATGAGTCACCATAATGGTTGACTTGAGATATTTGTCATAAAAAAAACTATTTTTTATTCATATTTTCAACATATCTCCCTGTGTTTTTACTCAAATTTCGAGCGGGAGCACTAGTTGGATGCAGAATTTAATTCCGCATCCAACGAATACCCACACTGCATACTTTTGATGGACCCCGCTACATTATCATCACGTTTTTCCAGGTATTTATTATTTTTGGGGTAGCAATGTTTGTCAAAAGTATGCAGTGTGGGTACTCGTTGGATGCAGAATTAAATTCCACATCCAACTGGTGCTCCCGCTCGAAATTTGAGTAAAATCACAGGGATATATGTTGAAAATACGAACAAAAAAGTAGTTTTTTTCTTTCTTCTTCCAAAATTAATAAATATTATTTTATTATTTTCCTTGGGAGGCCCATTTTAGACCTCAAATTTCCTCTAATGAGATTGCATTGAATTTTTTATGGATGGACTCTCTCAAGCCCTATCAAATAAAATGTAAAAGGATACACCTCTGCCAAGGATTTATGGTCCAAGCTGGAAGAAGAATACCAAAAGAGAAGTCAAGACAAAGAAAAGGAAACAGAAGTCAAGGATGAGAAGCAAGAAGAAAAGCTGGTACAAGCTTCAGATACAAGTGAAGGTAAGTACTCTTCAGTTGATGATAATTCTGAATGTGATGATATTGAAATTCCACTTACAGAAGATGAAGAAGAAGATTTGTTAAAAACCGATAATGCATTTGCATGCACTCTATTGGATGTTGATCTCAAATTTAATCTGAGGCTTAAGAAGAAGATTTTGGGGTTATTTGAAAAATACAAAAATGAGACAAAGTCCTCGATCATGAGAGTGAAACTCAAGAACAAATATTTACAAGATATGCTAGAAGCTGAAAATGATGAAGTTGGAAGATTGAAGACTGAATTAACAAAAGAACAAGAAGAGATGTGTAAAAACCCTAAAGAGCTTGAAGAGACAAGAAGAGCTAATGTTAGTTTGAATACTGAGCTGGAAGAAGCCATGAAACTTCAATTGGAAGAAAAATAGTAGACAAATCAGAAGCTTGAGATGGAGGTTGTTGATCTCAGAAAGAAAATTGAAAAGTCAAAAGCTCATGCGAAGTTCAATGAAAGTTCAGTTATCTTGGATGAAATACTTAAGTGTCAAATGTCTCCCTTTGAAAGATCTAGTCTTGGGTACAAGAAGGTAGAAGACAAATCTGAAGAATACATGTGGTCCCCCAAGACTCCTGAAGTTGGATCCACATCCTTCAAAGGTGAAAGCAAAGCTCCTCCTGCACCTGCACATGACAACAAAGAAGTTGGAAGATCAGAAAATTCTTTAGAAGAAGAGAGACAACTCCAAGATGGAATCAAGCACTCCGGTATGATAGCAATTTTAATGGTTATTGCTATTCTTGTAATGGTTTTGGTCACAGGGATATAGATTATACATTACAAGGAAGAAGAAATGTTGGAAGTCAAAGTGATCAAATAAGATGCTGGACATGTGACCATATTGGACATTCTGCTGCAAACTGTTATACATTGAAATGTTTCACCTGTGGTGGTGTTGGTCATAAATCCTACGTATGTGCAAGTTCAAGAAGACAATCAATGAAGTTTTTCATAC
Source organism: Larix kaempferi (assembly GCA_027924585.1). Classification (NCBI taxonomy): domain Eukaryota; kingdom Viridiplantae; phylum Streptophyta; class Pinopsida; order Pinales; family Pinaceae; genus Larix; species Larix kaempferi. The sequence continues at coordinate 57,055,999 of BSBM01000753.1, forward strand.
CCATCAACAAGGAAAGTCAATGAATCTTGAAAGAAGGATGACACAGATAGATTTGAAAGCCAAAGGACAAATGATTACAGCTAAGAACATCCTAAGGTATGGGTGAGAAAGAATATCTTGTTAAATTTAAATGAAGTTGATGATCAGTGCACAAGTGAAGGTGGTTGCCTTATGGCAAGCCATGTTTGAGGTCTTTTAAAGACCTTGGGTACACCTTGAGTTCATTGTTTGAGGATGGACTTAAAGGTAAATGTTGATTGCTCCAAGCATAGAGACAGGTCCAAGGATCGTGGCATGGTGATAGGGGGAGCAAGAATAATTTGTAGTAATCTTATGAACTTTCAAAGATTGACGTGATATGAAGCAAGAAGATCATCCAGAATATGAGCCAAATTCAAGTTCTATTTCTCTATAACAATTCACATGGTTTGGAAGCAACATATTTTTGTTCACAACAGAGGGCATCAGATTTGAAAGTCTTGTGAAGGCAAGGAAGTACCTAGGAAATCAAATGTCTTGATTCAAAGTGCAAACATCAAGTGACATAGCAGCATGAAGACTGAAAGACAATGAAAAAGATATTTTATCAATAAATTGTTTAACTGTGATTTGATAAGACAGTAAGATGGCAATCCATGTTTAAGTTTAATGTTGTTTGGAGAATCTTGTCCATGATTTTGGTTGTGGGATTCAAAGATTAGAAGCAACACTTTTTGAAGATATCCAAGATTGTTGAAGACATAGAAGCATTTACAGAACAATGTGGAGAGTGTAATGAAGAAGCTACAGGACAATGACTATTTTGAAAGCCCTGATATGAAATGGCAGAAGAAATAACGATGAAAACAAGGTCATAAGAGCTAAGTCAAAGAAACAAGGATTGTGTAAAAGAAAATTTGAGGACTGAGTGTAAGGAACATTTTGACATCTGCATAAGAAGCATTTGGTATTGAATCAGAAAATATCCTTGTGTAGAATAAAGTTTGTTTGATCAAGACAGAGAAGAAGTTTTAAAAAATCTGAGCTATACATGCTAAGGCTTAGCTCAGTGAGCAGAAGTGAGTCTCTGCAACAGCAAGAATGAAAAATTAAAAGAAGAAGGATGAAGCTTGAAGCAAAAGAACTGATGCAAATGAGACAAAGGGACACAAATGAAGAATGTTGAGTGATGGGGAGAGCTTGAAAAACTTGAAGCTACTGAAGTATTTTTTTATGAAAATACTATTCAGCCTGAAGTATTTTTTTAAGAAAATACTATTCAGCCTGATTTGAAAAAAGCTTGATGACATGGTTGATAGAGGGAGTATGATGAGCAAATGAAGTAAAGCAATATTCTTTATACTTACCTTTTATGAATTTACTAGATATAACTCACTCTAAGCTTTGGATATGATTGTATGAGTTATATTAGAAAAACTGGAAATGTTTTTCTTCAATAATTGGTATCATCATGCAATTATAATGAAGGCAAAATTCAGGCAGTCATGCAAGTTTATGACCTCTTGGAGATCAAGGATTGATCCTGTAAATATTTTGATTCAGAGATCACTACTCCCTCTTAATCGTCCTGAGATCTCAAGCGGTATGAGTCTCGATATCAATACATGCTCATAAGAATATAAACTCAAACAACTAGATCTGCACTTACCAACTGGAACATAAATGCAAACACACATAAACAATAGATATACCCTGGAACCCTTTCGGGAACAACCAGCAAACTGTGGGGCTATCTTCTCTCTCGATCCTAGAGCATATAGGAAATGAGACAAGTACAATATAGGGTTACCTCATAAATTACTTTAGGCAAACTCTAGATTTGCTTGCATCAACTGATGCATGCACTGAAAGAATGAGCCCTAACTGGAAAAATGGATCTAAGTATCCCTGCATCTGCCTCTGTCTGATCTGTCTCTCTCTATCCTCTGCTCTGATCTGCTCTGTAACTAAAGAAGCCTACTGCTGAAAACGTCATGATCTGCATGCACAAGTGCACCCTCCCTCCAAAGAAGAATGACTAGTACTAAATCAAATCTCAACAGATCTGCGCTCTGATCGTCACTGATATTCCTCAATCTATGAGACGAAGATATTCTGCAAGTTACAAACACTCAATCGCTCAACCAGATGCGGTACGAGCTTCCTCCTCCTTAAGGAATGTGCCCTCCTTCTCAAGGAAAGTTGTCCTCCTCTCAAATGATCTATCTCAGATCAATTGCCTCCGTCATGAAGACAGACACCTTCTGTCTTCCTTATATCATCTCACTGTCAAATTGGGTTTACCAAAAACCTAAAAGTAGGTGCATGCAAAACTCACTTTTGCATGCATGCATCTCTTCCCGAACATTTTCCTGGTTCATATTTTAACACTCCCTCTTAACCAGGAAAGGATTATGCACCACTCCCATCTTCTCCCTGAAGTAATCAAACTTATTCTTCATCAAGGACTTTGTCATAATGTCTGCAACATGCTCATCTGTGGAAATGTACTGGAGCTCAACTGCTCCCTTCTGAACATGATCACGAATGAAGTGATATCTGATCTCAATGTGTTTGGATCGATCATGAAATACTGAATTCTCAGAGAGTTTGATGCAACTCTGACTGTCACAGTGAATCACCGTAGGTTCCAATTGTTGATCAAATAGACTTACCAACATCTTGCGAAGCCAGATGGCTTCACACTGGCTAGGCTAGACGCCATATATTCTGCTTCAGCAGAACTCAATGCAACGAACTTTTTCTTCCTGCTGAACCATGACACAACTGTTGAACCTAAGCTGAAGCAACACCCGGAGGTGCTTTTCCTGCCACCTGCAATACCTACCCAATTTGAATCTGTGAACCCTACAAGCTTGACTTCTCCCTGCCTCACGTAATTCAGCCCATATTCTGTTGTTCCACTGATGTATCTCAAAACATGTTTTGTAGCCACCCAGTGCACATCTCTGGGTTATACCATGTACTGACTCAAGGTGTTGATTGCAAAGCTCAAATCTGGTCTGGTGTTGACCAAATACATCAAGGAACCGATGAGATGTCGGTACCTCGTGGAATCAACCAACTTACTCTCAGAAGCCACCTTCTTCTTCCAGTTGGTTTTCATAGGGGTAGCCATGGGCTTGCAATCCTGCATCTGAAATCTCTTCAAAATGTCCATTGCATACTTGCCCTGACTGAGGAAGATATGCCCATCCTCCTGCTAGACTTCCATTCCTAGGAAGTAATGCATCAACCCTATATCCTTCATTTCAAACTCAGATGCAATATCCTTCTTGCAATCACCGATGAGTTTCTATGCCCCTATAATAAATATGTCATCTACATAAAGCACAAGAATGAGAAGATCCCCTCTCACCATAATGAAATAGAGATTTGGGTCTGCTTCACTTTTCTGAAACCCTAGTTGCTGCAAATAGGTATCTATCCTAGAATACCAAGCTTTGGGTGTCTGTTTCAAACCGTACAGGGATTTCTTCAATCTGCATACATGAGACTCACACTCACGTACCTCGAAGCCCTCTGGTTGCTCAATGTATACATCCTCCTCGATGAGTCCATTAAGGAAGGTTGTCTTGACATCCATCTGGTGAATCTTCCATCCCATTTCTGCTGCCACAGAAATCATAGTCCTGATGGAAGAATACCTGGCCACAAGAGCAAATGTCTCATCATAGTCAACTCCCTCTATCTGTGAGAACCCTTTAGCAACAAACCTGGCTTTGTACTTCTCAATGCTGCCATCTGCAACATATTTGATTTTGTAGAGCCATCTAGAGGTGACCACGAATTTTCCCTCAGGTCTGGGTACCAATTCCCAAACATCATTCTTCGTGATGGAAGCATACTCTTCCAACATGGCATCTCTCCAGGCCTGCTTACCTACTGCTTGTTCGTAAGAGGATGGCTCTGTCTCACTGATACTGCTTACTAGAGCTAAGTAACTACATAATCGTTGTGGATCTTTTCTTTCTCTTACGTCTTTCTTAGGAGTTCCTACTGCCTGAGCGTCCTTCAAGGTATCTTGAAGCCACTTAGGCTTCCTCTTCCCTGAAGTGACATCCTGTGAGGAGAACTCCTCATCCTCGTCCCAATGACCTGTATGAGAATGAGTATCTCTGGTAGAGGTGCATGTAGCCGTCGATCCTGTAGATCGAGAACCTGTAATCTGGGACCCTGATCTCAGTTGATCACCAATCTGAGAACATGTGCTAGATCCTACTCCTATGCCCATGGAACCTGTATCTTGTGCACCAATCACTCCTGACACTTGGGACTCTGTTGGTCGCTGAACAGTACTCTGACCTGTGTCATAAAGGAAAGTAGCAACCTGTTGTTTTCCCTTCTCTGACTCACATGATTTTCGAAAGGCCCGATCCTCCTCAAACTTCACATCTCGCCTCACAACAGTCTTTTTGAGAGCAGGGATGTAAATGCAGTAGGGCTTCGAAGTCTCATCATACCCAACATGTATTCCTCTTTCTGCAGTGGGTTCCAACTTTGTTCTTTTCTCCGAAGGAACATGAGAGTAGGTGAGGCATCCAAAAATTCTGAAGTGCCCAACTTCGGGTTTCTTTCCAGAAAAATCCTCCTCGGGGGTCTTGTCCCCCAATGCCTTATGAGGGATCCTGTTTTGAATGTAGGCTGCAGTGTTGCATGCTTCAACCCAAAGAAAGAATGGAAATCCTTGATCATGCAACATGAATCTTGTAGCTCCAATGATGGCCATGTTCTTCCTCTCATCCACCCCGTTCTGTTGAGGTGTATAAGGTACAGTCAACTGCCTCTTGATTCCTTCCTGAGTGCAAAACTGATTGAACTCATTGGAGGTGTACTCTCCCTCATTATCTGATCTGCAGATCTTAATCTTTCTTTCTATCTGTTTTTCCACAAGAGCTTTGAACTCTTGAAACTTCTGCAAAACTTCCTTAGACTCTTTGCTTTTCAAGAAGTAGATCCAGGTTTTCCTGGAATAGTCATCAATGAAAGATATATAGTACTTGTATCCTTTTAGTGATGTGGTGGAAATCAGACCCCAAAGGTCAGAATGAATCAAATCAAGAGCTCTCGTAGCTCTGGTATCACTCTTAGGAAATGTTGTCTTGACGTACTTCCCGAGAGCACACCCCTTACACATATCGGTGTGCTCAGTGCTGAACTTAGGTACTCCTGTCACAATCTCCCTCAGAATATTTAGGGCAGGATGGTGCAGATGAGCCATCCTCCTATGCCAAAGCTCACAGGGTTCACATCCCTCATCTCAGCTGCTATGACTTAGGGCATGATGTAGTTGGAAACTCAGTTTGTATAGTTTCCCACTACGGACTCCAATCCTCTAAGCTGAGGCAACACTGGATCCCTTGGGATGAACTAGTACATTTCCATCTCTGAACATCACCCATAGTCCTCTGTCTTCAATAGTAGATATGGAGATCAAGTTTTTCTTAAGACTTGGAACGTATAGGACATCACGAACTCTCATATGTTCTCCAGAGTATTTCTGAAAAGACATAGTTCCTCGTCCTATAGCTTTGACCGTAGAGTTGTCTCCCAAGAGAATCTCAAGATCTATCCCATCCTTTGCTAGGTCAGAAAAGTATCCGCGAACACTCGTCATATGACTAGAAGCTCCATTGTCTATGTACCATACACTAGAAGTGGAGGCCATCAATGATTGACAAGAGTTGAGAGCCATCTCCTTGTCAATCCCATCAGTAGCACACTCATCAATATCCATAGTAGAGAAAGAAGTGCAAGCAATATGATCCTTCCCCATAATTGCAGATCCGATGCTGTAGTTGTAGATCTGTGTGTGATGCTCTCCCTGACCCTTACCAGGGCTCTGATACCATGTAAATATTTTGATTCAGAGATCACTACTCCCTCTGAATCGCACTGAGATCTCAAGCGGTATGAGTCTCAATATCAATACATGCTCATATGAATATAAACTCAAACAACTAAATCTGCATTTACCAACTGAAACATAAATGCAAACACATAAACAACATATATACCCTGGAACCCTTTCGGGAAAAACTAGCAAACTGTGGGGCTATCTTCTCTCTCAAGCCCAGAGAATATAGGAAATGAGACAAGTACAATATAGGGTTCAGGGTTACCTCAGAAATTACTTCAGGAAAACTCTAGATGTGCATGCATCAGCTGATGCATGCACTGGAAGAATGAGCCCTAACTGGAAAACTGGATCTGAGTATCCCTGCATCTGCCTCTATCTGATCTGTCTCTCTCTATCCTCTGCTCTGATCTGCTCTGTAACTGAAGAAGCCTACTGCTGAAAACGTCATGATCTGCATGCACAAGTGCGCCCTTCCTCCAAAGAAGAATGACTCGTACTAAATCAGATCTCAGCAAATCTGAGCTCTGATCGTCACTGATCTTCCTCAATCTCTGAGACGAATATACTCTGCAAGTTACAGACACTCGATCGCTCAACCAGATGCAGTACGAGCTTCATCCTCCTTAAGGAATGTGCCCTCCTTCTCAAGGAAAGTCGCCCTCCTCTCAAATGATTTATCTTAGATCAATTGCCTCTGTCATGAAGACATACACCTTCTGTCTTCCTTATATCATCTCACTATCAAATTAGGTTTACCAAAAACCTAAAAGTAGGTGCATGCAAAACTCACTTTTGCATGCATGCATGCATCTCTTCCCGAACATTTTCCTGGTTAATATTTTAACAGATCCGAGCAGCCAAGGTGTTGAACTTGAAGCATTTTGGATAAAGAAGTCTACATGTGAAAGACAGTGGCAGCATATGAAAACATTGTGATTGAACTCTGATTTTTGGACTTCCAAAAGACAGGAGCAACACCTGAATATTAAATTATGTGGAAGAACCCGAAGAAGAAGTTTGTTCAAAAAAAGGGAGCTACAATAGTACACCTGATAGGGGGAGCGTAGTGGCTAATGTGTTCAAGATTTTGATCTGGAAGAAGACATCCTTGGGCATACTACAATCATGAATATCCTCTACTTTTTCAGATAGTATAACAGAAGTACAAACAAAGGCGAGTATGTGTATGTGTATGGCAAGTGAAAAGGCATAGAAAACAACACCAAGCTCACTCAAAGGAGGAGATCACAAAAAGTTGACATGGTATGATTTCATGAAATATTCCAGGATACATATTTATTTTGGGTATTGTGAAGTTTTTGATGGATAAATGATTAGCCCTTTGTCATTAATGTCTAAGAGGGAGAGAAATTGAAGTTGCCATCAATGACAAAGGAGTAGATTGATGAATATGATTGTCATTGATGACAATACATTAATAACAAAGGCTGAAATGATGACATGGAGAACACACATGGCATGAAGGCATGGCAAAGATGACTTGGTGACATACAAGGGTTGAAGACAAGTAAGCCCGAGGACATGGTGAGCTTGAGGAAATGACAAGAGGCATTAAGATGGGCAAGTGTTGGTGACTAGGAAAGAATGGAAGATGACATGGAGGACAAGCAATGGACAAGCACATGGAGACAAGATGGCATGGAGGACAAGAACAAAAGACATGACATGGAAATGACAAAATGACAAAGATGGAGGACAAGCAAAGCATTGATGACAAGGCATTGCTGTGGGCATTTTGAACAAGTGCTGCAGGCATAAGTAAGAGGCTTTTGCGGGCATTTTAACAAGCCCATGCGGGCATATTAAGCATCCCTTGCGAGCATCTCTAAAGCCCCCATTACGGGCATTTTAAGGGAGCTATAAGGAGGCTCCTGCGGGCATAAGTATGGCCCCCCTGCAGGCATTTTACTAAGGAAATGAGGCCCCTTGCGGGCATTTCTATTGAAGCCTTGCTAAGACTTAGGGCATGATGTAGTTGGAAACTCAGTTTGTATAGTTTCCCACTGCGGACTTCAATCCTCTCAGCTGAGGCAACACTGGATCCCTTGGGATGAACTAGTACATTTCCATCTCTAAACATAACCCATAGTCGTCGATCTTCAATAGTAGATACGGAGATCAAGTTTTTCTTAAGACCTGGAACATATAGGACATCACAAACTCTCATCTGTTCTCCAGAGTCTTTCTGAAAAGACACAGTTCCTCGTCCTATAGCTTTGACCGTAGAGTTGTCTCCCAGGACAATCTCAAGATCTATCCCATCCTCTGCTAGGTCAAAAAAGTATCCGCAAACACTCGTCATATGACTAGAAGCTCCATTGTCTATGTACCATACACTAGAAGTGGAGGCCATTAATGATTGACAGGAGTTGAGCGCCATCTCCCTGTCAATCCCATCAGTAGCACACTCATCAATATCCATAGTGGAGCAAGAAGTGCAAGCAATATGATCCTCCCCCATAATCGCAGATCTGATGCTGTAGTTGTAGATCTGTGTGTGATGCTCTCCCTGACCCTTACCAGGGCTCTCATACCATGTAAATATTTTGATTCAGAGATCACTACTCCCTCTGAATCACACTGAGATCTCAAGCAGTATGAGTCTCAATATCAATACATGCTCATATGAATATAAACTCAAACAACTAGATCTGCATTTACCAACTGAAACATAAATGCAAACACATAAACAACAGATATACCCTGGAACCCTTTCGGGAAAAACCAACAAACTGTGGGGCTATCTTCTCTCTCGAGCCCAGAGTATATAGGAAATGAAACAAGTACAATACAAGGTTACCTCAGAAATTACTTCAGGTAAACTCTAGATGTGCATGCATCAGCTGATGCATGCACTGGAAGAATGGGCCATAACTGGAAAACTGGATCTGAGTATCCCTGCATCTGCCTCGGTCTGATCTATCTCTCTCTATCCTCTGCTCTGATCTGCTCTGTAACTGAAGAAGCCTATTGCTGAAAACATCCTGATCTGCATGCACAAGTGCACCCTCCCTCCAAAGAAGAATGACTTGTACTAAATCAGATCTCAGCAGATCTGAGCTCTGATCATCACTGATCTTCCTCAATCTCTTAGACGAAGATACTCTGCAAGTTACAGACACTCAATCGCTCAACCAGATGCAATACGAGCTTCCTCCTCCTTAAGGAATGTGCCCTCCTTCTCAAGGAAAGTCGTCCTCCTCTCAAATGATCTATCTCAGATCAATTGCCTCTGTCATGAAGACATACACCTTATGTCTTCCTTATATCATCTCACTATCAAATTAGGTTTACCAAAAACCTAAAAGTAGGTGCATGCAAAACTCACTTTTGCATGCACGCATGCATCTCTTCCCGAACATTTTCCTGGTTAATATTTTAATAGATTCGAGCAGCCAAGGTGTTGAACTTGAAGCATTTTGGATAAAGAAGTCTACATGTGAAAGACAGTGGCAGCATATGAAAACATTGTGATTGAACTTTGATTTTTGGACTTCCAAAAGACAGGAGCAACACCTGAATATTAAATTATGTGGAAGAACCCGAAGAAGAAGTTTGTTCAAAAAAAGGGAGCTACAGGAGTACACCTGATAGGGGGAGCGTAGTGGTTAATGTGTTCAAGATTTTGATCTGGAAGAAGACATCCTTGGGCATACTACAATCATGAATATCCTCTACTTTTTCAGATAGTATAACAGAAGTACAAACAAAGGCGAGTATGTGTATGTGTATGGCAAGTGAAAAGGCACAGAAAATAACACCAAGCTCAGTCAAAGGAGGAGATCATAAAAAGTTGACCTGGTATGATTTCATGAAATATTCCAGGATACATATTTCTTTTGGGTATTGGGAAGCTTTTGATGGATAAATGATTATCCCTTTGTCATTAATGTCAAAACAGGAGAGAAATTGAAGTTGCCATCAATGACAAAGGAGTAGATTGATCAATATGATTGTCATTGATGACAATACATTAATAACAAAGGCTGAAATGATGACATGGAGAACAAACATGGCATGAAGACATGGCAAAGATGACTTGGTGACATACAAGGGTTGAAGACAAGGAAGCCTAAGGACATGATGAGCTTGAGGAAATGACAGGAGGCATTAAGATGAGCAAGTGTTGGTGACTAGGAAAGAATGGAAGATGACATGGAGGACAAACAATGGACAAGCACATGGAGAGAAGATGGCATGGAGGACAAGAACAAAAGACATGACATGGCAATGACAAAATGACAAAGATGGAGGACAAGCAAAGCATTGATGACAAGGCATTGCGGCGTGCATTTTGAACAAGTGTTGCGGGCATAAGTAAGAGGCTTTTGTGGGCATTTTACCAAGCCCCTGCGGGCATATTAAGCAACCCTTGCAGGCATCTCTAAAGCCCCCATTGCGGGCATTTTAAGGGAGCTATAAGGAGGCTCATGCAGGCATAAGTATGGCCCCCCTGCGTGCATTTTACTAGGGAAATGAGGCCCCTTGCGGGCATTTCAAGTGCCCGTGCGGGCATTTCTATTGAAGCCTTGCAGGCAAATTTTTAAGGGTGTATGAAGGCATGCTGTGGGCATTTGAAAAAGCCCTTACGGGCATCTTATCAAGCCCTTGCGGGCATTTTTGTGAAGTCTGCGGGCATTTATAAAGTGGTGTTGCGGGCATATTTTGAAGAGCCCTGCGGGCATTTTTAAGGGAGCCATAAGGAGCACCCCATGCGGTCATTTCTAAACACTCATTGCGGGCATATTTTGAAGAGTAGTGAAGGCATGAAGAGGAGATGACATGGCATAGATAAAGTGGTGACAACCCCACTATGATGATGTGGCAAAAAGGATTTAATATATATATATATATATATTTCTTAAGGATAACATGGAAATGAAAAATATCATTTGATTTAAGTGAATTATTAAATGATAAAATAAAATGAACTTGACATGTCGACTTCCTAAAGTGATGGTGATGAAGAGTATAAATAGAAGACAAGTTTCATTTCTGAAGTGTGAATGAAGTGGAAGATTCGTGGAGGTGCAAGGAGCTCTGATTTCGAGGTTTGGAGGAGATGATGACAGGTTCGGTGGCAGCAGCAGGATCAACAGGTGTAGCAGTAAAAGAATTTTTATATCTCTGATTTTTGGGAAGCGGTAAGGGAAGATTGATTATGGATAGAATGATGTGCTTGAACAAAATTATGATATGAACAAAATATGAAGATATGCTGACAACAGAATGATGATTTGCTTGTGGAAAAATTTGATGATATGACAGCTGTAATGACAGACAGAAAGATGATGTGTGTATGATGGATCAATGATGTATGAGATGCAATCAAATGTGTATATGTAATACAAGCCAGGTCTTGTAATTATTTTTCTTAGTTGGATCTGAGAAAAAGACCACGCTGAGTCTTGGAATAGAAGTTGGTGCTTCTGATTCAGTTGAAGCTTATTGACTCTCCGGTTGTAGCCGATTGAAGAAATATAAAAAGATTACAAAGCCTATATCTTTTGTCTCTTATGATGTGTTGATGATAATGTAATTTACTTGATGAATGATATGCTTTAAGTTGATTATTACAAAAGTATAGTCTAGAGATTGATGAAATGTTAAAATGAAATTATGAATGATATATGTTAGAGTTAGAAGAAGTTAAAATTGGTAATAAGTGTTCACTCACTGATTCACGCCCCCGTCTCAGTGAGCTATTGTGTCCATCAAGTTGATCCAGTGCTGATGGGTCATCGGATTGATGGTGAGTACTTGGTTTGGAAGCAACCCACATCGGGCACATCTGGGTGGTTGAGTGCATCCTCATTATATTCAGAGGGGGATAGAGAGCGATATGCTCACAATAGGATGGTGCTCAGAGGAGTGAGTCTTCTCAGCAGATGGGTGAGCGAGATGCTCACAATGGTGATGATGTTCAAAGGAGATTCCTCTTATCCGATGGATGAGCAAGATGCTCATGGTGTTGATGAGACACGGGGGAGTGAGTCCTTGAACTCAGATCAGATGGATGAGCATGATGCTCATATAGGTACCAACGAGAGTGAGTTGGTATGAGATGACTGAGATGGACTTAGCTCAGGAGAGAGTCGAGTCAACTCAGAGACATATGGAGATCTCCTACAGGTAGTAGATTTGCTTGATGGTAGATTAGGTGATTGGCTACAACAGAGGTTTAGAGGGAGTCAGGATCAGATTTCAGTGACAATATCAGTGATTGATTAGGAGGCTTCTTCTGGAACCACATTGATGGAGTTAGATCAAGGTACTACAATTCAGAGAGAAACATTGACAGGAAAGACAATTGGGCCAATGTCGGCAGCAAGGAACTTGTTGGTTCCAAGCATCCGTGGTTGGACTTCCCTCGATAAGAGGGAGTGTTAGTGATAGTGGTATCTCAGGATGTCCTCCATGATTCAGATGCCTTGCATGGAGGTACATCAATAGTATAGGCATCAGGATGGAGTAGAGGGTGAGATGCATTCTACTCAGTGGCATGAATCTAGCAGCGGATGCATGTGGACCTTCCGGGGTGTTTTGCCTCATGCATGCATGATTTTTGCATGTACAACTGTTAATTAAAAATGCATGCAAAAGTGAGTTTTTGCATGCACTCATATTAGGTTTTTGGTAAACCTAATTGATCAGTGAGATGTTATAAGGAGATAGGAGGTCACCAACAGAGGTTACTCATCCGACTAGTTAGAGAGTGATCAATCAAAGTTAGGAGGGCCCACAGAGCATGCAGAGGGCAACTTTCTGAGAGAGAGAGGAGCTTCTGCAGTAGGGAGAGTGACATGATCTGAGTTGGATCATACCTCATTTGATCAGAGGCACTTGGCTACCAAATACAATGATTTGAGAGAGCTCAACAAAGAGATTTACATGTTGTTCAAAGAGAGGACAACTTGCAGCTATGGAGGGGTGCACTTCCTGAGGAGAGAAGCTCATTGTGCATCCGGTTGACAAATTGAGCAACTGAGACTTTCAAAGTAGGTCTTCCTTAGTGATTGAGGAAGGACTGTGATGATCATAGCTTAGATATGTTAAGATATGATTTAGTACAAGTTCCTGACAGTTGGAGAGAGGGCACACTTTTGCATGCAGAGCAAGCTATCATTCCAGACAGAGCAGATTGGGGCAGTGGAGTATAGAGGGAGATAGTACATCATGAAACGAGCAGATTCAAATCTTCAGAAGGTTCAGATCCAAACTGACAGCAGAGGGCACATTATTTAAGAGCAGCAGTTGTAGCTGCTGCAGATCTAGGGTTATTCTAACCCGTCAAGTTTGGTTATTTGTTTCTGAAGAACTGTATGTGCTAAATCTATTTTTACTTTGCTCTGGGCTCGAGATAGAAGAAATCCTCACAGAAAGATGTTTTTTCCCCGTTTGGGATTTCCAGGGTATATCGTGAGTTTATGTGTGATTGTTGTGTATTTTCATTGTGGAAGTGTTAAGAGATCTATAGTGTTTGTATCTTAAGTCATTGTATTTCTGATTTATAGAGACTCAAACTGCTTGAGATCTCAAGGCATCCAAAGGGAGTAGTGATCTCTAGATAAATTAACAATTATCTCTTTGATGATTATTTTACTTGATGTTTAATGATGACAATTGATGAGTATTATCTTGATAATTATGTATATATCCTTTAATGAGTATTGTGAAGGGGGAATGGGTCTTGAAATCACTTCCTAAATTGATATGGAATACAAGGCCTAAGAAAGATGAGCTATATTTAATTTTTTACCCATTTTGTGACACTTGTATTTTTGCTCCTAAGCCAAATTTCACCCCGAGTGTATTCAAGTAGGGGAAAAGGGAAGGCCAAGGGGCATTCTTGGGTGGGAACTATTATCTTGTAGCAAATTAGAAAATAGATGCTTTCCTTGTGTGAGGGGATGGTTGTTTTTGGTGGTTATTGAGAATTCCTACCTTGAGAAACATAATTAGTTTGATTGAGAATTAGTGGCAGTAGTTTGATAACTACTCTAGCCGACTCTGAGTCAATGGATGAGGCTAGGAGTGTTATTGACCAACATGGGATACTAATGCTCATTGAGCATTAAAGTTAATTTCTTTTAGGCCCTTGGGATGCCACTATTGAGAGTAGTACCTGACCAACCATAAAGTTAATTTCTTTTAGGCCCTTGGGATGCCACTATTGAGAGTAGTACCTGACCAACCATAAAGTTAATTTCTTTTAGGCCCTTGGGATGCCACTATTGAGAGTAGTACCTGACCAACCATAAGTATTCAATAAGGGTTAGAGTTGGTTAGTAATTTCCTTGTAGAAGAACCCCACAACTAGAAGTGGTCCCTAACTAGCTAAGGGTATTCATTAGGAGTTGGAGTGAGTGTTCATGCACACCATAAACCTGAAGGCTATGATGGGGGTCTTGTAAGTCTAGGTGTCTCTCCACCACACTAGCTAGTCAATTGGATGTTTGATCCTTGATTTGATTTATTGGATAATTTGAGCGACTTTGTCGAGTACTTATTGTTTTATACTACACCCTCATTGAGCCCAAGGCCTGCTCTGGGTGCAATACCTATGCTCATGTGTTTCCATTAGTTGGGTGGAAGGTTGGATTTTGGGTGCAATTTCCCCTAGATTGACAAACTGCACACGGAACACTCATTTGAGCCAAGGGCTGATTAAATGTTGAGTTGTGTACAATGTTATTCATTATTGATTTACTTGATTTCTTAGATATGACTGAGTTGATTGATTTAAGAAAACTATACAAACACACACACACACACCCTTAGCAAGAACACCCTCCTGGACAACTATGCTAGGTAAGGTTGTTACAACAAAATTGTTATATTTATTTGTTTGGTGTGACACTTCGCTAAACATCTCATAGAAAACAGAACACTAACCCATCTTGACCCATCTTGAGTTCAATGCGAATTTACAATCCATAACTTGTTAGTTCACTATAAGTTAGACACTACATGTTTTTACTTTAATGGGCCTCCTTTCTCATCACAATTTTAGGGTATAATTTAATTAAAAAAGGATGCATAAGGTCAACACTATTTTTATAGGAATTCTCTTCTATGGTCATAACAAATAATATTGTATTTTATGCTATGGTATCTGGATATAAATATCCCTTAAAAGAAGCTTTTTTAATAAAAGATCTACAATGAAAGTCATTTCGACTTTCAAATCAACAATATAGAACTAAAGACACTTTCCCTGGTGAACAAGAATGATATGTATATTTGTTTAACATGACAATTCACAGACATATCATAGAAAACAGAAAGAACACGTTTTTCCAAAGTGAATTTTTTCTTAGATGAAACGATGAATAAATAGCTTTACAATAAGTTTGGGATATAGGGAAGCACAAATTGAGATTTGAATATACCTCTATTAATTTGCAATTTTTGAAAGTTTCTGTCGGATGCCAAGACATGTTTTATACCTCTAAAGATTTGCAATATTTGAAAGTTTCTGTAGGCTGCCAGCACATGTTTTTTTAACAGTAAAGAAAATGAATCACAAAAACACAAATAGAGATGTAACATGAAAAAATTAGTTGAATATGACTTTAAAAAATATAACATGAATTCATGTCATACACAACTTTCATTCTACGTGATGTTTTCCTTTACAATTCTCAGGGAGTGTCCTCTTTGTGCTCATGAATTTGACATTAAAAAAATGCCCATGAAAATAGGCCCGATAAGCCGAACATCTCTCTGTATTGGATCGATATAGAGAACTCTTCATCTATCTTGAAAATATAACAGTAGTACAATGTTGGCTCCAAAGGATATTTAGTTTTGTTTGGACCGCAATAAAGCCAAGTCAGTAACAGTCCTGAAAAATTGTTGAGGATACATTGGTGGATCCTCGGCGAGTGCCTGAAAAGTTTGAACAAACTTAGGCAATGGTCTTTGATTGCACTTATAAACTCTCTAATATCGGAAAATCCCCATTACTTTCCCAGAAAATAAAGAACCCTACCTGATGTATTAAGACAGTGGAAGGAGTCATTCCAGGTACGGTGTTCACCTCTATTACCAACACCTGCAAAACAACCACAATAATTAACTTTTTTAGACCTGCAATTGAGAAAGTTATCTATAAAAACTTGCAAACACGTAGCATAATGTATTATATAACTCTTGTTAGTCTTCTAACCTTCTACATTACTTGGCTCTCATTCTATCAAGAAATTTGGGTCGAGTGGAAATGCATTTTGCAATGGGTATATGGTTCATCTGTACTCATCATCTTGTTTTCAATTGTCAATAATAGGCAAATGATTTTCATGAAGGGAACTCTTAAATAGGACTACTAGGTTCTTGGTCACTTTTGTAAATTACTATAGCCACTTCTTTGTTGATGACAAATGTAGATTGCTCAACACAGCACGTTAAAATTACGGAGACCACACAAAAAGTGACTCTCTCTCAAGCCACCTCACACTAAGAGTAAAACAATGCAAGCAATGATGAGTCAAGTAAATTGAGATGCTTCTTTTCCTTACTAAGAAGCATACAATTGTTACAAGGGCAAGTAATCATTATAAACATTGAGTTCACTCAACTTGGACTCAACATGAGCAGAGTTATTTTTCCAAAAAAACCTTTATATTTGATATTTCAAACTTGAAATCAAGATATACATCAGCTTAGCCTTTCGGCTCATGTCCAAAGTTCATAAATGGTCTGTAGCCTTTCGGGGTTGATTTGCAATGTTTGAAGTTTAAAATTTTAAAAATTAAAACACTGAAACACATGTTATGTGGGCACTTACCCCTTACCTAAACCTGCGCGGCACTCCATTTCTCACTGCTAGTGCTCCGTGCTCACTACTCCAACGATACCTATCTAGAGAGCTTGCTGACAGAGGACCTTAGTGATGCTTATGACATTGATCCTGAGGATGTTGATGACATGTCTTGAGGAAGCCAAATCAACTATCTTGTTCATTGTTCAATGTTTACTGTTTTAAACTTTCTTTTTCATATCTGGAAATGCCATTTAGTCTTCTAGTCTTCCACTTGATATCTACTATGAGTCTGTCATATGATTTATCAAATTTATTATTTTATGTTTCAAATTATCAATGTGAATGTTCATATGAATCATTGATATTAGAAATATCAAATATACATGTATGATGTGACTGTGACATGTTTTATTTTTATAAATTTTAATATATATATATATATATACAGTATCCCTGATGTACCCAAGTACCCTGTTTCAAAAAGTGGCGTCCCCGTCCCTGTACCCACGTTTCCTGGCAACTTAGATGCTTAGCCTTTGCCTAGTCATGTGGATTGACTAGAGTGAAGGAAGGCTAGTGGTCACATTAAATACTCTATGTGGGAGTGCTCGCGAAGTGATCTATTCTTATAGAGTGAGTTGACTTGTCTATGTTATAGGGATCTTATCTATTTGTATATTAGACAAAATCTAATCTAATGTTGAATTTGACATTGGCTCTAAGAAGTGTCCGGGACTTCTTAAAGTATGGTCAAATCAACATTAGACCTCTATGGAAGAATTTGATCTGCATGTGAGGAGATATCAATGAGGAGAACTTTTCTATGATGAAGAAATAACCAAGTCATCAAGGAAAACCATTGGAGAAGTTCTAGACGAAAATGAAAACAAGCTAAGTTGCAGGAAACTTGGTACTAGGCCCTGTACCACTGCCATACCAGGAAGGAAACTTGGAAACGCGTTTGGTACTCCTCGGAAATGCGTTTCCGAAAGTGCCACACGTTTCACGTGGAGGAAACATGGGTAGTACGGCTGGAAATGAGTTTTCGTGCCGTATCCGCCTCCGTATGGCGCGTTTCCTCCTCGAAATCTTGCTTTTCCATCCAAAAAAAGAACCCATTAGCTTAATCAATGTGTTAAGTTGTTTCTTAATGTGTTAGTGATGGTTTAGGAAACCTCTAGAAGCATCTAAAAGTCATTTTTTAATTTTTTTTATAAAAGGATGATTTTACTTCCCTCATCTCACATAGTGATTTGAGCAAGCGAGGGTTACTTGAGGAAGCCGATTTGAAGATGCTCAGCTACAACACTGTGCAAATCGACTTATCTTAGGTTTTAGTTCTATGTTGACTGTTCACATTTTGATACATGTAGCATTGTAGCCTCATAAATAAAGGCTGATTTTGAAATTTTGAATATATTGTATCGCAAGGTTGTTTTTGGATATTACTACTTGGCAACATGCATTATGTAATCATCTATGACAATTATTAATGATACAGAGATGGACTTATGAGTAAAATGTGATGCTAGATGTTTGAAATTATGATTTATCACTTGTGGTTTATGTTTCATATTTAATTTTTAATGTCCTTGCTAATATATATATATCGCGTTTCCCCGTTTTCTAAATTTTGGGGGGTCGCATTTCCAATGCATTTCTGTATTGGATACACGTTTCCGTTTCCCCGTATCATGCAACTTAGAAGACAAGAAGTCAAGCTGATGTTAAGATTCAATATGGTAAGATAGATAACATCAGTATTCCATTCAATTTCACAAAAATAGCATATACAGGATCATTGAAAGAACAACAAGCATAGCATAAACACAAGAGATACAATTTATCCTGGGAAACCCTCATGGGGTAGAAAACCCAGCAAAGTTTTTTCAATATAGATGACCAACAAATACAAAGATGTAATCCCCAAACAAGAGCTCCTTCTCCTTTGCAGATCTCTCTCTCTCCTATGTGCAATTCACAAGTGAGTGAATGAGTTAAATGAGGAACACACCTCCTCTATTTATACTTTACATTCACTTGACTTTTACCTAGCTAGGTCGGCCTCATAACTAAATGACCAATTACTAACCAGGCCGACTTCTCTAGGGGACTTAAACACCCCATTACAACTGACTCTAGGGGAACTAATGCCCCAAATTACATGGGAGGTTTTACCTCAATGACTTTACATAATAATAACATCCCGACGGAGGAATAAACATCTCCAGATATATAATAATGTCCCGACGAAGGATTAAACATCTCTGAATAATAAAGTACAAATAGAATATTCTTAGAAGTTACAATATTTCAACACTCCCCCTTAACGAGAAGGATATTCTAACAAAATCTGTAGGAGCAAGGAGTCATCAACATCATGATACATGATACATCTATAAATCATTGGAAGCTTTCTTCAATCATCATCAATAACTCAAACAACTACTAGAACATCTTCAAGATCTTCAATACTGGAACATCAACATCTTCAGTACTAAGTCTTCATCTTCTGTAGCACTTGATCAGCTACAACAACATCATCATCTGGATCTCCCGATCAACAGCGTCATCTGGATCTCTCGATCAACAACATCATCATCTGGATCTTCCAATCAACAACATCATCTGGATCTCTCGATCAACAGCATCATCATCTGGATCTCTCGATGAACAACCTCATCGTCTGGATCTCTTGATCAACAACATCATCATTTGGATCTTCCGATCAACAACATCATTTTCTGGATCTTCCGATCAACAGCCTCATCGTCTGGATCTCTTGATCAACAACATCATAATCTGCAACACACATGATCCTTCCTTTCGGAATTACGGGATCACTGTCTAGGGATGATCAATCTCATCACAATCAACATTTAAGACTATCCTTCCTTTCAGAATTACCGGATATACTATCTAGGGATGATCAATCCCATCACAATCAACATTTAAGACTATCCTTCCTTTCGGAATTATTGGATTTACTGTCTAGGGATGATCAATCCCATCACAATCAACATTTAAGACTATCTGTCCTTTTGAAATTACGGGATTTACTGTCTAAGGATGATTAATCCTATCACAATCAGCATTTAAGACTATCCTTCCTTTCAGAATTACGGGATTTACTGTCTAAGGATGATTAATCCTATCACAATCAACATTTAAGACTATCCTTCCTTTCGGAATTACGGGATTTACTGTCTAAGGATGATTAATCCTATCACTATCAACATTTAATACTCTCCTTCCTTTTGGAATTACGGGATTTACTGTCTAAGGATGATTAATCCTATCACAATCAGCATTTAAGACTATCGTTCCTTTCGAAATTACGGGATTTACTGTCTAAGGATGATTATTCCTCAACCACTTATAGGATGGTTAATCCTAATCTCTTTAGGACATAAAATCCAGGGATGATACAATCTATTCGTCTACTTAGACAAAGTCTAAGGACCACACATCAACCTCATCGTCGGTACAGGTATCCTTATAGTCGACCTTATCGTCGGAACAGGTAACCTCATCATCATCGATATAGGTATCCTTATCATCGATACAAGTATCCTCATCGTCGATATAGGTATCCACATCATCGATACAAGTATCCACATCATCAATACAGGTATCCTCATCATCGACCTTACCGTCGGTATAGGAAACCTCATCATCGATACAAGTATCCACATCGATACTAGTATCCAAGTATCATCATCGACCATATCACTCCCCCTTTCAAGGAGGTTCCTTCCGAACTACACCAAGCTTGTCTCGGAAATACTCAAACTTTACTTGAGACAAAGGTTTGCTCAATATATCAGCAGCTTGCTCATTAGTGCTCACATACTCGAGTTGTATAGCTCCTTTCTGCACCATATCCCGTATATAAAATATCGGATCTTTATGTGCTTTGACTTATCATGGAATATTGGATTCTCTGTCATCTTGATACAACTCTAGTTGTCACACAGGATCACAGTGGGGTCCATCTCTAAGTCAAACAATCCCGATAACAACTTTCGAAGCCATATCGCTTCACAACTAGCAGAGCAAGCAGCTATATATTCTGCTTCAGCTGTGCTGAGAGCCACACTGGATTGCTTCCTGCTAAACCACGAGATCATGGCAGATCCCAGACAATAACATCCCCGATGTGCTCTTCCTGTATGATACACTTCCATCCCAATCTGCATCTGTATAACCATACAATCTGAACAGACCAAAGTCTATCGTACCTTTTAGGTACGTAATCACATGCTTTGCAGCTATCAGGTGAACACGTCTAGGTTCCACTAAATACTGACTCAAGGTGTTCACAGCAAAGCATATATCTGGCCTGGTATTCATCAGATACATCACTGAACCAATAATCTGTCTGTACTAAGTTACATCAACCAATTCTGACGATTCATCAGCCAACAACTTCAAGTTGGAATCCATGGGAGTGGTCATGTCCTTACATTCCAACATATCAAATCTTTTCAAGATTTCCATAGCATACTTTCCCTGGTTGAGAAAGATTCCTTCTGGGCCTTGCCATACTTCCAGACCTAGGAAGTAATGCATCAATCCAAGATCTTTCATCTCAAATTTTGTAGCTAGCCTCTTCTTGCTTTCCATGATCTGTTTCTCATTCCTTGTCAGAAAAAGATCATCCACATACAATAATAGTATGATAGGTTCATCATCCATAACCTTAAGGTAAAGGTTAGGATCAACTTTACTTTTGGTAAAGCCCAAGCTTGTCAAGAAGCTATCAATTCTCCCTCTGTGACTGAACATCATTCACATTCTGCATTGAGTGATCTTCTGCATATCTATCTGTGCCATCTCCCGTCTGATGGGTCTACTGATATGAGCCTCAAGATCATTCGAACTCTGTGGTGAGTTCCTTCTTGCATCCATCTAAGAGAAGAATGGCATCTGTATATAGAAACCATCTTCAACCTTGTAGCAAAGGTTGAAATCCGCATCACCCGTGGTGATCATTAAGCTCATCAAATGACTATCGATCCTGGGTACCCGTACAGAGCTTTCTTCAATCGTGTGATTCTCCATCGAATTCTGGGATTTGTTCGATTCGCACTTCTTCTTCAATTACACCATTAAGATAATGGTCTTGTCTAGCCACTTGGAGCAAACATCTCGTCATGATTCTCTTCCTCTTTCTAAGAGAATCCTCTAGCCACGAGCCTTCTATAGTATGTTTGATTTGTAAGTCTTTTTGTTGAACATCCATCACTTGTTCTTTGGAACAGGTGTTCATCATCCTTCTTTTGTAGATCATAGCACATGATCTTTCCTAATAAGTAGAGCTTCTATGTGATCAAAGACTATGGATGAGTCTTTGTCTTCATGTCATCATGGTCATATGGATTTTTCTTTCTTGATGTACCTTTTATGTTAGCAGACAACATCATCCTCATACAACACCACAAGTGCATTAGTACAATCATAAGTGTCATAACCCTAATCAATGAATGTCTTCTATTATTCACATGCATTCATATTTTTACTAAGGTGATCAGACAATCTAAAATTAATCATGATTGTACTAACCTCAATAATATGAAGACAAACATATCATGAACTTAATCATGAAACAAATTTCAAAACATACCTGTATCTCCTCAAGTCATACCTGTCGAGATTGCTTGTAGTCTTCTCTATAAGGGTAAAACCCTAACCATCCAAGGTAGATCTCTTGTAAACATCTTATATAGGTTCATGGTGCTAGGATGACAAATATCAGTGCCATTAAAACCTCCTTCATTGCTGCCCTATAAATCTCCCAACTTTGCTACGGTTTCTTCTTACTTGGAAACCCTAATTTTCAATCTCCTTCCTCCCACAACATTTTCATGGAGGATCAATATCTATGATGAATGGATTCCAAATTCATTATCAAAGTTTCCAATGTTGCATCATGTGTCTCCAACATTGTATCAGGTCCTTCCATACCTAAAAAACTGCAACCCTAAGTGAGAGCTTCTTCCTCCTCTTCCTTGATTTACTCTGTTGAGCCATTTCAGATGTGCCGTATTGTTTCTGGTGTATCTCTGAAATTTCAGATCTACAGGGTATGAAACTTCGGCCTGTGGTAGCCGGACCTGTCATCTTTCCAACCCCACAGGTTTGAGCTTCATTGGATTCTCCATTAGAGAGATATGCTCAAATTCCCAACATGACCTGTTTAAGGGATGAAACAACATAGGGAACTTGTATGGAGTGCCACGTGTCACTGTTTCATCTTCGGCCTTTGAAACTCGGACATGTAAAACTACAGTCCGTTCCCTAACTGTCACTTTTTACGGAAATACATTTGGAGCTTCCAATCCCGAGATATGACCTTTTTTCTAGGTCACCTGTTTAGGACTGCATTCTGGAAGAGGCAGAAACCCTAACTTGTACGGATCATATCTCACAAAGTACAACGAATCTGAGACTGAAACGCGAACACGAGGTACAGGAAAATTTCTTCTTCGGCCTGTCTAAGTTTCTGATCCTGAACCTTCTCCAAAATGGATTTATAGCGAATGTTCTTTGATGACTAGGTTTTGCTATACAAAACCCTAACTTTCAAATTGTCGCAAGTGAAACAAGTGTCGTAAGTGCCATACATTGCCTTCCTTCAAGTTAGCTCTGACACCATGTTAAGATTCAATATGCGAAGATAGATAACATCAGTATTCCATTCAATTTCACAACAATAGCATATACAAGATCACTGAAAGAACAACAAGCATAGCATAAACACAAGAGACACAATTTATCTTGGGAAACCCTCATGGGGTAGAAAACCCAGCAAAGCTTCCTCAATATAGATGACCAACAAATACAAGAGCTTCTTCTCCTCTTTTGCAGATCTCTCTCTCTCCTCTACGCAATTCAAAAGTTAGTGAATGAGTTAAATGAGGAACAAACCTCCTCTATTTATACTTTACATTCACTTGACATTTTACCCAGCTAGGTTGGCCTCATAACTAAATGACCAATTACTAACCAGGACGACTTCTCTAGGGGACTTAAACACCCCATTACAACTGACTCTAGGGGAACTAATGCCCCGAATTACATGGGAGGTTTTACCTCAATGACTTTACATAATAATAACATCCCGACGGAGGAATAAACATCTCCGGATATATAATAATGTCCCGACGAAGGAATAAACATCTCCGGATAATAAAATATAAATAGAATATTCTTAGAAGTTACAATATTTCAATAGCTGACTTGAAGATAAATAAAGGATAAAGATTAAAACTAGCAAGTTGGCCCTAGTGAAAGTGTACAAGTCGGCCCCATTAAGGAATCTTCTAGTAAAAAGAAGAATATAAATAAAGTGCTTCCACACTTCATTTACACACTCACCCAACACATCATCTTTTCTCCAATTGTGCACACCTCCTAGAAAGGCTTGGCTAAGGCAAGAAGTATAATTTTTGGGTTCTCTTATTCTTTTGGAAAATTTGCTACCCTTCCTAGGGTTTCTTGTGAAGGAGGGAGAACCTCTCTTGTGCTAAGGTTCATCTTCATGATTGGTATTGTACTTGTATTGGATTGATTTCTTCTGAGAAAAGTTTGTTGGGTTTTTTCCCTATTGGGTTTCCTAGGATAAAATATTTGTGTCTCTTGTGCATGGTTATCTTTCAATGATCCTTGTTTTTATTTCCATTGCAAATGAATGATGTTATAATTGTGGGATGAAATGAGTTATGAAATAAAGTTGAAAGAGATGAAAACTATACTGCTAAGTTAACATTCAACATAGTTGTCTTCGTGGTTAGGCCTTCGGAGGTTACTAAAGTCCAAGTGTCAATGTATATTACCATGCTAGGAACTATTTTTTAGTCATATGAACATGTGCTAAGTCACCCCTAGGTGTTTTTAATTTTCCATCAAAATATTTTTTCCCATAAAAAACAAGATAATTAATTGTAAAAAAATAAAAATGTCATCAAAGTGGTACTAGGGAGTCAAATTTTCCATGGGGGTGCTCATTTTCTAACTCAGAGCACCCACTTCACCCCTAAACCCACTTTGAGAGTAAAATGGGTGATTATTTATAATGATTTTCTCTTGAAAATGGCCAAAAAATACATAGTGAAGTAAAAATCGGCATCCCTAATTCCGAGGAAACATGTCGGAGACGGATTTGCAGTGATGGCAAGTTGATTAACAGTTGAGGGCAATTTCTCTTGAGTACGAATTTGGTGGTTGAGTCTCTTATCCAAAGGTGGTGCATTCACTCAGAGTGGGGGCGCATCCATGAGGGAGGGTGCATCTCTTGATGTGATGTGTCTCTCCTTGAGAAGGAGGTGAGTTTGTTAGGTGAAAGGTGGCATAAATCACATTCACCTCACCTCCAGTGAACTCCAATGCACTCCCTTCTTCCTCAATCATCTCAATTCGCCCCCAGTAATTTGCCAATTAGGAAATGAGCCCCTCTTGGTTCATCTGCGCACTCTGTTAGTTATTTAAGCAAGTGCTTGCTCCTCATTCAGACTAGTTGAAGTTGTGCAGTAGAGGCTTGCTATTGTAATTGCTTTTCATTTTATTGGGAATAAGAAGACTTTGGAGGTCACACCTGTGTAATGCTGTCAATGTGTGGATGCTTATTATCTTGGTGCATGAGGTAATTTGTATTTAGCTGCTTGTTCATTTGCTTATCTAAATCTGGCCTACTTCTAAAGATTGCTAACAATTTGTAGGATTAGTAAGTTTGTTTACTTACTGGATCTTTTATTTACATATGCTCAGAGATCTAAGATGAATGTGTTTCATTAGTTTATGTGCATATTTTCTTGATTTCTTGCTTATGTATTTCCATATTTAATGGGTTGTGTGCAAGTTGATGTTAGCTACAAGTTCCCTGTCTTGGAGAGGTGAAGAGTTTGTTTGCGTCTTCTCCCTTAAAGCTTCTTTCAGCAGATATAGTCCCTTGGTGTTCCACAAGCAGGCTTCGGAGTCTAACAATCCCATCATGCTTCTTCTCTTCTCCCTCTCTCTACACTACTTTCATTATTTTCCTAGTTACTTTAAAGTGCATTGTTAGATATATTATCTAAGTTAAATCTTAAGTAGATTTGCTTTTGCATTTTCTTTTAATTAGATCATAGTTCGTTTTGCAAAAGATCTCATCAATAGAAGCTAGATCTAGTAAAAAGTTCCTTCATTTTGCAAACCATTTTATTGTTAGATCTAAAAAGTCTGAATGCAAGGTTCTTTCTTTGGTTTTAGAAGTTAGATTCGACAATCTAGTGCCATTCATTTGCTTTCCATCTAAAACTTGTAAGCATGTTGGATCCTGAATTATAAAGGACCAAAGACATTCACCCAAAGTTGTAATTATCATAATAAAAGAGAAGCGAGTGGGCTACCCAATGCCCACACCTCAATCCCCCCTTGGGGGATCTGCGTCTCCTTTTCGTGGCATGCCTTTCTTGCATTTTCTTTTCCATTTCTAATAATTAACCTGTTATCACATACATAGTAGCTGAAGCTACCATGATGCAGTAGACCATATTTTGCTTCTAGTCAGTGCTAGTCCCACATGTGTTGAGCATATTTCATCCAGAGATCATTGGTGGTTGAGCATTTTCAGAGCCTATCTAGCAGCAACAGTATCCCTGTTAGAAGGTGGTAACAAGGAAGATCTTCTTGCATTGCATGTGTCCTTGCATGCTAGAAGACTTAAATCAGGAAGCCAAATGTATTTGATGTATTTTCCAAAGTTAAGACTTACGAAAAGTACAATAAGTGATCTAATTATAAATTGACTTAATGGAGTCACTTTTATAATGTGCAAGTGAAAATAATTAAAGTGATGGCTGATCTAATCTTGGCCATTGATCTCACCGAAGGATCTCATCCATTGATCCATAATGAGATGTTAGGCTTTTCGCTTGCCCATTGAGTTAAAAGGAGGATCGATTTGGTGGAGAGGACAAACTGAGACAACAGAGAAATTTGCAGAGAAGACGGAGGAGCAATCAGCAGGAAGATCGACAGAGTGATCAGGCAAAGACAAAGAGCCATACGGTTTGCAAAAAGAGTTCGTACAGACCTGCAGCTCAACCGTACAGTAGCCGCAAAGGAACCCGCACGTGTGAGAGGAGGCCGTACGGATCTGTCGGTACAGTTGACGCAGAGATCGTACAGATTCCGTATAACTGACGTGGGAGGCTGTACAGTTGCGCAGAGAGGGCCGAACAGGTTTGAGGGTTTTCTCAGTGAATTCCAATGGCTCGATTTTGCCAGGTTGACTAAATCGATTTTTCTAAATTGTATTTGTTCCATACATAAAAACCGAGAAAAAAACCGGTCGACTAAAAAATACATAAAATATTCATATTTTGTAAAAAACATATATATTCATGTGCATACATATGAATCCAAACCATTAATACACAAATATGCAAAGTTTCTCATATATATAGTAAGTATGGGTGCAAATAACCAAAACAACACTTAGTGCAATACATCTTTGAGGTTCTGAACCAAAGTACATCAACAAAGAGGCTCGAAATGGCAACCATAGTACTAATGAATAACAATAAACTGATCATAGAAAACGTTTTTTTTGTGTTTAAAAAAAAAAAAATCAGTTTCGTGGGTCCACTATACGGACCAACCGGTTTTGACTAGTTCCATCCGGTTTTGACTGGTTCCGGCCGGTTCAATACCCGGTTCGGACAAAAATCTGGTTCAACCGGTTTTGGTCCCCGACCGGACCGGTTACCTCTGTAAACCGGTCGGACCGACCGGTTTTTCTGGTTCCGATAACACTGATCCAGAGTTGATCTTCTTGCAGAGACAGGTATATGGCTGAGCAGGTATACATTATGTACTTGGGTGTATTATTTGTCTTCTTGCTCATCTTATTAGCTTTAACTTAACATATTAACTGACATTGGTAATTATATACTATTGGATGTGTTCATGAACTTGTTACTGAGAGTAAATGCATGATCTTGAATGATAAGGCCTTTCTATATGCTCACTGGTATTTGCCTACCTTATGCAGACTTAGCCTTGCCCTTGTTATGTATGGCATCACCTTTTCACTGTCTCTGTCGATTCAAGTGCTCCAAAAATGCAAAAACTGGTTCAATATAGTAATTGGGTGAATTTTTAATGAAATGAACCAAATTTTATCAAATTTTGAAAAACTTATTTGAGGGCATTCCACCAAAAGCGTTTTTGGGGTATGAGTAATGAGTATTACCAGATTGCTATTTTTTGGAAATTTTGGTGCAGTCAAATATATCCCTCCGAGGAGCGGAAAATGAATTTATGGGAATATTAAATATTTACAAAGCATTTCAGGCAATTAATTATAAACGATCAAGTGACCATGGCTACCTCAAGGAAATCGATTCGGCTACTTCATGGCTAGGGAATGGTATGGGACAATATATTATGATGTATCTTGGCTCTACGAACCATTCTCCATCATTATTTCTAAGCATGGGGTCCACATTTATTATTTTGGTTCATATAGGGAGGACGTCCCCATGAGGGGTGCCCCTCACCTTGGCATTTAATTTATTCTCATATTTGATGTTATATATTAAAGTTGATTCCTAAGGTGAATTGAGCACCTAAGGTGACCCCCATCATGTACCACATTGTTATACTATTTCAATATGATGTATTTTTCCTTTCCTGAGGCATCCTTGGGCAAAAGTGCACCAACCCCTCTATTATGAGTGATTCATGTATCAATGTAAAAATAAATCTCCACCGTTCGGATGAAAGTTGGTTAGAATGTGGACATCACTCTCGATCTATTTAAGAGAGATGTGTCCACCATTGTAAAGGGACTTTTGGCTCTTCGCTATTGGAATAGAGAAAATTCATTTTTTTGGCAAATACTTGAGATTCTTGTGTGGAATGTTCTTCATTCTTGATTGTGTTATCTTACACTGTGAACTCTTGTGAATTTCTTGTGGATATTATTGGCATATAATTGTTGTGGTTATTTTATGGCAGGGGAGCGATTTGAAGAGGGGCACTATTGTGGAAGACGTAGCTCTTCTCTCTCTTTGTGGTTTTTTCAGGGAGTTTTCTATTGTGCATTTTGTCAATTGATATGCTTCCTTACTTTTTCGTAATAGTATTTATTTCATGTATGGAAAATTGATTTCGGTTGTTTGCTTGTACAGGAGAGAGGGGCGCATTGGCTGCTTGGGGTGTTTTGCTTAAGGACAGATATTCACTGGATCTTCATCAAGTGGGCATTACTTTGTAAGAGTGTCACAATCTTGGCATTCGCCAAGCTTCCAAGTTAGTTCTTAAATATTTTCTCTAGTTTTGATTTCCATTCCATTTGTATCTTTAATTAAAACCCTCATTTAGTAACTGGAGAAATTTATGGGGCTCATACTACTTAGAATTTTGAAATTCCGACACTTGGGAATTTGCAGCCATCCTGAAAAACCACAAAACCCTCCCAAGCGTCTTGGTTGGAATCCATGTTCCCATCTAGATCAGGTACCTAATTTGTCGATTGAATCATTGTCTTGGGGTATCTTGGAAAATCTTCAGTCCAAATCCCCCCAGGGTAGTGGCTTAGTCATCACACACCTAGCACTTTCAACCTAGATCATTCTAGTTAATCAAGATAGCAAGAAATATATTATTTGGGATCATTTCTATCCATAATAAACACTATCTCTACCTCTAAGCCTCTCCTGCTATTTATCTCTTGGATCTAGGGTTTATAGGCAAGATTCATTTGTTTCTATCTTTTCATTACCTTGCCGAGGTTCTTGTCTTTCTGCTAGTCTCTTTAGGCTAGTGAAGATCTCCCCCTTTGCTATCTAATAGCATAAAGTGACAAGAATCCCTTTCGCTGTGACAACCATCTTATCTAGTGGTGATTGGGAATCTTGAAGTGTCTCCAATTTAGCTTCCCTTCCTCTACCATCCTGAATAGGATACCTTTTAATGGTGTTGTCTGCCAGATTGCACACCAGCAGCAGAAATATTTCGAAAGCTGTCTCCCTCACTGGAAAGTGGGGAGAGGTGTGGTCTTGGGGGCAAGCAATGAGCCAGGTACTGTCACCTGAATCCCAGCTCCTCCGTTTAGGCTAACTCCTAACGAAGCCAAGGGGGGTAGTCCCTAAAAAAGAGTTTCACTAAGGCTCTTGTGTTTTAAGTATTTTTTGTGTGGGGTGATGCGAATGAGTGTTGTTTAGGAGTTTTTGTAAAATGATGAGAACACAATTAAACATGCAATCCACGTTGCAAAATCTACAAGATACAATTTAGAAGATGAACAATATACTTTGACTTAGAATTAAAACAAAGCATCCACAAGATAAAGATCACACAAATGACAAGGACATATGGTCCAGATTCAGAAGATATATAAGAGTTTTTAAAGACCAGTTCCAAATGGAGTCAAAAGAAATGCTTGTGATGCTGGAAAATGTAAGTCAAAAGTAGCTGTTTGTGAGATCGTTTTGAAATTGTTCTTGGTAAATTTTAAGTGTTTTAGATGTTCTTGATTATTATGGCTAAAACCAAGGATATCAAAAGAGTGTCCGGAAAGCAACTCTAAACAGCTCCTTTAAGAGACATGTCGGACCTGTCTGGAATCACAGCGAGGCGCGCAATGCTAACTAGCCACTATGTCGCAGATTGGGCAACCCGGCGCCTCCCCTGAGAACTGCTTTGAATACTTTTTGAACAGCGTCGGTCCGTTGGTTATGGGGGTGAAAGTTTTAATTAATTATCACTTATGAGCTTATCAAGTCCTTCACCTTTCTGAGTACTAGTCCAACCGTTTCCGGTTGGCAGAGCATACAGGTGTTGGATAAATGACCAAGATAAATTAATTAAGGGGGAAATGTGGATTGAAATGTTTTATTATTAAGAGCACTTGTTCAACTCTCCGACAGAGAGCGCTCTTGACTTAGTCTTAAGACCACATTTCAAGAGACTTCCTACTTTAAAATGCCTAATGCAGGGGGAAAGTGCAAACCTATATGCTCTCCGATAGAGAGTGCTCTTGACTTGGATTTGGCCAAGTTCAAGAGGCTTTGTTCGTTTTATTGCAAGAAATGAAGCGATTGTGAAAAATAGTTATGAAGCTTTGTAGAAATAAACCATGTGTCAGCTTAAATAAAGTAAGACATAACTAACATGTTACTTGCAGAATGAAATAATGCTAAAAAAAAAAAGACTTAGTGTTCTACCAACAGTTTTACTCTAAGGTGGGATCAACCTCCGAACAAGGTCAACCACTAGAACCGCCTGCACTTGAGAACCTCCAGCTAGCTGAAAGCTCTACCAAGGAAACCGACAGGGAAGGAAGAGTAACCACAAAATAATGTGGTCCTTCCCTCAAGGATACAACTTCTGGTCAAAGGCTTTGGAAGAGAAAAACAAAATGAAACAAAGACTACTCTAAAGCAAAAAACTGAAAGATCTAACTTAACCAAACACCACACTCTTCCCCAAATGGGGAAGAAACCAAAAAGTGGAGGCCTCCTCCACTTGAAATTTTATTATGAGATTACAAATGCCTTTGGGATTCAAGCCCTTGAAAGGTCTTTTGAGAAATAAAATAAACTAAAACAAAACTATGAAAAGAGAAGCTTGAAGCCCTTTATGGCTTTTACAAAGGATAAAAAATATCTATTGAAATTTGTCTTCTCTTGGTTTGGAATTTCACGGTTTTGGATCCCTTTGTTTTTGGTACTTGGTTTCCTCTTCTCTCTTTGGTTTGGTCTTTTATTTCAAGAGTTCTTCTCTTCCCACAATCCTACAACAAAGGATAAATCAACAAACTCATGCACCCATTAGTGTTAGAAAATTAACAAACTTTGAAACTATCAAGTCTAGGTTTGCAAAATGAGACTAAAACATAAAAGAGCAGAGATTTGAATTTAAAAATGCAATTTTTATGAAACTGACCAGCAAGCTAATATGCTCCAAAAAATGATGGGAATGAGGTTGAAACCACAAGATTTTAAGCTATCCTATATGCAAACTTTGCTATCTTTGAAATGAGACTACAATGCTTTCAAATCTACCCTTTCCAAAACAAAATATGAGATCTAGAAATGCCTAAATGCTAACTTCTTCAATGCATGAAACTTTATGAGATGCAAGAAACTTTGAGATCTAAATCTAACAAGATACTTTTGCAAACCAAAAAATGAAACTACAACTAACTCAACAATCGTTTTTGTACTTTTTTGTGTTTTAGGGCCCTTTTGGAAAGTGGACGAATGGGAGGAAAGAGATTTGAAAGAAATGGACGAGAGGAGGAGGGAGACTTGAAAGGGATGGACGAGAGGAGTCTGAATCTAGGGCAAGACGAGAGGAAGGAGTGAATCTAGGGCAAAACGAAAGGAAGGAGTGGGTGAATCTAGGGCAAAACGAGAGGAAGAGATTGAATCTAGGGCAAAACGAGAGGAAGGAGTGTGTTGAAGACAAAGATAATGAAAAACGAATGGAAGAGGAAGGTGATCTAAAGCATGGTGTTACCAACTAAGTTGCACTACAGTTGGACTTCAGTGAGCCGCCAGTATTGCACATTCACTTGTGCTTATCAGACTTCAGAAGTTCCAAGTCTGGCCTGTTCAGGGCCCCTTTTTTTAAATGTTTTGCAGTACATGACCGTGCCCCACGGGGTTTGTAATAAGCGTACTAGCATGGTGGTCTTTGAGTGACTCGGTTCCCTAGGACTTGACAACCAAAGAAGGTATTCCAAGGAGTTTTTTCCCTTGTCGATTATGCCTTGCCTTTAGCCGAGTATAATCGATGAGGCTTTCTCTTGCTCCTCCAAAGCTGGAATGCCCAAAGTGGGGGTTAGGCCTTAGGGGATTATTAGAGCCCATTTTGTAACATGTATAAACATGCTAGGCGCTAGAATTTTATCGTTTTGTCATGTACTAGGTTCCCCTGAAGTTCCAACCAATTCCGCCAAAAAATATTTTTCCGCATTTTTAAGCCATTTTTTTAATGGTTTAATTAAAAAATTTCAAAAGGTGATAAAAGTCTTATCCGGAGTTGGAATTTGACGTAGGGATACTCATTTTCAAGCTCAGAGCATCCTCTTTACCCCAATACCCAGTTTTCCTACATTTAGGGCGACTGAAAACCCCCGTGGAGCAGTTTTGTCTATCAGAGCTATAAAGTGCCACTTTAATGCCAAAAATACGACAAAATGCACCATGGCCAAAAGGTTTAAATTATTAAAAAAGTGGAATAAGTCACATGTCAAATGACATGGCACTTATTGACTTGGGCTAAGCGACTTTATCCAAAGGTGAAAGCATGTTTTCAATTTACATTTTGGAAAGGTTATGAGTAAAAGAAGCAAACCGTACGGACCCTCACGTGGGCCATCCTTCACCCATGCGTGAACCAATTAACATGGCATATGGTGTCATTAGAACTGGTCAAATCAAAGATTATATCATATGGTTTAAGGCATGTGTTTTAAAGTCAATTTTTAAAGGTTTTGAGCAAATAACAAATCCATACGGATTCCTCACGTGGGGCCAGCTCCTCCTTCACACGAACTGATTCCTCCACGGCCATATTCGAATTGGATAACAAAGGGACGGTGGGGACAACTCCTCGATTGTGATGTGGCAATCTTTTGTTTGGGCTTCCAACCCCACCATTCACGTGGCATATGAACTTCACGTAATGCTCCCTCTCCTTCACGTGGGCCAGCCAAATGCTCCACTTAGCATGTGCGATTTTGATTGAGGATGAGTTCGAAGAGGTGGCATGATTCACATGCTTTCTATTTTAATAAAAAACAACAACCAATAAAAATCCATGACACGAAAAGCTTTGAAAGCATGGAAACATCCATTCTCACACATGAGTTGTTTGCTCAATTCGGCACCTTCCATTTTCAAGTGATTTCTTCCAAGTAAGGTGATGCATCCTATTGGCTTATGAGCTTTGCTTGCTCTACAAGTTAGGAGATTTGTCGCTTAGGGTTTTGCGCCCTAGCTCACCTGCCATTTGCTATAAATTGAGGAGCTTGGCTCCATTGTGAGGATCAGAAGGTGAAACCTCTGCTGGCATTGCTCGTTCATTGTAATATTTTTCTGAGTTTAATAAAGAAGGCTTTGGAGGCTAGTCTGATGATTGTCTTTGGTTGGATCTTCAT
Source organism: Larix kaempferi (assembly GCA_027924585.1). Lineage (NCBI taxonomy): Eukaryota > Viridiplantae > Streptophyta > Pinopsida > Pinales > Pinaceae > Larix > Larix kaempferi. The sequence goes on from BSBM01000753.1 coordinate 57,089,800, forward strand.
GCTTGTTACATTTGAGGTAAACTGTATCGTGTTGCATAAGTTAGTATTGTCGAGATTGTATGTCTTTTAAGAGGAAAGTTATCTTTCATAAGGAATAGTGAGTAATGCTTTATAGGTTGCTTACTTTTGTCGATGATATTAGAATGCTAGAAGTAGTATGATCTCTTGTTTGAATCTATTATTTCTCAAGTTTTCTGTTGTTCATTTACACATATGCTCTTATCCCCTTGCTAGTTGTTTGCAGCTGTCTACAGGTAGCCTAAGCTGGAGAAGTCCACGAACATGTTAGATCGTGCCTTCATTCAGTAAATACAAACCAAGTCTCGATCTTACCGGTGCATCAGGGAGCTTGACTCCATTGCCCTTTCTTCAAAACGCTAAACCCCCAAGGGTTCCATTTTTCTGATCAAATTTTCTTCTGCTATCTTTGGTTACTGGTTACTTGTCTTAAGATCTACATTTTATCAAGCAAATCTGAAAGTAGATCTAATGTTACAAATTTTCCTTTTCAAGCTTGCTTTATCGTAAATCTAGAGTTCTTGATAGGATAATTTTGTTTTGAGTGGAATAGTATATTTGGCATTTAAGTGTTTTGGTTCGCTTAGCTTTTCCAAAAGCAAGCAAAAGATCCTAAGGAGAGTAGCTTTATAGCTCACTTTCCTTAGTCGTTTGATTTCATTTTCTAGTAGTTAAGTTAGAAAATTTTTCCATTTTTGCATCTAAAACCGAACATACTCTTAAAGTGTGTTTCGGTAGTTATTCAGTAAACTTTTGTTCGCTGGAATTTGTATCATTTTATGACAGTCCTACATTTAAAAGTTTACTAAAAGTCATTTAAAAACTCAAAAAATTGTCCAAAACAAGTTTTTTTTTGCATACTAGTTGCATTAGTTTTAATTTTGACAGTTTGTAGCATTGTCAGAACACTCTTAAAGTGTTATGATTGTCATTTTCTAACCAACATACTTCGCTGATCTGTTTTGATTTCATAACAGGTTGACGTAAGAAAATTAAATAAAACTTGCATTTGGAGATTCTTGAACCACCCAGAGAGAACCGGTTTCAAGTACCATCGTTATTTCTTTCAAACATTGTAAACTGACTTGTTCCCTAATGATAAAGGGCGAGCAATATTTCTCTTAAGTTTCCAAGTTGTAATCAAAAAATAAAAAGAGCACAGCAGGCAATTCCAACGCCTGAACCCAATTCCCCCAGGGGGGATTCGCACCCCTTTTTATTTTTATTTTTATTTTTATTTTTTGTTTTAGATTAGTTTTCATTCAAGCGGTAGTAATTAAATAACTCACTCAAGCACACAACGTCCTCCGAGGACCTGTTTATCATATTATATGCTTTTGTGTTTATTTCAAATTATTTTTCTGTTCTTAAAATTTAATCCTAAAATTAACCCTCCTTGCTTTATGCTTGGGGTTTAGTGTAGATTAATCATCCACTCATACATTTTAATAAAACGAACAACACCCCATACCCGGAGTATGCTCTTGACTACTGCAGCTTAGTCGGAACAGTTGGCTCAATCAGAAACGGGTGCAAGGTACTTAGTGTTAATAGGACAATCCATTAGAATTCAATCCTAAGAACTCGGGAGGTTGCATGGACTGAATCCACAGAGTCAGCAGGTTCTTAAGCGGGTTCATCATCGCCTGGTTGGACATTTGGTAAGGTTGCTAGAGCACTCAGTTCGAAGTTTAGTTTTCTTTTCGGCCAAACCAGGAATTAACCCACTCCTTAACTACTCATTTAATAATCATAAAAATTACCAACCGAGCCACTGCAATACTTTCACTGCGACCACACAAGCAACCCTACACAACAGCAATTACAAGCATTTTTACATTCTCAGCACTGGTCTTTAATTTTCTATATTTAAGTTTCAATCACAAATGTTGTGAATGCTTATCTATATTGGGTTGGGTTAATCAATTGATTTAATTTGTGAGCAATGGTTAGTTGTTAATTTCTCAGCTCATCATCTTTTTAACTCCTAGAATAGACTTTTATCCTTTGTTGTAGATTAAAAGCCTTAGATTATTTTTATAGGGACCACCCCCCTTGGCTTCGCTAGGAGTAAGCCTAGACGGAGGACTCGAGTAATCAGGTGACAGCACTTGACTCTCACTTGCCCCCAAGGACACACCGAGCGGCTTGAAGGTTTCCTGTCGCGTCCCCCCCAGGTGTGTATTAGGCGGCAACACATGGATATCAAGGAAAGGAGAAATCAAGGAGCAAAATGGGAGCTAGAAGAAAAGAAGCTCAAAGCTAAGTAACCAAGGTGTTTGAGAAAACTTTTGTTGATGGAGAAAGAGATCAAACTCTCTTAGTTAAGCGTTTCTTTCCTTGAAGTGAAGAAAAGACCATGAAGACCTGCAAGACAGATTGATTAGATGCCAATAACAACTGTGAAGTAAAGAATGACTTAGTCTTTAATAAGCCTTTCTCAACCTTGGGAAACCCCTGCAAAAACCTTGATATGAAACAAGCAAGAACCGAAAGATATATTTTTAATCAAAGCTAAAACATACATCTAATATTGAAATTGCATGATCAATTGACAAAATGAAAGAGGTATCACCAATAGTGTGAAGTACATCCCAATTGCTCCAGCATGGACCTCCAAAATCTAAACTTTATTCAATATTAAACAGATATTACAACAGTATTTTGGCAGAGTGTTCATGCTCAAAATCTCCATGAAGAGAAAGGCCCAAATGGCCTCTCTTATAAAGCAAAGGTTACATATCAAATACCTAATTCGAATTTGGCACAAGGGGAGCCAAAAACTCCATCAAAAACTAATCAAATCCATGTCAACACCAACCAAATCGAGCTTGGAGTGATAACTCATCTTTAAACTTGAGTTTGGAGCCTATGTGGATGGGGAGGTGGCCTCCACCTAGGCAAGGCGCCCCCCATCCCACTTTGGAAACATCACCAAGCAAACCACGAATTGACACATGTGAAACTCGAGCTCCCAAGTAGAGATGACGTGAGCTCCTTTGTGAGGGCGTGAATGCCACATATGGAAGTTGGTTGGTGGTGACTTGAATTATGAAGGGAGCTAATGCCATGTGGTTGCTCAAATTTAGGAAGGCGCCCACCACAGCCATCAATGTAAACCAACAACCCATTCACCAAGTGCCACTTAACCAATTCGCAGATTGCATGAAGGAGGGCAAATTGCTCTTTGAGGATAAGCTTGTACTGACTGTATAGCTGACTGGAGTTGCTTGGAGTTGATTGGAATCTTCATAAATGCTGAGTGCCATGTCAACTAGCCCTTTATTTTATTCATTTCTGATTATTTTGGAGAGATTTGGATTTCTCCAAAATATTCAAATTTATTAATTTAATTAATAATTTCTCTGTAAATGGCCTTTTAGAGAAAATATTAATTACGAGGCTGAATTGACATCCGAAAGTTGGGTTTAGCTGGTCCATAGGTCATGTGTGATTTTTGGCTTATGAAATGAGCCATCAATCACTAAATTTGGACCTCGGACGACTGACATATTACAAGTTATTATTTCTCTATTTAAACTATAGAGAAATTTATTAAATTTAAAAAATAATTTAAAAAAACCCAAACTCGACGGACCCGGTAGAAAATTTTCGGAATTTTTTCTGAGGGTCCTAGAGATTGGGGACATGACCAAAACCTATTCTAATAGTGTCTAGTAGGCTTATATACATTAGTTGAACTCTAATAACCCCCCATGGCTAAAATTTTCAAAATCGGGCATTCCAGCTTTGGAGGAGCAGGAGAAAACCTCATCGATTATAGCTCGACTGTAGGCAAAGTATAATTGACAAGGGAAAAAACTCCCTGGAATACCTTAGTTGCTTAATCAAGTCATGAGGAACCGAGACACTCAGATCCTACTAGCACACTTTATTACAAACCCCATGGGGCCATGGTCATATCGACTAAAAACAAAAACTGGCTAACCAAAATTGACTAATTGCTGCAATCTGAAACCCAGATACTCTGGAAGCAAACACTGATGTGTTCCAACACTGGTGGCTCAATAGAGTTTCAACTATTTGTACAAAATAGGTGATAACAAGTGCTAGCTACAACTTTGGTGATAACATAACCAATCAACCTTAAAATTAACCATTTGTTGGCTTCAATCCAATATTGGGCCACAAACTCACTCGGGACCTTTAACAAATCATTTTAGGTTAAATACTTTTTCACACCCACTTCACTGAATTTAGTTTAGTTTCTTTAAATAGATTAAATTTGTTTAGTTTTCATTTTTGTTAAAAGAGCAATGAACTTTGACCTTGCATCCTTAATTATGCTCTTGTGACCTGTTATCACACCATAGTAGCAGGGCTACTATTCTTGCTTAGCAGATATCTGCACATTTCAGAGCTTCCATTATTCAGAGCTTGGCTATGATGATTGTATATTTTGAGATCACTCATGATCAGAGCAGTGTATTATTCAGACTTATGTTAGACCTTGTGTCAAGGCTGAGCCTTGAGAGTTCAGATTTGATGATCGATGTGACCCTTTATCCCATACAGTTTCAGTTCAGTGCTTAGAGATGTATTGCAGCAGTGTTTCAGATGATATAAGATGATTATTATTGTAATGATGTTATATGACCTATGGATGTTTTATCATTGACTGTGGATTATTATCTTGTTGATTTAGTCATGTTCACAGTATCTGCTTGGTATATTATTCCTGATGTGGCAAACTGTTTAAAATGAACTGTAAATTATAAAATGGACATTTACTTGCACATTTAGGTTATTTGACAAAACCCACTAGCTTACCACCTTACATAGATATGGTCTTTCCTGACACTAGTTGTCTGCTAGTTTAGGCTCCATATTCACTTGACTCCATCCATACATGACCTTCCCTATTTGACTTTAAACCTTGACCTGTCTCATTTGACTTTCTGATACTGAGGACTTCCCCATTTTTCTACCTCTGTGTTTGGACCGCATCCCTGTATGTTCAGTGTCTCAGCTCTAAGTTGGTGACAAAACTTACCTTTGGTGAGTTGGATTGTAGGCCTAAATCATTCTGGTCAGTTGTCCCGATGTTTGGCATTGGCTCGAACTCCCCCTAGTCACTTGAGATGTTGTTGGCTAAAACTGGAAGCTCATGTAATACTTATGGAAACTTATAAATTCACCCATGGAAACTAAAAAGGGCAAGAGCGATGAACTGCTAAAAATACTCCTTGAAGAGTATGAGAAAGGTCCAAAAAAGCAATGGTTCTTAAAAGCTATATCGAAACAATTGTTGACCTTATATATATATGAAAACATGCCCTGGATGCAAGCTGCAATTAGTTGTGCTTATCAACACACCTGAGATCCGAAGGGTTATGTAGGCCAAAAAGGCCATGAAATGAAATTGAATGATCCTAATGAACCTGGATCAACTTGATGTAGACATGATGCCTAAGTTGAATAAGCACTCTCTAAACAACTTATCCATTTGTGAGGCACAGCCATTCCCCGTGTTATTTTGTCCAGCACAGAGTTTGTAGCTTCCCCCTTCTCCCAGTCCAAAGTATTTTTGAGTTAAGTTAGACAAGTCAACCTCTTGGCCCAACCTTGTTCCTAGCCTTCATCCTTCACTAGCAATTTGACCATGTCCAATGGGTGAGTTTGTCATTTGAACTATTGTGCAAGTAATCTCATATAATAAAGGAATATGCTAACTTGATTAATGCCACTGAATGGATGTTATACTTTGAGCTAGGCTATGAGAATGATTACAGGAACATGTCTTAGTCTACTGATATGATTTTCCTTGGTTATATACATGGACCTAGTAAAACCTAGTTTGACTATGGTCATTTCTTGGGATCCGTGATGATGTGGGCCACATACGCTTATAGATGATGATTGATGGACCCACATACTCCTGATGATGGTGCCATATGATGGATATATGATGCAGATGATGATTGATGCAGTTCAGCAGATTTATTTATTACTCCAGATCATCAGATTATACACTGTCCATATATGGTGGACCCTACAGCTGGCCCATTAGGGCAACCCATGGTGTATGAGTACACACTCCTAGTGGATTTGGGTCTTCTGGATCCAATGAGACACTTATCTTTCAGTTCCAGGCACTTTTGACAGTGATTGATGTAGTTTTACACTTGTTGACCAGATTTGGGGCTGATTTCCCAGCCTGAGCAGCAGGGGCCATGAGAGGCCAGTTCACCTAGGGCGTTGTATGAGGAGGGGGTGGTCCAACCACTTGTTATTACCATTTACCCCCCCTTCTGGAGAGCCTGGTGGGCTCAGTTGGATAGCGCAGATGCCCTGGGAGGCAGTTTTGGCACTTTCACAGTTACCGAGGCAGTTAAAAAATGGGATAAAGTGGTCACTGAGGAATTCGATTTGGGCAATTGGGGCAAGATTTTGGCACTTGGTTTTCATAAAGGTCTTCCAAGGTGATCCCACTATCTTCCAGCCAATTTTCACCATGTGGGTAGGCCCACAGAGATCACAGGAAGTCTTTTACTGCTTGTCTGTCACAGATTTTGAAGACAGATTTGATCATTTATATTATACTGGACATATTTTATTATTTTATTGTGCCTTGGGGATGAGCTAGTAAGGATTGATGCCTCCTAGCCCCACCATGTGCTTCTTATGTTATGTCCTAGTCATTATGAGGTGGATTTTTGTACTTTTACCCCTCTAGTGGATGACGTCATCCTCACTTTGTACCATTTAGTTAGGGAGTCGTCATTATATTGGGTGATCCATGTGATATATTGTTATGATTCATTATTAGCCATTGATCATGTATTGAGATCTTTTAATCTCAACCACTCATTTGATGTAGTATTGTAAAGTGGTATAGGGTTTTGGTCTTTATTATCCTATATAAGGAGGAGACCCCCTATTGTATAGCTCACCTTTGGAGCTCTAGAATATTGGAATAGAACATTTCTTTGTGGAGCATATCTCTCTTGTCTTGTGGATTCTCTTGCATCTTGAATATACAGTATCTATTCTATGTATCATTGTGGGTTTTGGTGCTACTTCTAGTTTTCTTGCAGGGAAGTCGAATTGGTGGAGAGGAGGGCAATTTCTTTAGGGTTATTGTTGGAGGGATCCACATATTCTCTCTTGGGTTGATCTTGTGATAGAGAGTATCATTATTGTATCTTTGTGACATAGTTGATGCTTTCTATTACATCTTTCTACCATTTTCATAATGATCTTGCTTGACTTGTTTCTCTTGATCTTGTCTTGTAGGAGGAGGACGATTTGGCTTCTTTGAGGAGGACGTTTGGCTTGGAGTAACAAAATTGCACTCTTGAATATACACATAGGAGGATACCATCAATTTGCAAGGTGGCCATAAGCAATTGAGGTAAGATCTACAAGGTATGTGTCTCTTTCCATCCATTCTCTCTTCATTGGTCACAAACCCTAATTAATCAAAACCCCAATTTTGGTTTTTCTTAGATCTACTTAGATCTAGCCTTGCTTTTGAAAAGATCTTAAGAACCCACCTCTATAACATCCACCCCTAGTTGGATCTATATTTTGGTGGTGATTGGGTTAAAATTTACACACTTTTCAAGGCAATAAAGCCCTCTTGAGCCAAATCACACTTCCTTGGAGAGGCTTGTTTGGTTAAATCTAGCATATGCGTAGGTGAGATCCCACTTGATTCATAATCTACATACTTGATAACCTACCCCTAGACTCTTACTTTGGTGATTTCTACCTTGTGGGCATCATTCCACATTTTAAGGGATCAAAACCCCCTTTCGAACTACTTGGCATCTTAAAACTCAGATCTAGTAAGATCTAACCCTTGGATTGACTTGATTTTCAAGATCCATATAAATCATTGCATAAACCACTTGGATCTACAATTTGGTGGCCATTGGACTTGATTTGTCACACCTTATCCACCTTTTAGCCCTCCTTGAGCAAGGTCGCACTTCCTTGGGTGACTGAGTTTGCCCACTTCTAGGACTTGGGTAGTTGAGATTTCAGTGGATTTGGAACGGGCATACCTTGAAACCTATATCTAGAGTATCATTTTGTGACGATCTACCTTGGGGGTAGCATTCCTTGTTTTAAGGGATTGTGGTCCACTTGGGTCATTTCATGAAACCCTATATCTAACCCAATCCAACCACTCTATCCCAATTAGCCCACTTGATTTGACTTCTAGGTGCCCCGATCTACACTTTGACATATCTTTTGACTCCATTAACCCATCCAACAAGGCACTAGTCCTCCTTAAGCAAGTCGCACTCCTTGGGAATTGTGTCAAACCTTAGATCCCGTAAGTGGGTATTCCTAATTTCAACTTAGATCCATAGATCTACTCATTATATGCCCCTTAGTACCAATTTCATCTCTTAAAGTCCACCTTGTGCATCCCATTTGAGTCATTCACATATCCCAAGAAAGTGGGTCCCACTTGTGTAATATATGGTACTAGATCTTGTCTTTTTAGCTCATCATGTGGCCTAAATCATACATTGGTTGAAACACTAATCATCTCTCAAAACACCTTCAACCATACTTTAACTTCTAGGTCCACTTAACCTTGCACCTGTTATCACATATATAGTAGCCGGGCTACCATACATTATTTTTCTGATACCAGTACACTATTCAGCTAGTTCCCTTACATTTGAGATGCTGAGATGAGCATCTACATTGGATCACTATCATATTTTGGACAGCAGTATATATTCCCCATGCCATGACTGAGTCTCAAGACACTTAGAGAGATGATTGATATAGCCATTATACCATTTGCACAGAGTAGTCAGTAGTGCCTAGAGTTACAGCAGCTGTTTCAGAGGACAGATGATGGTTCAGATGATGAGCATTCAGGTATATGACTCAGCAGGTATATCATTGTGTTATCGTTATATTGCTTTTATACTTATTCCTATAGCATGTCTTAGCACTTAGTGTCATGATCTAGCGATCATATAGATATGTGGACCTAGTTGATCTTATTATATATATTATATTGTACCTACTCAGACTTAGAAGTTCACTATTCATACTAATTGGTTTTCCCTCCCTAGGGAGACTAGAGGTGATCGTTCCACCATACCTTGGCTTGCTAGTGTTGGCTCCATTATTCATTGTCTTCATCCATCCATTGCCTACCTTTTAGTCTATCACCCTCACTTACTACTTGACTAGTGACATGGAGGATCTTTTCCCCACTGTAGCCTTTGTATTGGATGAGCTTCCCTGTTTATTGTGTCTCGGCTCTGAGTTGGTGACAAAACTTACCTATGGTGAGTTTGAGTTCCTTGTAAATTCCCCCTAGTCACTAAAGTTGTGTTGGCTAAACCTGAAACTTTTAGCGCTGCCATGAATACAAAATCTGGAAAATGAAATGTTATATCTTGTATGAAAATCCCATTCATGCAATGTGTTTTTCAACACACATGAATGAAAGGCATGCGAAATGAAAATGGCCATGAAAATAAAATGTTATATCTTTTGGAAATGTAAAATACCTAGATAAACAAGCTGTCTGTGACACACCTAGAAGTGCTCAGGTAAACAAGTGCCTTAAAAACACACCTGCAGTAGAAAGCCTCAAATAAATGTAAATCTATGCAATGTGTTTATAAACACACATAGATCAAAGGCTATGGAAACTTCAGGCCCAAAAAGCATTGGAACTTAAATACTATATCTAAATTATTGCTGGCCTCATTTGTATTATGGGTTGTGCGGAACTGTTAAAGGTGAATAAACCCTCTTTGAACAACTTATCCATTTGTGAGACACCGCCATTCCCTATGTTCTTGCTCATTCAGTATATACTATGGTGTGTCTTCCCTTTCCCTTGCCAAAGTGTCACAAAGTTAAGTCAGTCAAGTCATCCCTTAGCCTAGCCAGCTATTTTAGCCTTCACCTTTCACTAGCAAATTGATCACAACTATGAAGTGAGTATGGTCCTGAAAGTCTAGTCTGCGTAATAATAATAATTAATGACATTATATATTTGGATTTAGATCGCCAGTAATGATTACTTTGTGTTATAATTGTTATTTGAATAAGTTGTAGAGCATGGATTAACCTTTGACACTTTGCAGCAGCTTCTGATGATGGTCTGAGTTATATTTGATCATGTTCAATTGGTCAAACCCAATTTGACTAAGGTCAACCATACGACATGAGATGGTTGGACCTGGTGATGATATGGATAGATGATATATGGTCTATGTACATGTACATGATGATTCTATGCAGCAGATACAAGGTTATGATGATGATTCATGGTTTACAACATTATTTGATCATTTACAGATTATTATTATTTCACCTGTTCCGGTATATTGGATATATTTTATGATCATGCAAAGACTCATATGGTGTATGAGTACACATCTTGGATGGATTTGGACCTTCTGAGTCCAATGAGACAATCTGTTTTCAGTTCCGGGCACTTACAGTGATGATTGAGCCTCAGTAGGCTAACCCAGTGCAGTTTTGGTCTGTCGGAGACCCTCTCAGAGCAGAGAGGATTTTTATCTGGTTGACCTAGGGCGCTGTGCTTGGAGGGGCTGGTCAAACCACTTGTTTTTACCATATTACCCCCCTCCTGGACACACTGGTGCCCTCACCTTGAGAGCGCAGGCACTCCAGGAGGCAGTTTGGGGTAGTTTCACGCTTCCCGAGGCATTTCAGGATTGGTAGAAATGGCTATTGAGGAATTCGACATGGGCTACTAAGGCAATGTCTTGGCATGGGATGATTAGTGATGATGGATTGATGTCTTCCACACCTCCTCCAACAGTTTCAGCTTCATCGGGACCCGCATCCATCACTTATGGCACTTTCTGATGATTTCCAAGGCCTTTTGAGGCCCACGATTTGTCCATAGAGGCACGATTTGGTATATTGATGACTATTTTATTATTATTGTGCTATGGGGATTGACCAAGGGTGGCTAAAATTACCCCTTGGACCCACCATAAGCCTCTTATTATATCTTGTCATCATGATATGGTGGGATTCCCCTCTCCTAGGGCGATTTTGTCTACTTATGTTATATTTTATTAGTGATCCATGTATTTTATTATTGAGCTCATCTCAACCATTGATTAGACATTTGTATCTTTTAATCTTAGCCACTCATTCAAAAAGTGGTTAGGATTTTGATGCCTCTCCTTCCTATTTAAAGGAGAGAGCTTCTCATTGTAAGGGGTCTTTGGCTCTTGGATTATTGGTATAGAAAAACTTTCTTGTGGAAATTCTTGTGGTCTCCTTTGCATCTGGTGTTCTTAGATGGTGATTGGAAAATCTACTGCAACCTAGCATTGGAATTTGTGGTAAGATCTATCTTTTTTGGGAATCATTGTCTTGTCTACAGGAGGGCGACTTCAACAAGGGCGATTTTGCAAGGCTTCTTCAAATCGATCTTCTTGGCATTTGCTTGTACCAGGGGGTTATCATTAGTATCATTGTGATCTATGCTATATTTCTATTACTTCTCTTGTGACATTAGTCTTATCTCTTGATTGCATCAAATCTGATATTGTTGACGTTTGTTGTGCAGGAGAGAGGGCGCATTGGCTTCACGGACTAAATCGACTTCATAGAAAACTACCTCAAAGCTTCTCAAATTGATCGGGTTTGCATAGATCATCATCATCAAGGTATCTACAAGGTTACTGTTATCACATATATAGTAGCCGGGCTACCATACACTATTTTTCTAATTCCAGTACACTATTCAGCCAGTTCCCTTACATTGAGATGCTGAGATGAGCATCTATTTGGATCACTATCTATTTGGACAGCAGTTTTATGCCCCATGCCATGACTGAGTCTCAGGACACTCAGAGAGATGATTGATGTAGCCATTATACCATTTGTACAGAGCAGTCAGTAGTGCCCAAAGTTGCAGTAGCAGTTTCAGAGGACAGATGATGGTTCAGATGATAAGCATTCAGGTATATGACTCAGCAGGTATATCATAGTGTTTTGGTTATATTGCTTTTATATTTATTTTTATGGCATGTCTTAGCACCTAGTGTCATGATCTGGCGATCATATAGATATGTGGACCTGGTTGATCTTATTATATATAGTATATTGTCCCTACTCAGACTTAGAAGTTCACTATTTATACTCATTGGTTTTACCCTCCTTAGGGAGAATAGAGGTGATCATTTCACCATACCTTGACTTTGCTAGTGTTGGCTCCATTATTCATTGTCTTCATCCATCCATTGCCTACCTTTTAGTTTATCACCCTGACTTACTACTTGACTAGTGACATGGAGGACCTTTTCGCCACTGTAGCCTCTGTATTGGATGAGCTTCCCTGTTTATTGTGTCTTGGCTCTGAGTTGGTAACAAAACTTACCTATGGTGAGTTGGAGCTCCTTGTGAATTCCCCCTAGTCACTAAAGTTGTGTTGGCTAAACCTGAAACTTTTAGTATTGCCCTGAATACAAAATCTGGAAAAATGAAATGCTATATCTTTTATGAAAAGGTCGTTCATGCAATGTGTTTCTAAACACACATGAATGAAAGGCATGCCAGATGAAAGTGGCCATGAAAATAAATGTTATATCTTTTCTAAAATAAATACCTAGGTAAACAAGTTGTCTGTGACACACCTAGAAGTGCTCAGGTAAACAAGTGCCTTAAAAACACACCTGCAGCAGAAAGCCTCAAATAAATGTAAATCTATGCAATGTGTTTATAAACACACATAGATCAAGGCTATGGAAACTTCAGGCCCAAAAGCAATGGAACTTAAATACTATATCTAAATAATTGCTGGCCTCATTTGTATTATGGATTGTGCGCATCTGTTAAAGGTGACTAAACCCTCTTTGAACAACTCATCCATTTGTGAGACACCGCCATTCCCTATGTTGTTGCTCATTCAGTATATACTATGGTGTGTATTCCCTTTCCCTATTCCAAAGTATCACAATGTTAAGTCAATCAAGTCATCCCTTAGCCCAGCCAGTTATTTTAGCCTTCACCCTTCACTAGCAAATTGATCACAGCTATGAAGTGAGTATGGTCCTGAAAGTCTAGTCTGCGTAATAATAATAATTAATGACATTATATATTTGGATCTAGATCGCCAATAATGATTACTTGGTGTTATAATTGTTATTTGAATAAGTTGTAGAGCATGCATTAACCTTTGACACTTTGCAGCAGCTTCTGATGATGGTCTGAGTTATATTTGGTCATGTTGACTTGGTCAAACCTAGTTTGACCAAGGTCAACCATAGGACATGAGATGGTTGGACCTTGTGATGATATCGATAGATGATATATGGTCTATGTACATGTACATGATGATTCTATGAATCAGATACAGGTTTATGATGATGATTCATGGTTTACAGCATTATTTGATCATTTACAGATTATTATTATTTCCCTATTTCGGTATATTGGATATATTATATGATCATGCAGAGACTCATATGGTGTATGAGTACACATCTTGGATGGATTTGGACCTTCTGAGTCCAATGAGATAGCCTGTTTTCAGTTCCGGGCACTTACAGTGATGATTGAGCCTAAGTAGGCTAACCCAGCGCAGTTTTGGTCTGTCGGAGACCCTGTCAGAGCAAAGAGGATTATTATTTGGTTGACTTAGGGCGTTGTGCTTGGAGGGGGTGGTCTAGCCACTTGTTTTTACCATATTACCCCCCTCCCGGACACACTGGTGCCCTCAACTTGACAGCACAGGCACTCCAGGAGGCAGTTTGGGGCAGTTTCACGCTTCCCAAGGCATTTCAGGATTGGTAGAAATGGCTATTGAGGAATTCAATTTGGGCTACTGAGGCAATGTCTTGGCATGGGATGATCAGTGATGATGGATTGATGTCTTCCACACCTCCTCCGGCAGTTTCAGCTTCATCGAGACCCGCATCCATCACTTATGGCACTTTCTGATGATTTCCGAGGGCTTTTTTGGCCCACGATTTGTCCATAGAGGCACAATTTGGTATATCGATGACTATTTTATTATTATTGTGCTATGGGGATTGACCAAGGGTGGCTAAAATTACCCCTTGGACCCACCATAAGCTTCTTATTATATTTTGCCATCATGATATGGTGGGATTCCCCTCTCCTAGGGCGATTTTGTCCACTTATGTTATATTTTATTAGTGATCCATGTATTTTATTGTTGAGCTCATCTCAACCATTGATTAGACATTTGTATCTTTTAATCTTAGCCACTCATTCAAAAAGAGGTTAGGATTTTGATGCCTCTCCTTCCTATTTAAAGGAGAGAGCTTCTCATTGTAAGGGGTCTTTGGCTCTTGGATTATTGGTATAGAAAAAATTTCTTGTGGAAATTCTTGTGGTCTCCTTTGCATCTAGTGTTCTTAGATGGTGATTGGAAAATCTACTGCAACCTAGCATTTGGAATTTGTGGTAAGATCTATCTTTTTTGGAAATCATTGTCTTGTCTACAGGAGGGCGACTTCAACAAGGACGATTTTGCAAGGCTTCTTCAAATCGATCTTCTTGGCATTTGCTTGTATCAGGGGGTTATCATTAGTATCATTGTGATCTATGCTATCTTTCTGTTACTTCTCTTGTGGCATTCGTCTTATCTCTTGATTGCATCAAATCTGATATTGTTGACGTTTGTTGTGCAGGAGAGAGGGCGCATTGGCTTCTTGGACTAAATCGACTTCATAGAAAACTACCTCAAAGCTTCTCAAATTGATCGGGTTTGCATAGATCATCATCATCAAGGAATCTACAAGGTTACCCAGGTAAGATCCACAGGTTTGTTTCTCTTATCTTGATCCAATCCATTGACATAACACATAATTGAAAATCTAATTAATTCAAACCCTCATTGTTACATTTTCTCAGATCTACTAAGATCTAGTGGGTTGTTGGGTGTAATATTGAAAACCCACCTCTATAGTATCCACGTCATCCCGGATCTATAGTTTCGTGAGGATTGGCCTCCATTTGACCCCCTTCACAAGCCAACTTAGCTTCCCCAAGTGAGGTCACACTTCTTGGTGAGGGTGAGTTGACCTAGATCTAGTACATGGGTAGTTGAGATTTTGCTTGATTCATAATCTACACATCCTAAAACCTACCCCTACACTGTCACTTTTCTGATTTCTACCTTGTGGGCCCTATTCCACATTTTAAGGGATTTAATCCCGATTTTGGACCACTTGGTATCTTTGAACTCAGATCTAGTAGGATCTAGCCATTAGATTGCCTTGAAATTGTAGATCCACACTCTCACTTGATCAACCTACTTGGATCTAAAGTTTGGATGCCATTGGACTTGTCTTGATTCATTTATCCCCATTTTTACCCTCCTTGGGCAAAGTCGCACTTCCTTGGGAGACTGAGTTGGTCCACTTCTAGGATGTGGGTACATGAGATTTTAGTGGATTTGCAACGGGCATAATTCAAAACCTAGGTCTATTTGGTCACTTCATCAAATCTTGCCTTGGGGATAGCATTCCTTGTTTTAAGGGATTATGGTCCACTTAGATCAAACCTTGAATCTCTAGATCTAGACCTATTCATCCATCAAGACTTTAATTGCCCACTTGTCTCATGCAATAGGAGCCATCAACCACAAGTTAACTTCACTTTGACTCCATTATCCCAATTCCCAAGGCACTGGTCTCTCTCCAAGTCAATTTGACTTTCCTAGATTGTTGGATTAACTTGTGGTTTGACCCTTGTGTGGTGGACTAAACCCTTTGATGTCATCATACTTCATGATCAAGCTTGTCACTAGTACTAGTTAGCCCCAATTCAACCCCTAAACTACCCTGCATTGGACACGGTTCCCAAGGCAGTGGATTCTCTCACATTGACTAGTACTATAATCCCGGATCTTATCTTTAAATATTATAAGTCACTCTCACATCAACAATGAACCAAAGCTATACTCATTGAACCCCCACTTGTCTTGTGACTTCGTCCTAAGGTCTAGGATAAACCATACACCTTACTTCACTTAGAATTAACTTGATTTGGTATCTTGGTTTTGATCTCTCCTGTCGGGAGAAGATCGTGTCTCCCCCTTTGTTGCCTGGGCTAGATAACATAAAGCGAAGGTTGCCTCGACTGGCGTTACAACCATCTATTGGAGGTCGAGGTGATCGTGGTTGCACCTTTTGAGTTGCCCTTTCCTATTGCCATCCATTAATGGATACATCCACAGGGGTAACTACAATTTAGGTGATAACAGAACCTTTGTTTGGGTCCAATCATCTTTGATTGGTAATAGGGTCTCCCCCTAGGTCTTGATTCATCTAGATCTAAAGTGAAGAGTGCCTCGATTGACGTGACTCCCACCTTGCATTGGGAACCGTGGCATCTCTTGGATCACCTCTTTAGTTGTCCATCTCCTCTACCGTGCCGGATGGGATACCACTAGGGGCAACTACAAGTTGTGTGATAACATGACTGTCGCAGGCTTGCCCGATTTGCGGTCGACAATGAGAAAAGGGATACTTGGTGACTAGCTTAAATTGGGAAACCCATTAGAGATTTATTGTTAAGAGGTGGGAGGTCGCTTGGAACCTACTACAGAGTCAGAGGGGTGCCCAAAGCAGACTTTACATCTCCCCTTGTTGGACACCTAGTGTTGTGTTTTTGAGCTCATCTGAAGGGGATAAATACTCGAGTGGGCCAAACTGTTAGATAGTTTGTCTTTATTGCAATTGTTCTTTCAACATCAATAAACCCACTCATAAACAACTCACGCAATAATAATCTAAAAATTACCAAGAGCAATTCAAAACATTTACTTTCCAGCCTTGTGTTTACTTTCGACACTGGCCTTTCATTTAATATCTTATTTGCTTTTAAGTATTTACTTTCATGCCAATAATGATGTATCTTATATGCTGTGAAGTGTACTTTTATCCTTCTCTTGTGTTTAACTAATAAACTCCTAGAATAATTTTATTTTTCTTAGCTTAAAAGCCTTAGTTTATTTTCTTATGGACCACCTCCCTTGGCTTCGCTAGGAGTTGGCCTAGACGGAGGAGTCTAGTTTCAAGTGAGAGTTCTTAACTTGTGACTTGCACCCAAGGACGCACCTAATGCCTTGAAGATTTATGCCACGTGACTTAAGGTGCGTATTGGGTGGCAATACGGCCCATGTGTTGAAAAGTTAACCAGGGAAGTTGTTCTCTAAAGGGCATACACAACTGCATGCAAAAGTGAGTTTTTGCATGCACTCAATTTAGGTTTTTGGTAAACCTAATTAGCCAGTGAGGTATTATAAGAAGGCAGGAGGTAACCGATAGAGGATACTGAGCAAACTGATCAGATTTAGATCTATTTGAAAGGTGGGTGGCTTTCCTGAGAAAGGAGGGTACATTCTCTGAGGAGAGAGAAGCTCGTTCTGCATCCGGTTGACCAATTGAGCAGCTGAGACTTTCAAAGTATCCTTGCCTCAGTGTTTGAGGAAGGACTGTGACAATCAGAGCTCAGAACTATTGAGATTTGATTTCGTACGAGCATCTGAAACTTGGAGGGAGGGAGCACTTTTCCATGCAAAGAGAGGGGCGCATTCTACAGATCTAGTAGTTGGCCTTCTTCTTTGGCTGAGCAGATCAGAGCAGTGGAGAGAGAGAGACTGTACCGACAGAGAGTTACCTTCAGACAGATCCAGATCTAGTTGATAATTAGGGCACATTTCCTCCGTGCATGCATCAGCTTGTTGCATGCAGATCTAGGGTTTTGACCCTATCAGGTTCGGTTGTTCCTTCTGAGGTATTTTGTATCTACCTATATTCTGCTTACTTTGCTCTGGGCTCGAGATAGAAGAAAGCCCCACAGATAGTTGGTTTTCCCCGTTTGGGGTTTCCAGGGTACATCCTGAGTTGTGTGATTGTTGTGGTTTATTATTGAAGCATAAAGAGAATTGTTGTGTTTGTATCTTAAGTCATTATTTCATTTTGATTTATAGAGACTCAAATCGCTTGAGTTCTCAGGGCATCTAGAGGGAGTAGTGATCTCTAGCTAAATTAACACCATGTGTCCTTTCTAGCCTTCAAAGCATCAACAATACTAGTAAAAGACCCCCAGAACAAATCCAACAGAAAAAATTTCACCTCGAAGTATTGAGGTATCCCCATTTCACCTCGAAGTATTGAGGTGTCCCCATTTCAAGCTATGATCAAAAGAGTGATCAAGTAGATTCAGAAGATAAAGTATCCTCCTTGTATTCTTGTACCATCAAAGTACCTTCCTTTAAAATGAGCAGAGTCTACTCAAAAGGGAAAGCCTCAATCAAGCTTGATCAAATTCACCAATAACTGGTAGTTTGATTAGTTTAACTAACTGAGACTGAATTTCACTTAATTTGACCCACATTTTCTTCTTTAATTTTGCGTGCCTTAGATCTTTGTGCTTACTATTTAGTCTATGAAAAGGATTTGTCGTGGAATGAAAATCTCAATTTTTTTGGTGAAAGTTAAAGTAATTTTTGAATTCTTTTTTTATTTTCCATGTATTTCCAGAGTCTTAGCCATACTCTTGCTCTTCCAATTTTCCAAGTCATTCCCAAGTCCTTGAGTGACTCGGAAGCACACCCTTTGTAGTGAGAGTTGCACCGTTTATGGTTGGTATCTAAAAGCTCCTAAAGTTCATATCGCTTCTTTAGTATTTTTAGCCATTTTAGAATGCCTTTCTCATTTAGGAAAATACCTCACCGCTGACCAAGTATAAGTTATGCTTCTTGTTACCCCCCACTTTGTATGGGTATCCACTTCTGAATTTCTTCACAACTTCAGTAAGTGGTGACAGGTGTAAAACTTAGATTCAGAGATCACTACTCCCTCTGAATCACCCTGAGACCTCAAGCGGTTTGAGTCTTGATATCAATGCATGATCATATGGAATTCAAATGACAAGAGAAGAACTATAAATTATACGGGTTAGGAAGCCTACATCATCCACTAAAAGAACTCACAAATCTCATGCTTCCACTTAAAAACAAACCTCACAAATATTCAACCACGATCTAGAATCAAGATGACTCTCCACATATCCAGAATTGCTTTGAGGATAAAGCATTTCTAAAGGGGAAGGCAACGTTACACACACACTAATAAATATAATTAATAAATATAAACAAATAAGATATCAAATAAAAAGAAAACGAAAAGAATATAATAAAGTTAATTATCAACCAAGAGACGTGACCTTTTAACAAAAAGGTACTAAAGGCACCTGCTTAGGAATATTTATACGGGGCCTCTTGTTGTAAATTCAATCATCATTATCTATTCATCTTTTATACATATATTT
Organism: Larix kaempferi; assembly: GCA_027924585.1. Taxonomy (NCBI): domain Eukaryota; kingdom Viridiplantae; phylum Streptophyta; class Pinopsida; order Pinales; family Pinaceae; genus Larix; species Larix kaempferi. Next base: position 57,109,120 of record BSBM01000753.1, read on the forward strand.
TTATATTTTCCTGGGTTCATATCCAACATAATATAGTAGCGTGTATGCTCCATCAGCACAAGTCCGTCTTTCTTTCACGAGAGACTGAGCACATCCTGAGCAACAAGCAAAAAGTCCCTTTGCCTCCATTCTCCTCCCCACACTTTCCCAATAAGAACCTTCCAATGATCAATTTGGTAAAATCTAGTTATCAAGTTTTCCAGTTTGAGAAACAAGCTAAAAAACTATTTTTCTGTAATCAAGAAAGTTGCTGCCATTGTTCCTACACTCAGGGGAAAGGTCTTCCACAAATATATCAATTCTCTTCTTAGAGAATTCTTATCATAGGTGTATCCTCTAACTATAAGAAAACTAAAACCTTTTTTTGTGAATATTTGGTGTGTTTTCCCTATTGTACAATTCTATTCACTCATTAGAAACTGCATCACTAAATGTTTTTATATGCATTATTTGCATATGCATATGCACCATTTACATATACAAATCCATAATAGCTGATCAACGTTTGGTAAAACAATAATAGTTATTGTCTGCCTAAATTTATTTTCTCATAAAGGGGTTGGATATAACAATGTGAAATGACAATACTGCTTTTATTTTTCACAATCTAGATGTAAAACATGGAGTGACCTCAATATGCAAATCATAAAACAAGTTTGATAATAAACAAAATAAAATGCAGTCATTCTATGCGGACCCAACAAATTTGATAAGGTGCATATTTTCAGCATATTCATTTTGATAAAATCAGATTTCAGAATTATGGAATTACCTCTCCAGTATCCACATTAACAAATGCATCGATACGAGAGAACCCTTCCAGGCCTAAAGCATTTGCCAAAATTTTAATCCTCTTTTTACAGGCATGAAGCGCCTCTTCCCTGCAAGAAAGATATTTCAAGAATAAACATTCTGTTAATTTACTATGGCAATTTCACTTCAAGAAAGCATAACACTTCTCTTAATTCATCTCTCTCTCTCTCTCTCTTTCTCTCTCTCTCTCAGACACGCACCCTGGAATACAAACAGATAACAACAAGATGATCATGTTAATCGAATTTAATATATTTGAAAACCTCTCCAGCTATATTCATATATTGCAAAATGAGTACTTGCCAGGCTAAAAGGCCAGTTGTGGACTTGCTTTTCGGATTTTATTGACCAGCTAATCTTGTGGACATTGATATATTTCCACAGCCTTTATTGTAACCTCAAGGAGAATGAATATACTCTTGGTCAACATTTTTGTTTTCCCACTACACTTATATAGGTTGAAGTATGGGCAAGTGTTTTGTTTTAGGATGAGGAACTTCAAGAAAGTGCAGACAAGATTCATCTTGTGCAGAAATTCAAGATCTCTTAATATTTTTTTTGGTAGAAACCTATGAATTCCAAAGTGAAATAAAAGTCCTAAAGAGGATAATCTAGTATATTTTCCATTGGTATATCTGTTTCCCAACACCACCATCATGATAAGAAGTGGAACCAAGAGAAAAACCACATACCCATCATGCTTCTTGACTCAAGATGGGAATCACTTGTTGCCTGCAATAGAATGATGGAGAAGGAGAAATGGGAAAGAGTAGGAGAAGAGAACATTCAAGATTTAAAATTTTAACATAGTGAAATATGTTTTCAAAAATAGACAAAGAGTGGGATTTAGAGCCTACCTCTTTAGTTCTCCCTATTGGGCCCTGGAATTGTCCATTTTTCCATCATTTATCGACATACCTTTCATCCATTTTCTTACCATTATTTCTCATTTATCATTCCATTTTTTATCCATTTGTTGTAGCTGCGCGTTGAACAGCCTACTACTTCCATTGATGTTTTAAGTGGTTAATAGTGATTATTTTCCTTTATCTTTGATGAATTAAAAGACTATTATGCATAAATTTTACTAATGATAGTTTGTGGAGTGAGTTGTCACATACAGGACGCTCATAGCTAGCTGTTACAGCTTTAACCAAAAACGCATGCCACATAAGAACACCCTGATTTGCATCTTGATTTGCAGGCAGATGCAAACGAATCTCAAAAATCCGAGACATGGGTTTTGTGCATAACATCCTCATTTACCTGACTCGCGAGGAAATTGCCAAACAAAGCTACGGTTTGCGATATGCAGGTGGTTCTTCGAGAGGGTATTTTCCAGATTTGGTGTTGCGGCCGGTTCCAAAGTTGCCAACAGTTACGGCCGTGTTCCAGCTGTTGCAGATCACAAGTTGGGGGCTCAGTTCTTCATTTTCCATGAGATAATTTCATGTATAAATATGTAATCAATCTCATTGAGAAGAGAGATGGATTAAGCATGATAGATTAGGCAGGATAGGAGATGGATGATAGGAGATGTAAGATAGGAGAGAACACAATGTTATGATGTAGGATTTGATCCAGATCTATTGTAATTCTTCCATTATGATAATACATGCTGGCAGTTTCTTAATTCTAGAGTTGTAGACTTGCATTGTGGAGATCCAGATCTGCTCAGTGGAGGAAGGGCCCTCTTCCCTGAGCAGATGCTGGTAGTGTTGATTGTAAGTGTTTTATTTTGTAGATCTGTTATTGTTAATTCATGCTTTCATTCAGTAGATTGATCATAGTTGTTTTATTATTCAATTTATGTTTTTATTCATTAGATTTGTCATAGCGTTCTCATGTTAATTCATTTTGATAGATCGTTGGACAACACAAGACTTATTTTAGATTTATGTAATTAGATCTTGTTTCATGATAATTTATTTTGTTGAAGTGTGATTAGATTTACAGTGTGATTTTATGAATAGGCCGAAGATTGATTTCTTTTCAAGCAGGTGTGATCTAGTCTACAACAGTTATGATTTGCATACCAATAGATCAACAGTGTTTGGTAGAAATTGTACTTAAATATATCTTGCACGATAACTTTGAAATAAAAGACTTCCTCGGGTTGATAATTTATGTTTAGCACTCTGCATGTTAAGTTTTAATTAACTGCCATATAGTGGGCACAACACTCCCAATGGTGGTTGAAAGTTTCTATGGAAGCCTTCAATCTCCCTTCCAAGCTCTCATAAATAGTAGCCTTCAATCACCCCTCCAATTTCGCTTCCCAGATCTCACAAATTTGCTCACAAACAACTAACAAACCCACTCAAAACCCTAGCAAAGAGAAGTAAAATAAATAAAATGAGAGCAAACGGAATCAAAGAGCTGTTTAAATCCCCTAAAAGGACCCTAACCATGCCAAAAAATCCAACTGGAACCATGCCTTGGTTCCAAAAACTAAACAACCCAAAAAAAGTGTGCCTCAATAGAAACTTGCTTGTAAAATAACTTGACTTGAAATGAAGAACTTGGAATAAATTGCTTTGTAAATTGTCAAGTGTTCAAAATGTTTTGCAAGTGGTCCTATGAATTTTAAATAGTTTTAGGTCTCACTTTAGGTTAGGGAATTAGTGTGTGTTGAAAGTGCAAATGGAAAATTCACTGTCCTAAACTAATGTGACTAGCTCCAACAATTATCTTTCAATTTGCGAGAAATTGTTGGGTGCTCAACAAGCCAACACAAGGTTCCCTTCTAGCTCCCCAAGTCAATTCCAACGATTGTTGGGTGCTCAACAGGAGGACACAAAGTGCCACAAGGATCCCAACATCCTCTTGCCCTCTAGCTCCATGGATCAACCCTTATTTTCTCAACTTCTAGATAAGTTGTTAAAGTACCTATTAGTCTAGCCAACTCAAGCTTTTAACCTTTGTTTTCACCCAGGATCGGGCGAACCGGCAAGCGGAGTGAATACGGGGAAAAAGTGGGGCGAGGTTTATTATTTAACCAAACAAATAAAGTTATTACTTGGAACAAATTAAACTAGCCGGCATGATATTGCAGGAGGGCAAAGCCACTTCTCATGCAAGGTGTGGGCAAAACTAATGTACAAATGCTTTACAGCAATGTTGAAAAAGTCGGCATCGGTAAAAAGTCAGCAAGGGTCCCGAAAACAATTTCTCGGCAACATCGGCGAAAAAATCGAGAAAAATCGGCAAAAGTCGGCAAACATTAAAAAATACAAAATACATTCATTTTTTTCAAAATTTTAAACATATAAAGCAACAATAACATCAGAGAAACACATTGGAACATAAATATGGAGAAAGCACTGATATATGTCATCATCATGTAGTCATGTCAAATATAAAATGATACATCAAAGTCGGTATTGAATCCCGAAACACCATAGTTGTCCAATTAAGGACTCAAAAGTAGATAACCAATACAAAATGACATCAAATATATAAATCTATCTAAGGAAAACTAGTAGCTATCTATCTAATATCAATGCCCTCTTCCCCTTTTACGAGAAAAGGTCATGGGTCGTTTGTGAAGCCTGCCCCTAGCACTAGTAGTAGCAGCAGAAGGCTCTGGCCCATGCATCTAACATCGGACGATGAGTGATGGATGGAGGACTAGCTGTATAAATCGATGTAGAAGGTGGTGGTGATGCTAGCACATCACCCTCCATGGTGTCTCTGACCTCCTCCTCCTCCTCCTACCCTTCCTCTGTCTCTAGCCATGTAGGTGACTTCTCCATGATAGGAGTCTCAATCTCCACCCTCCACTTAGACAATATATCAATATTGTCTAAGGCGATGGCATCAACATCTGGTTCTTTCTCTATTTGTCTCATCCATAAGCGGAGATTGTAATGGACGTAGATCAAGTCATTGAGACGTGTGAACTCCAACCTGTAAGAGGGTAATAATTCTTTTTTATGAGTTTAGAGGTTCAAATTTCAAAAATTAATAAATTATAGTATGTCAGGATGATAGATACATAAATTACATTAAATGCAATTGATTTGATGAAATTCTAACGTTTTGCGTCTCTTTGCGAGTATTTTTTCAAACACACTCCAATTCCGCTCACATCCTGAAGCGGTACATGTTTGGCTAAGAATCTTGATGGCAAATTTCCGTAAATTTGGTGTCCTTACACCATAGGTTCGCCACCAAGTAGCTACAACAAATAAGAAAGAAAGAGAAATAAATTACAATTCATTGCATTGGAAAACTGAAATAGGAAATAAATAAATCACAATTCAAATTTCAACTTTCAAATAAAAGTTAAACATTTCAATAACTTACCTGGCATGAAATTGGTCCTGTCACGAATAGCATCACCAAAGCTAAATACTCCAGTACCATCCTGATACACCTCTATCTCGCGATTGATTGCATTGCGAGTCTCATAATCAGGTAGCATCCTCTGAATACAAGTGAGGTGCCCCTCCAACACCTCGCCATCAAAATCGAATTTGCATTTGTAGGAAAATGCAGGGTTGAGGAAGAGTGTTGTTGCATGAATGGGTCTATGAAGCATCTCGTTCCATCGACTATCAATCAACTCCCATAACAACATGTGCATATTGTGCCCCGGGGTACCCTTTCCCACATAATAATTTTGGATGGCCTCTTTGACCCTATCCATAGCCGTCATATTTCATCTCATGATCTTGGTAACAAATGAGGGGGAGATGCCTTATTTATAAGAGAAAAGGCTCACTTTATCCATCCTCTAGGATGACCTACCCAATTTGTCTTTGAAATGATTTTTTAGGGTTTTCCACCCACAATACGGGGACTAAAACTCATAAAACATAAAACAATGATAAAAATTAATGATATGCTTCAACATGATGAAACTTTGAGCTTCGAAGGAGAATGTCATGCCCCTTCTAACCCCAACATATGTATGTTTCCCTCAATTCCCTCCTTAGGTTGGTACGGCCTCCAAAAAGATGCTTTTGAGGTGGATCATTTCCTCTTTTTGACAAAGAAGATCAATGGGAAGGAGTGACATAATAAAATAAGGTCCAAGAGGGTATGAATGAGGTGTGCTAGAGCGAGTGTGACAACCCTTACAAGTGCAATCACCTCTAGAAAGCATAAAACCATAAGTGTGGCTAGGGGCTCCTAGTCCATGTGTTCTAATGGATTCATCCCAAGGTACACCAAATACCTACCTAGGGCATAAATTCCCAACATGATAAGGAGCTCCACTCATCAAGGGGTAGTCAACTATGCCACAAGACCAAGACATCTTGAAACGAGAACCAAGAGAACCTGCCATGACCATGACCAAGGGTTTTGAGCCCCACTAGACCAACACTTTTACACAAAGAAAAGCCCCAACTTGGACTTTTACAATCAAAAAAAGGCCCCCTCCCCCACCTCCTTTGACACATCTGGTAGGGTGTGCTGTAGAGAATCTGGTGCGTAACACAACAAATTGGTCTATTTGCTACATGAGATTTCAGTGTTGTTTACAAACTAAACCTGTTGTGTTTTGTTAACTGATCTACCAAGATATTATCCCGTTGTCATTGTGGTTTGGTCACTAGATGGAGAATTGTAAAGTTGGGAAGGATCAATGCCATGTCTGGGTTCCATGTGAGAACAGAATCTGCCTGCACAGGCAAATCTCCTGCAAGAAATGAGGCAGAACTGTGATTTTGCTGAGAAATGTGCCCACAGAAGTGAAATTCCACTCATTTTGGCAAAAGTTCTAGCAAAAACATGTGAGAACAGAATTTGCCTACCCAGGCAAATCTTCTGCAAGAAATGAGGCAGTACTGTGATTTTGCTGAAAAATGTGCCTGTTATCACATCCATGTTAGATTTTTATCATTTAATTCAATATGATCTAGAATCTTATCTGAGAGAACAACATGCACAGCATATCAAACATAAGAAACAAGAGACACAAAGCATTTCACCAGGGAAACCATAAAGGAGAAAACCCCGCAACTTCCTCAGAGATAGACTGAGCAATAATACAAAACCCCAAAACAAGAAGATGGTCTCCAGCAACTTCCTCCTCCTCCACTTGTGCGAACTTGTCTCTCTCTCACTTATGTGAATGAGTGAGTGAGTGAATGATCAAATAGAGAATATGCTCCTCTCTATTTATACTTTACTTTCACTTGCCTTTTACCCTAACTGGGCCGAATTCTCCTAGGAGAGTCTAATAACCCATTATAACCTAACTCTGGATCGACCCCACTAGGGGAGTCTAATAACCCACTCAAATATAATAATAACCTTCCCGATCAGAGGAATGAAACCTCTCCGTCGGAACTACAATGGCATATGAATACAATATGAAATATACAAGTGAAATACATTCCGAAGTTACAAATACATCAACACTCCCTCTTAACTAGGAAGGTATTCTCTTGACACAGTTCATCAGCACAAGTCTTCGTCACTAGATCATCATCAAAGTTGGATCATCATCGTCACTGCTACTGCTATCTCGACCATCAGTCTCCAATCTACTCGTCATAGGAAGTTCTCAAGAGCCAGCCCTTTTTCATGCTGGATGTAGGCCTAGCCTCAATGTAGGTCTTCATCATCTCTGTGAGCAAGCCATCAAGTAGGTACATCTCAGGACTCATTATATGCCTCTGCAAAACATGTGTACCCTACTGTCATCTCATCATCTTCAGATCATCTCATCGTCAACGGAGCACGGCCCAGATGCACATCACAATGTCTCAAGTATGGGAGGACTTTCCTACCACCATACGAGACTCAGTTTACCAACATGCGAGGACTTTCCTACCAGCATATGAGACGCAGCACTTACATCAACCAACATGGGAGGACATTCCTACCACCATTCAGGAAAGGCCCAACACTTACATCAACGGCCATGAGAGGACTTTCCTGCCACCATACCGGAATGGCCCAGCCCTTACATCTACACCATGGGAGGACTTTCCTACCACCATGTGAGAATGGCTCAGCCCTTACATCTACACCATAGGAGGACTTTCCAACCACTATGTGAGAATGGATCAGCCCTTACATCTACCAACATAGGAGGACTTTCCTACCACTATGCGAGAATGGCCCATGTGCATCTGCGTCTTCCAGACTCATCACTTCACTTTGGAAGGAACCTCGATCTGAAGTACACCAAGCTTCTCTCTGAAGTACTCAAACTTCACTCTGGATAGCAGCTTGGTCAACACATCGGCTATCTGCTCGTCCATCGCAACATACTGGAGCTTCACTGCTCCTCTCTACAACATATCCCTGATATAGTGATACTTGATCTCCATGTGCTTCGACTTGTCATGGAACACCGGGTTCTCAGACAACTTTACACAACTCTGGTTGTCGCAATATATACAAGTCGCGTCAAACTGGAGATCAAACAAATCAGACAATTGGTTGACTGTTTGGAATTAAAGTAATATAATTACTCGGAATAAGAATTTATTGTTTATACTCATAGGTTTTACCCTCTTAAGTAGTATGGATGTGGTCATTCCCATCATTTATGGCTTGCTAGTTATGGCATCACTTATCACTTTCCCCATCCATCCATTCTCTTCCATTTTGGTTTTACCTTGACTTACACCTCAGCCTGTGATATGGAGGACCTCCCCACTTATGCCTCTATGTTGGATAGATTCCCTATTGTTTTGTGTCTCGGCTCTGAGTTGTGCAATAGAACTTACCGAAGCCTTGATCCTTTTGGGCCAGGAGAACCCGTTGGTGTTGGTTCCTGAGCTTAGGTGAGTTGAATTTGAAGCCTTGACCTCTCTGGTCGGTTTCCCCCGATGTTTGGTCTTGATTGTGGATGATCCCCTTAGTTGCCTGAGTTGTGTCAGCTAGAGTTGAAGCAAATTGTACTACCATCATTACATGCATATGTGTCTTATTATTATATCTTATGTGCAAGCCCATGGTTATAAATTAAACTGTGCTTTTCAGCACAATGAAAGAGGGCTATGAAATAAAATGAAAAACACCCTGGATAAAAGCTGCGATTAGTTGTGCTTCTAAGCACATGCAAAATCCAAAGGGTCATAAGGCCTAAAAAAAGTAGTGGTTAAATGTATGCTAAATCTAAAGACTGCTGGCCATAATTAAATGTAATGATTAATTCCTCACGGAGCCTACGGGTTAGGATGTGAGATGGAGTAAGGGACGGCTAATTCTAAGTGTCCCATAGAACCTCAAGTTACAGTTAGTTGTGCACCCAGTCACGGTGGTTCTAGAAATGATCCTCACAAAGTTGGTTCAAGCTTGGATGTGAGTTGTAGACATTTGCTTAAAGTTGAATAAACACTCCTCAAATCAACTCATTCCATTTGTGAGACACCGCCATTCCTTGTGTGTTTTCTGTCCAACATATACTTAGGTGGTTTCCCTTTCCCCTATCCAAAGTGTCACAGTGTCGAGTTTGTAAAGTCATTCCCTTGTTCTAGCCTTATCTTTTTCACCTTCACCCATTCCTAGCAAAATGGTTACGTCCATGAAACGAGTATACTCTTGAAGGTCTTTCTCTTAGTAATTGATTGGTTTGATTCTAGACTTATATTTGATGTGTTAGTTGCTTAATCGCCAATGAAATGCTACTTTATACTTTAGTCTCGCTATTGAAATAATTAAAGGAGCATATCTCATCCATTTGCACTTGCAGCATCAATCAGTTTGAGCCTAGGTCATTATTTTGATTAGTTTTGACCTTGTTAACCCAGTTTGACCAAGTCAACCACAGGATTCGGGATGAGTTGGACCAATGGTGTCCAAGATTGATTATTTATGGTCCTAAGTTACCCACTTGGTGGTTCCATACATCAGACACAGGCTTCATATGATGGTTTGATGGATTTTTATTATTATTTTATTTATAGACCATTATTTTTTTATTTTTGTCCGGGCATGGTTGAGCTTTATCCAGGTGGTCAAAGGGTGTATGAGTACTCATCTCTACTACATTTGGGCCTTCTAAGTTCATTGGCACACTCAGATATCAGTTTCAAGCACTTTCAGATGAGATTACAGACAGATTATCACTTTATTGCATAATTGCCATTATAAAATGGCATGGCAGCACGTTTTGAGATCTATTTGGTTCTCCTAAGGCGCTACAGAGGGAGTATGGGGTCCAGCCACTTGTTATTACCATATTACCATACTCCCAGACATTTTGATGCAATCATATTTGTGCCCGGGGCACCAGGAAGAGAGGTACATGCATTTTATTATTTTACAAGTGATTTTCTGAGGATAAAAAATGGAAGAAATGGTCACTGAGGAAATCGATTTGGGCAATTGAGGCAGGGAATTGGCATAAGGTTTTTTCAGAGGATTTTTGTGATGCATCCCACACCTTCCGACACAATTTGCAGCATTCAGTGGGGTCCACACACACTCCAAGCTATTATTTGGATATTATTATGCTTTTGAGGGGACCACGATTTGGTCTCTTGGTCACTTGTTGATGTTATATGATCATATTATTTATTATTGTGCCATGGGGCCATGCTAGCGAAGGATATAATCACCTACTAGCCCCACCACGTGCTTTATTCATGTGTATTAGTCACTTGATAGGTGGTATGTCCCCCTTGGGCGACTTAGTGAGTGGACCCCCCTCTATTTGTGAGTTGATCCATGTATTGTATTCCCGGCTCATCTTAGCCGTTAATTATTATTTTTATATCTTTTGATCTCCACCACTCATTCAAAAAGTGGTTATGGATTTGGTCTCTCTCATTGCTATTTAAGGAAGAGACCCCCCTCATTGTAAAAGGACTTTTGGCTCTTGGCTTTTGGAATACAAAGAAATATTTTTTGAGAAATGCTTGTGATCTTGGGTTGAATGCTTGGCTATGGTGATTAAAACTACTTTTCCATTGCACTGAAGGATCTTGGTAGCTATCTTGCATATTTTGTTCCACCATTTCGATTTGCAGGTGAAGGAGGTGATTTGGAGAGGGGCGCATTGGTTGGGGAGGCTCACCCTGCTACCTTTTGTCAAATCGTGGTTTACACAGGGGGTAATTTTGTCTTTGTACCAATTATTCTCTATCTTTTACTTCTTATTTGCATCTACCCTCATTGTTGTTTACTGATTGAGCTTTGTCTCCTTGGTTTTGCAGGAAGAGAGGGGCGCACTAGTGGACTTGGGCAAATCGTTGGAGCAAGAGAAAAGACCAAACCTTCATTTCATCTTTGCGAGAGTAATCCTCGTCATACTGGCATTCATTCTCATCATCAAGGTACGCTCACAAGGTACGTATTTGGTTCCTTTAACTTACCCATCTGTCATTTACCTCAAAACCCTAACACTGGAAATTTCTAAGAATTTTCTAGGGTTAGTTATTTGGTTTACTGGCAAACCATTTCTAGGTTTCCATCCAAGTGGATTCTCAAGGGCGTCTAGCTCTGAGGACTCCATCTACCCATTTTCCTAGGCACTGATCTCTCCATGCTTGGGTCCTCCTTGGTTTGTTGGTCTTCTGAGAAGTTAATCCTTTTTTTTCGAGCTTGTGAGCTATGATACTGTCACATCTACTAACAAGTTATGCTAGAAAGCCCTAAACTTGTCAGATCTACTCCTTGGGACCATTTTCTATCTTTTAAGTACACATTTCCCAAGGCAGCTGATTTTGATCATTTACTCTAACACCTACATCCTAGATTCACTTGTAATCTCGAGTTACTGTGAACCAATTAACTTTCACATCTCATCTTCCCTAAGCCTCTACAGTAGCTATTTTTCATTAAATCTAGGGATCATCACTTTTCATCATTGAACATCTTGATTTAGTGTTCGATTTAGATCTCTCTCTTTAAGAGTAGATCAAGGTCTCCCCCTTTGTTATCTGGGGCTTAGATAAAAAAAGTGAAGGGTGCCTTGATTGGCGTGACAACCAATCCATCTTGGGAATCGAGGCCCTCTTGGGTCACCTCTTTAGTTTCCTAGCACCTCTACCATCCTGGATAGGATCACTTTTAGGGGCAACTACAAGTTGTATGATAACACTGACCACAGAAGTGAAATTCCACTCATTTTGGTAAAAGTTCTAGAAAAAACTCAAGTGTCATAACTTTTGCTAGCTTTGGCAGCTATCCAATGGAATTGATTAAAAGATGCTACTAGTTTTGGCAATTTTGTTGATTTTTTGCTAGAATTAGCAGAATTGTAGGAGAGGCAGAATTTCTACATGGAATTGACCAAATTGCACGGTACAGATGCAGGGATTGCACTAGTTTGGGAGACAACAAAAAGTTTTAACAAAGATCTGTCCAGGTGAAGGAAAAATCAAACCAATTTAACAGGAGAACATGTTAGTTACCTGTATATGGGATCTGCTAGTCACACATGTTCGAGTTACTTGATATCTTGGTGTAGATTTTTTTAAGAGTTCGTGGTGGAATTCTTGCTGGCAGAAGATCCAGAAAACCACAATTGTTGAATGCTGATCTTTAGGTTCTGATACCAAATGATACATGCACACAAACAACAATGAAAATACTTGCAAAGAAAAGACAGAATGGAAGAGAGAAATACCAAACTATCCACACAAGTTGTCTGCTCTAGAGTCTAGCTGCAATCATATTTAAAAGAGTACATAAGGTTCCAAAAATGGAATATAATCAACGAATGGAGTGATTAGTGGGATGGCCGTTGGAGTGCTTTGAGTAATTAATAGTATTATGTCTACAGGCTGTCTCCCTAACCCAGGAGTGACAAAAAGCAGTATACAATTATGATACAATGCCACTTGTTTCCCACCAACACTCATCAATATTACTTTCAATACATTTTGCTTTATGTCATTCTTTTATTCTTGTTTGATATATGACATAGGCTTTACAATGGGGATTCTTTACATGATCCTTTGCCATATAACACATTTTTAACTTCTATTGTTTTGGTCAGGCCACTCAAGGACATTGATGTATTTTCATTCAATCTACATAATTACTAACATACACAATGACACACGAAGATACATGGCATGCACTTGTGATGAGTGATGAAAGGCAAACGATATAGGCTTTACAATGGGGATTCTTTACATGATCCTTTGCCATATAACACATTTTTAACTTCTATCGTTTTGGTCAGGCCACTCAAGAACATTGATGTATTTTCATTCAATCTACATAATTACTAACATACACAATGACACACGAAGATACATGGCATGCACTTGTGATGAGTGATGGAAGGCAAACAGTCAGATCTTGGGAAGATAGAAGGCAACGCATGAGGTACAAACCTGATAATGGATGTTGGAGGTGGGGTAAGATTTATGCCTGTTCCACCTGACAAGGATAGAGAACTTTATTATGCATGGACAGCCATAATTAAAACACATGATACAGGAATAAATTAATAATAGCATTCAGAATTAAGAAATGCAAAATATAGAGTACCTTGGAACTTCTCTTCGAGTGAGAGAATGTCACCATCTTCCTTAACAGTGATGCTAGGATTGAAAGAATGCATTTCACCTTTAGTTCCCATAACCCCAACAGTTACTTCAACCCATCTATTAGCTCCCTTCCATAAAAGGCCAGACTGTGTAGACCCACCATGTTTAGATGTGACAACAATATCATCGGTCTCAATGAAAGTCTCGAAAATGACCTTTTCTGCAGGAGGATCTGGCATTATAATCATACCATGTGCCTGGAAGGATTCAGCTGATTCAGTTTTACAGAAATAATCTAGCGTCTAATAGGTAATCAACATAAATCAAGTCAAAGAAAGTTCATTTTATTAGTTTTTCCCAACATAAGCTTTTAACAAAAACAAGTTATGAACATAATATCCCATTCTTTTAAGTTATATCCCGCAACAAATTTTGTTATTTCTAGAAGGTCTTCTACTAACATACATTATTATTTAATAAACATAATAAAGATTGTTAGCCCAAATTTTGATGTCGTTATCTGATTTTCCTTTTTAGTCTATTTTTACAATTAATGTCTTTTGTCTTATTCCCTGTGTAATTAAATCACCATAATCTACATGGCTATAATGTTTACAAAGTGCTAAGTTGTTTGATAAGATCTATCATGAAGTTGTATAAGAAAATTATTATTAGCAGCAGGTCTGTGGGAGGTCATGATTAGTTGAATGTCTGTTTAGTTGTTTCCAACCATCTTTGTACACAACACCTTCATGGGTATAACAAGTGTCCTCTTTCTCAAATGAGGGTATCATCATGCATGTTGGGCATTGTGCCTCCATTCTCGTGATCAACTACGTAAATATGTGAATTATCCTTCTTTATCAGTTACCCTTGCATTCTTCATGCTCTTATAAGCATTACCTTCTGTGCTCCCCTGTCAATTTAACTTATATGCACTCATAATTTCTCTACTCTTTCACACTCTTAACTGAAACCATTTTTTTGGGGGGGCGGCATTTTTAGCAGAAACCCGTCCAGAAACCAAAACCACACCATAAACCCATCAATGTTTCAGTTGGTCATTTCTTGAAGGTTACGGGACCACAAAAATGGCCAGCAGAAAAGGCCCAAAAAACACAAAAGAAAGATATTATTTTTTTTTTGAAAAATACTTCCTATATTCACAGAAACAAATTTACAGATGAAATTGCAAAGCACATAAGGGTATATATAATGCCTATCATAACCTCTTCCTCAAACTAACTAAAGCAGAAATAAAGTCAGAATATACAGCACGAGCCAGATTTCTGGCATCCTTAATCAAAAAGACTCCCTTAGCTAACAATTGGCGATGTACCTCGTGTTTCCACAAAGCAATAAAGGCAAACACAACTCATGTCTTGATCAAACACATACTTACACTTGAGCTTCCAAAACACAAAAAACAATAGATATTTGTAAACAATGCCATAGAACAAGGAAGGAATTCCACACAAGAGCTCGCCCATCCCCAAACACAACAGCCCTCTAGTACAACTTGTTTTGGAACAAGCCAGGATGTAATAAGTATATATAATACTTAAGATTCTGCAAGAATAGCATAACATTTATAAAGTCTTTGTATATCTAATACTTAAGCTTCACCATGCCTACACAGTTTGAACCAAAACCCAAGCATGGCATCATCTTAGAGATGAAGGACCTCTTACCCTCAGCAAGGGGTTATATGTTGATCAGTTTGTTCCCGAGATGAGATCTGTGGCTTCTCCTTAGTTCATTCATCAGAGGTCCTTCCCACATTTTCAGGTGGTCCATGTGCCTTGGATGTGCCTAGCAAAGAAAGTGTCAGAGGCGCTAGTGCTGTGATATCGCTTACCCTCATTGACACTTAGAATGTTGGTTTATATGAAAATCTAAGTCACCTAACACGAAGACATGGGACACGGAAGACACAAAAATATGAGTGTCTGACACGGACAGGATGACCCGCGGAATCAGGACACATTTTATATACATATATATCTTTTTTTAAATATATTAAAATTTAAAAATATAGACATATAGATCCAAATGTTTTTAGAAACTATAACATTTACAAATATTCAATAGAAATTAGAATCAACACACATTAATAATTACACATTCACAAATCACAATCAAACACATAGATGCATTGATAGACATTGGGTAATAGCTCAAGATGTCGGAACCATATTTCTCATTAAGTCATCAAAATCAAAATGTATTGCATAGATGTCGAAATGCCACTGGGCACTGGCAAATGCCAAATAGTAAATACAAAAAGGGGTAGATCAAGATGGAAGAATCTCATCTGTCAATAGTCCTCCTCCATGCCTGAATCAACAAACTCATCACTGCCCTCTTCCTCCTCCTCCTCCTCCTCCACTCTGCCCATCTGACGATTTGAATCTAATAGTGTGGAGGATGACCCCTCCAAAGGATCACCATCATCAAAAGTGACCGGCTCTAGCACTAGATCATTAAGATCCACGTTGGCTAATGCCAACACAGTACTGCTATCCAAACCCATATCATCAGGAAAGACATCCCACATCTTTGTCTTTCCCTTCACCCACTCTTCCCTCTTCCTGTAAATAAGATGAAGGTTAGAGTGCACATACACCATCGTCTCTTCCCTGGACTGCTCAAGCCTTCTCTTCTTCAAATTGTACAAGCTCCCATATGTGCTCCAATTCCTCTCACAACAAGAGGATGATGTAACTTGAGAGATGACCCTCCAGGCTAACTTCTGTAGAATAGGTCATGTTGCCCCATGAGTTGCCCACCAAACATAGGGTTTATTAACCCCCTGTCTCCAAAGCACATCATAGCCTCCAAATCTCCCATTGGCAGTGGAAAACTCTACAAAGCCCTCCTCCACCTCATCAAGTAAGTCTCTATTCTAAAATAGTCGTCTAAAGGCTATCTTCCTCCCCTGTGAAATCTCTCCATCCATGTGAGGAGGGACTCTATATGAGGGCCCTGAAACACCATTGAGACATTCTTGACTGTAGAACTTGGGGTTCAAGGAGTGGGCCAAGCAATGCAAAGGTGTGCAATTATTATCCCACCTGGAGATAAGAATACACTGAATGGTGGACCATAAGTTCTATGTTGATGTCTCATACTTGGGACACTCATTCTCCATAACAATGGTCCTCACGGACCCAATCATCGAATCCCACCCCTCATAAACATCTGCTAGGATTATAGATGGCAGCCTTTAGATTTCATTTCGTTATGGTTTATGTTGTTCTTTCGAATCTTAGAATTACAATGTGTTAATTTGGAATAATAATATGTTGCACATACCTAAAACTTTTAAGCTGATAAATCCACTGCATTACCTAAAACCATGTTGGCTTAACTAGAACATTTGTAATAGAGAATGAGGCATAAGCAGTCAAAATTATACAAAAGATTCACAACTTAAAAAAAATCCTCAACTTTAAATTCATATCAATTATATGTTCAATCTGCATTACCTTGCATAGCATAGCGCTTTGGGGAATGATATGTTTTCATGTGCTTGCATTCCATTTTAAAAGGTTGAATGTTTTATTTTGTTGGCTTTTTGACATGTTGGCCTAGCCTTAGTTACCCTTATTCCGCTATGCATTACCTTGACTCAGAATCCACCTTGTTGCCATGGTGTCTCTAGCTTTGAAGTCAAGGTTGGGGACACCACATTCACCTTGTAGACCAATATCTGATCACGTTCATTCATAAAGGGGGGTTTTAAATTGTGAAAAATAAGGTCAATATATTGTAGGTATTGGGGGGGGAGTAGGGTATGGGGGGTTTATACGTATTGGGGGGGTATCAAAAGGGGTATCTAGTAAATATAGCGAATATCTCGTAAAAATAGGGTTTTTTTATTGGAAATATGTATTGGGAGAGGGGATCAACAAAAGCATTTTGGTAGGTATTTATCAATATCTAGTGAAATTAGGGGTATTCTTTAATATCCCATGAATGAAGGCGCTATGGCATAGTTTCACCGAGTGAAGACCCCGTTCTTATAACCCAATGTTACAAATATCGACGATTTATCGCCGACATCGCGATGTTTACTCTGCGCCGATAATATCGGTAAAAATCGCCCCGATTTTTAAGGCGATAAAATAGCGATTTTTTTTGCGATATTTTCTAAAAAATTGCGAGTCAATAAGAATTTATCGTCAGTCAAAAAAAAAATCGTTTTTTTTTTTGTGTTTTGGCCGTCGTTTGAGCTCGCTAGGGGTTATTTTTCATTGCTCCGACTAGGGTTGCTGTTAGTTTTGTACCTAGGGAAGTGTTCCCCAAGTGACGTTTGCCTAATGTCACTTAGAAGGGGGAAAAAGGTGACCCTCACATTAATTGTCATTAATGAGACTTTATAAAATGAAAGTCACTTTTTGCTAAAGTTAAGTGGGTGAGTAAATATTTATTTAAGTGAATTAAATAAAGTGATGTTTTTACTCTCATTGCATCTTGTCCATTGGATTGGATCTATCTCCACCGTCGGATTAGATACCTACTTAGGGTTAGACAAAAAGCTTGAGGGAGGCATTGGAGAACTTACTTTTGTGATTGAAGTGAAGAGAGAAGAGCAGAGAGAGACCAAGAGCTCAGGCACGATTTTCAAGGCACCTTCAGCTAGTTGGGCACTGAAATCGAGGCAAGGAGTTAGCATTTATGAACTGTATGGATTAATATCTGAGTTTTTCTTCAGTTGGCATGCATCCCGAGGTGAGCTTTTCTAGCATCACACAGGCATGAGTTTCTAAGCTATTTCTGGGCACGGGTTTCCAAGCAACCTGCACAAATTTCGAGGAGCAATCTGGCACAAATCCCGAGGAACTTTAGGCACAGATCTCGAGATTCTGGGCACTATTTTCGAGACAAGTTTCTGCTACACAGAAATCGAGACCGTATTGTACGGTACTGTCCTTTCCTGCACAGTTTTCGAGGTACGGATTGGCACAGTTATCGAGATTGATTTTTGGCACAGTTTTCAAGGTTTGATTCTGCACAGAAATTAAGGGTTTGTACAGCACAGAAATCGAGACAAAGGACAGCACAGAAATCAAGGGTTCAAATTTCAGTCCTTTCTCTCTGCACGGATTTCGAGGAGATTATTTGCACAGTATTCAAGGCTGCTTCAGTACAGAAACCGAGGCAGTCCTCCAGTCCATTTATGGTGGAGATAAGTTCATGTTTTTCACTATATTGTTGTACTATAATTTTTGACTAAAGAAATAATAAAACTCTCTCTCTTACTGGTTTTCCCCATGTGGGTTTTTCCAGGGCACAGTTGCCGAAAAATCTGAGTGTCTCTTTTATGGTGTGCATGTATTAATATTTGTTTTCTGCTATTAAGAGGTAGTTTACTGTGTGTTTACTTGTTACTGTATTTTTCATAAGTAGCTTTCAGCCTATGCATAACCGGCTGAAGGTGAAAAACACTGAAAAGATAACATAAACCAGCAAGCAGTAAAACCCAGAAAAATCTACAGTTGCTGCTGGTACACCTGTGGAGAAGGAGGAGAGGAAGCAACTGTGAGTGTGAGTGCTGCGAGTGCGAGTGCTAGGGTTGCTGAGAGTGCAAAGTGTGAACCGGAGGTCGTGTTGGAAGTTGGACAAGAGGAGAGGAACCAGCTGCCAACAGGAGTGTTGTCCCATTGTCACGTCCCACGGGTTAGGGACCAAGGTTTGAAGTTCGAACGCCGACACCGTTGGAGGAGAGAAAGCAACAGAATGTTGCTTAGTTTATTTCATTGCATATGACTCTATGAGATACATTGATTGTATTTTTTTGGTGATTCATGAGTTGGGGACTCAAGATCCAGGACACGAGTCATTTTTATGTGTGATGTCTAGTGATACGTCTTATATATCTTATATATCAGTTTTCTTTCCATATTCATGTGGCAATGTGTTTATTTGATGTTCTTGTTGTTGCCAACTATATTGTACAATAGTTGAACCTCCATTGAGCCGCTAGTGTTTGAACATGATCAATGTTGACTTCCACAGTATTAGGGGTTCAGTTTGTGATGACTAGCCACTTTTGTCTTTATGTTGAAATGACCATGCCCCATGGGGTCCTTGTAATAAGTGTGCTAGTAGGGTTTTGAGTGGCTCGGTTCCCCAAGACTTGACTATCAACTAAGGTATTCCAGGGAGTTTTTGGCCTTGTCAATTATGCTTTGCCTATAGTCGACCAATAATCGATGAGGTTTTTTCCTGCTTCCTCCAAAGCTGGAATGCCCGATTTTGAAAGTTTGGGCCTTGGGAGGTTATTAGCAGAGCTGCTGGGAATCGACCCCCCCCCCCTCGAATCGATCCCGAATCGCGCTCCAGAAGGAATTGATTCCGGAATCGCGATTCCTCATCGATTCCTCCCGGAATCGATTTGGTAATTCGCGCTCCCTTAAAAAAAAAATGATCCCTGGTTTTTTCGGAATCGATCCGGAAGCTACAATTCCTCATCGATTCCTAATCAATTCCGAATTGATTCCGAGGTAAAAAATCGAACCCGAAATCGATTCCTAAATCGCTCCCACAAGTTCGGGGGACTCAACCAAAAAAATTTCGATTTTTGCATATTTTTTTGGTTTTTTTTTTGGATGGGCTAGGGTTAGTTTGGGCCTATAAAGGGATTTGGAGTCCATTTGGACTCCAAATGGACAGTGTATTAAACTCTATAGCCGTAAGTTTTGGAGCAAGAACCTTTGGTGTTTTGAAAATATTTGCATGTTGATCATGTCAGATCTAGATTTCTTTTAGAAAACTATAAAGATGATTGTTGGATTGTAACAAAGATTGTATGGGCAATGCCACCTCAGTTTTTTTGATAAATTGAAAACAAGCTGTTATGTTTTTAAATGATATCGAGCAAATATTTTATTTTAACTTATTTTGAAGTTCTTTCTCTTGCTGTGCTTTCAACCAAAATCACATTCACACCATCATATTCTTGGGATATTAATTTTTAATTCGTGTTACTTCATTCTAAAACACTTTTAACATAGCAGTTTTTCGTTATAGGTTTCATTTCTCATGCCAATCAAATCTCTTAAAGCCACTTAGACTTAACTAGAACAAAAAGCGTGTTGGCTTTTACTGGGCATAACAAACCACACAACTATTGTTATATCAATCTATAAGAAACAATGCATGTGTGCATGGATGACTAAATAGGCTCCTCTCTTGTACAGAAATGGGAAGTGCACAAGGTATCTCCAATTAAAGTAATCTCCAGATCTAATTTTAGAAATAGCCTCCTTTGGCTTGATTCTAACCTGAGCTGCTGGGAATCGAGCTGAGCGTTTTGGCTTTTACTGGGCATAACAAACCACACAACTATTGTTATATCAATCTATAAGAAACAATGCATGTGTGCATGGATGACTAAATAGGCTCCTCTCTTGTACAGAAATGGGATGTGCACAAGGTATCTCCAATTAAAGTAATCTCCAGATCCAATTTTAGAAATAGCCTCCTTTGGCTTGATGTTATATCAATGTGTACTAAATGGTTATATGAATATCTAGATTCTATGTTTTCATGTTTTCTATAGCTAATTTGGCATAATACATGTTTTTTTTAATTTATATACATCAAAATATATTAAAATATATATTATATAAAAAACGCTCCCGAAATAGAAGCTTTTGAAAATTTTGCTTTTCGCTCCCGCTCCCGCTCCCAGCAGCGTAGGTTATTAGAGTCCAACTGATGTATATGAACCTACTAGACACTATGTATGTGTTAGATGGTCATTTCCTAGGTCCCTTGTTGTGTTAAAACGTTGACCGAAAAAAATTTACCGGACGCGTTGGATAATTTTATTTTTTATTATTTTATTATTAAATTTTCAAAATATTTAATTGGAAAATTTCAATTTGTAATAATTAAGTGGTTTGTGGGTGGATTTAAATGATTGGATGCTTAATTCCTAAGCCAATAATCTCAGTTAAACCCCAAACCCACTTATCCTAAGTTTCGGACAGTCATTTAGCCACTTAATTAATATTTTCTCAAAAAAATCAATAAAAGAGAAATATTAATTAAAATAATCAAAAAATAATAAATTGGAGATAATCCAATTTGCTCCAAAATAATCCAATTGGATTAAATAAACAGGCTAAATGACATGGAAAGAGGCATTTATGAAGATTCCAATGACTTTTAGTTGAGTATACAGTCACCACTAGTCAATTCAATCAAGGAAATTCGCCCTCCTTCATGCATGCTCACGAATTGTTGATGTGGCAATCATTTAATGGGTTGTTGGTTTGGCATTAATGGAATGGTGGGCGCCCTCCTCAAATTTGGGCCACATCACAAGTCTTAACTCCAATGAACTCGAGCTATCTCTACATCAAGCTCCAAGCTCTATCCATGATGGATTCATTCCTTCCCTTCATGCTTCACGACTTGTAGTGTTTGCATTCACGTATTGGCTTGGTGTTAATTACTATGGAGGAGTGGGGGGTGCCTTGCCTAGGTGGAGGCCACCTCCCCACTCCCATCTACCACACACTCGAGTTATCTATTGGATCATGCACTCCAAGCTTGGATTGATTGGAATTCGACTTAGTTTTGATTGATGTATTAGCTCTCTTCCATGTGAAGTTCGAATTAGGTTTTAGGCTCATAGTTTTTGTATAAAGAGAAGCCTCTTGGGCTCTCTTTGGATGGAGAATTTGTGCAAGAGAACTCTGCCAAAAAATTGTAATGCTCATATTTGTTTAATTTGGGAATAAAAGCGACTTTGGAGGTCTATGCAAGGGTTATTTGTGTTGTGGTTTCATCTTGTGTGAGGTGATATCTCTCTCACCCTACTCTCTTCTTTTCAATTCATGTTCATTGCTAGCTTTAGAAGGTTATGAATCTTACACATAAGGTTAATCATTTAGTGTCTTAAGTTGATTATCTATGCTAAGTTTTTCAAATATCTAGATCGGACAGGACGTAGTCGGATATACTAGTGTCTTTTAGATATTTGTTTGATTTACATTCTAGCACTTGATCTGGTTTGTCTTGTCGAGTGTTGTGTTTTCAGGGATCACCAAAGGTGGAGAAGAGATTGGAGCTCAATCTCTCCTTCTTTAAACAAGAACTTTTTCCATCTAATACTTTCACTTTGCAAAATCTTCAAAGGCTTCCAATTCCAAGTGAAGAAACATAGCCAACGGGGGCTCTTCCTCATCCATCACACTTCAAATTTAAAAAATATTTCGGTTACTTGTCTTTCCATAAGAAGCCCTAAACACCATTTTCTATCTATTTGGCTTCTTCTCTCCTTGCCTTGTTTGGCTTGTCTTCTTCTCCCTTTCTATCCGCTGATTTGATTGCCCTTTTTCCCTTTATTTCCAGCAATCCTCTCCACTATTTTTCTCTCTTCTGATTGGCTGTCCTAAACATCAATTTGAAGCTTGTTTTGACATTTCTACACTCTGATTTTTTACTCATTTCTCGCCTTTAGTTCACTGCCCTTTCTTCCTTGCTTTGACAACCCTCTTTCACTTCTCTTCGCTGCCCATTCTTCCTTGCTTTGACAGCCCTCTTTCACTTCTACTTGCTGCCCATCATTCCCTATTATTGGCTTCCCCTTTCTCTTTTTCAGTGACTGTCGCATTCTCCATTTTGTTGGCAGCTCCTTCCATTTTATCTTTTCTTCTTCTCTATTTTCATTCCTCCCTTCACCTTCATTTCTCTTGGTTTGTTTAGAAGTTTCATTTGGTTCTTAGCTAGTTCTTTAACAAAGTTTGCATCTTATTTTTTAATTCGTAGCTTGCATTCCACATTCGAATCTTAACTTAGTTGCATTTCCTGGTTTGACTCTCATAGTCTCAAGGTTTTATTGTTTGGATCTAGGATAGTCTGCATTTTAAAATCTCATTTAAAAGGTTATAAAAATAGTTTGCATCTCTTCATAGATCTTAGTTGCATTTAGTCCTCAATTTGATTTTGTTTGATTAACAATAATGGGTGTTTGAGTTGATTTTTGTTGTAGGTACTTGAAGAGAAAAATAAAACCAAGAAGAGAGACCAAACCAAGAAGAGCAAAGAACCAAGAAGATCCAAAACACAAAGAAGATTTGAACCAAGAAGACAAAGATCATAACCAATCTCCTTTCTTGTAAAAGCTCTTAAAGAAGCTTCATTTTATTTCTTTCGAGTTCTCTTCAAGGGTTAAATTCCCAAAGTATTGTAATATCTAATAAAAGAGGGCAAGTGGGATTTAAAGCTCCCACAACACAACATCCCCATTTGGGGAAGTTTGTAGTGTCTTGGTCTTTTGTCTACTTCATCTTTAGCTTAGATTTTACTTTTGCAAGTAGATTAGTCTTTCCATTTCGTAACTAGAATACTAATTGTTAGTTTGGTTTCACTTTGGCAAGTAGAACACTAATTGCTAGTCTAGATCTTTTATCATTTCATATTGAGCTATCTTGTTGTGTTTCTTGCTTGTAATTGTTGATCATAAAAAGAACACAAAAGTCTCTTGAACTTGTCATAAGACAAGTCAAGAGCACTCTCTGTCGGAGAGCATATTGTTGCATTTTGCACTTGCATATAGATTAGATAAAACTCTTGAATCTCACCATAAGGTGGATTAAGACCACTCTCTATCGGAGAGGCTTGTTTCTTTGTGCTCTAAGTAAAATCATTCACAACTCATCATTTCCCATAAAAATTGGAATTAATTATTTTCCTTACCACATATGCTCTGTCCCTCCTTGAGAAAGGTTGGGTTACTCAAAAACGGTATTGGGCTTTTTTAATTGTTCACATTACTTCAAATTTCAACCATAATAAAATTCACCACCCCCATAACCAATGAATCCGGCGTTGATAGATAATATTCTAACGTGGGAAAATTCCAAGTGGGGGCGCCGAGTAGCCATGTTCAAGTTCTAGTGGCTGGTTAGTTATTGAACGCCTCGCTAGAAAACTGGGTGGTCCGTCATGTCTTCTAACGGAGCCACTTAGAGTATTCCCGGACAGATTTCCAGTACCTTGCGTATCGGTTGGAAATTCCCCTTAGCCATAATAATCAAGGTCACCTCAAAATTTATAATAAGATCTACAAAGAACACTTGCAAAATGATCTCAAGCACCAAACCAAGACTTGTATCAAGCAACACTAAACTCTTGTATCTCAGCATCCCAAACACATTATTTTGACTCCATAAGGCACTGGTCCTTCTATTGTTTCATTTATTTTATCTATCAGAAGTGCATATATAATTTGCTTTAATTATATCATTGTGGATGCTTCATATCTGAGTTATTTAAATTGTCAATCAGTGGTGCATTTTCTTCAAATGTTATTGCAAGTTTATCTTTGAGTTGTTTAATTTTCAATTATTATAAATCTGTGATCACACAAAAACTCCTAAACAACACCCATCCACATCCATACAACCAAAAACATATAAAAACACAAGAGCCTTAGACAACTCTTTGTTAGGGGCAACCCCCCTTGGCTTCGTTAGGAGTTTGTCTAAACGGAGGAGCTGGGATTCAGGTGACAGTACCTAGCTCATTGCTTTCCCCCAAGGCCACACCTTTCCCACTTGTAGTGAGGAAACAGCTTTCGAAAGATTTATGTTGCTGGTGTGCATCTCGACGGACAACACTTGTTTCTTTAGATGCTTAGAAAATTGAAAAAAAATGAATATTTTTGTATTTTTTTAAGTTTGTCGATATATTGCCGATGTTTGCCGACATTTTCGCCGATAAATCCGATAATATCTTTTTGGACCCTCGACGATATATTCGCCGACACGATATTTGTAACAATGTAATATCCCAAATAAATAAACAGAAGAAGCCTCCACGTGCTCAAAAATGGTTCACACTGTGCTTTGGTAACCACATCAGCATGAACATGTGTGTACTAAGGGTAGCACTCCATCTAGGACTAAGGTATGTGAAATAAACCACAAACAGATCATCATGAGCTAAGGAAATCTCACTAGGAGAGTGTGATCACATATAATACATCAAATAAACCCATAATCACTCTAGAACATCATAGGAGGGATCAATAAGCTAGGCACTGTAATTAAGTGATCTAACCAAAGAAATGTACCAACATGAGGTGAAGTAATCCCCATGTACTAGGAAAAAGACATCCCCTTGGGAAAAACAATATCACGCAATCATATACATCCTCTTGAACCCCTAAAAACCATCCTAGAACCATCTAAAGAAAGATACATGTTCCTAATGCTCTAAAGACAATGTTGGCCAACCATGCCAAGGTGAAGTCCACATGACGAATCATAATGAAGTGCTATAGGACTAACAACCTAGGAAAAACATGTCATCAATTGCATCCAACCACATCTTATCGAGGAATAATCATGTGAAGTGCTCATACCACATATCACATAAAGGTATAACTAGTGCTTTGTAGTAATGTATCATTGGTTAATCAATGGTACTCGTTCTAGGCTCACGGGGCATATGCAAATAACTTTGCATCATCCACTCTCCTCTAGAAATCACATACATAACTGTTGAGGCAATTAGTCAGTGGATGCTCCTAGATTTTGAGGCAGCTAGTTGATCGTACCACAAGGGTAATGCTAGAGAGAGTGTGTACATCCATAAAAAACCCTTGCATACATGTTCAATGATCAATCAATGCCAAAAATGTGTATGTCTTGTGCAATTGGATGATGATGAAAATCACAGATGCGACATCATGCAATGTGAGGGGTAACGAGGAGTATATACTATAGACAAGTAATAACTATCTAGTGTGATTTAGAAAATGCTTGTAAAGAATGGCATCTAAACAGTTGTCATTTCTAGGAAAACAACTATTTTTAGCTTCTCTTAGATGACTCTCCTCCACCATTTGAAGAGATTCGAAACATCATTGATGAAAGACAAATGCAAGTGGTGCTTCCCAGTTTTCAGTGTGCTTCTTCTACAATGGTATAGTTCCTTCAAAATCCACCCTTTTATGACTATAACAAGGATTATTTTGCTCCAAATGGTTATATTTATTAGGATCCACATGACTGTGTTGGCCATTTGGACCACAACACTCAACCATTTGGACCACAACACTCAACAATTTATCAATCTTAGGTGTCATTTGTTAAGAGAAAGCATGAGCACCCAAACATGAGACCCAAGTTTATGGACGACATCCTTGGACTACGTTAGCATTCAAGCCAATACTTGTACAGGGGACCTTGGTTCCCTAAACTACTTCAACCTTGCAGTCAACACTCTTACATGGAACCCCAACTTATCGATGAGCCCTTACGGACACACTTCTTGGACCACTTCACTCATCATTTCATTGAGGACAACACCCATCCATGGGAAACTAGCTTATGATGTATATCACATGTACAAGCATTGACGACAATGCTTCTAAAACGGGGATGGAATGTTGGGATCCTTCCTATGGATGTAATAGGGGCCTATGAGACCATTAGAATAAGAGTATTATAAGCATGGTGATTGTTGTCCGCCAAATTGCACACCAGTAGCAGAAATCTTTCGAAAGCTGTCTCTTCACTACAAGTGAGAGAGGTGTGGCCTTGGGGGCAAGCAATGAGCTAGGTACTGTCAACTAAATCCCAGCTCCTCCGTTTAAGCTAACTCCTAACGAAGCCAAGGGGGGTAGTCCCTAAAAAAAAGTTTCACTAAGGCTCTAGTGTTTAAGTGTTTTTTGTATGGGGTGATGCGGATGAGTGTTGTTTAGGAGTTTTCTTGTGATGAGACCAAAAATAAGTAAAGATGAACAACAGATAATAAGCAATCCACGTTGCGAAATAAGATAACAAGATGGCAGTATAATTCAAAATCTGATAAATCACTAAAGCATTCACAATATGAAATAAACACAAGGACAAATGGTCCTGATCAATATATAAATTTTTAGATAACCAGTGCCTTATGGAGTCAAAGAAAAGTAAAGATTGTGATGCTGAAAGTGTGGGTCTTGAAAAAATGTCGTTTGTGAGATCGTTGTGCAGATTATCTTTGTAAATTGAAGATTTTAGTGGTCTTGATTATTAGGATAAAACCAAGGATATCAAGAGAATGTCTGGAAAGACAGTATCAAGTGCCTCCGTTCAAGGACATGTCGGGCCACCCAGTGCTCTAGCCAGGTCGCACAATGCTAACCAACAAACTAGAGGCTGAACATGGAACCCCGGCGCCCCCAACTAGGAGATTACCCACCGAACTTATCTTATCGCTCAACTCCGGATTGGTTGGTTATGGGGGTGAAAGTTTTATTATTTATCACTTATGAACTTAACAAGTCTTCCACCTTTCTGAGTACTAGCCCAACCGTTTCCGGTTGGCACAGCATACGGGTGTTGGACGATCAACCAAAAGTAAATTTATTAGGAGGAAGATGTGGGTTGAAATATTTTATTAAATTAAGAGCACTTTGTTCAACTCTCCAACAGAGAGCGCTCTTGACTTAGTCTTAAGACCACAGTTCAAGAGACTTCCTACTTTAAAATGCCTAATGCAAGGGGAAAATGCAAATCTAACAATGCTCTCCGACAGAGAATGCTCTTGACTTGGATTTGGCCAAGTTCAAGAGGCTTTGTTCGTTTTATGAAACAAGAAGCAGTTGTGATAACAGGATATTGAAATTTTGTAATATTAAACTCATGTGATAGCTCAATAGATGTGAAACACAGCTAGCATGCTACTTGCAAAATAAAATGAAATAACTGAAGGATTTAGTGTTCTACCAAGCAATTTTACACTAAAGGTGGGATCAACCTCCGAACAAGGTTAACCACTAGAACCGCCTGCACTTGAGAACCTCCAGCTAGCTGAAAGCTCTACCAAAGAAATCGACGAGGAAGGAAGAGTTACCACAAATTATGTGGTCCTGCCCCTGAGATGGGATCCCAAGGATACAACTTCCAGTCGAAGGCTTGGAAGAGAAATATGACAAGAAGAAATAAGGACTAATCTAAAACATGAACTGAAAGATCTAAGCTAAGCAAACCCAACACTCTTCCCCAAATGGGGAAGAAACCCAAAAGGTGGAGGACTCCTTCACTAGAAACTTTTATTAATTTTTACAAGTGCCTTGGGTTTTAAAACCTTGAAGGACTTTTTGAGAGATAAGACTTTAAACTTGAAATGAACTCTTGAAGAGTTTTACAAAGGATAATAAGATCTTGTATGTTCAATCACTCCTTATGGCATTCATTTGATTTTGCTTTGATCTTTTGCTTCAAGATCTACCAAGTATCTCTCTCTCAAATCACCTACACAAGCTCGAAACAACTCAACAAGGCACCCATTATTTGTCAAAAATCAAATAAATTTGAAATTTACTAAGTCTAAACTTGAAAACTAAAGCTTAAAACCTAAGGGGCATGAGATTTAAGTTTTAAAAAATGTTAATATGGTGGAACGGACCAACAAACAACATGTGTTTAGAATATGCTAGGAATGAGATCTAAAGTATAAAAAAAAGTGAAATATTTTTGGTATATGAAATCTATTTTTTGAAAGATGAAAAATATGCAAACAACTACAAGCTAAATGCTATCTATGACTGCCCTATATGCTCAACGAACTACTTGACATGCAAGAAAAAGACTTCTAGTACAAGATCTAATTGTTTACCAAAACTAGTGCAAAATTTGACTAAGACTAACAATGCTAGCTTTATAAATAATGGAAAGTAAACACTACTTAACAAAATAACTTGCTTTCGTTTTGCTTCTTTTGATGTGTTTCAATGTTCTTTTTAGGGCACCTTTTGTGTTTTGATTTTAGGGCTTCTTGGAGATGGATGAGAGGAGGAATCTAAGGGGACAAACGAAAGGGTGGAAGAAGCCAACAATGAAAGGTAGGAGGAAACTTTAAGGTGGATGAATGGGAGAGGAAGAGAAGAAAAACGAATGGGAAAAGGTGAAGATGGATGGTGAGAGAAAGTTTGGACGAATGGGAGAGATAGCTACTAGAATGGCAAGGATGGATCTGGGATAAGAGGACAATAGGCTAGCAATTCAAGGCAAAAGAATCAAGGAGAAAGTGGAAGGTTTGAAGAAATAAACCCTTAAGAACCAGTAACCAAGGTAAAAGTTTGTTTGAATGTTGATGGGGAAGAGCTAGATCCTCTTGTGTCTCAAGTTCATAAAGCTTGGGACTTCTTTAGCCTTATGTGGAGTGAAGATGTACCTACGAGAACCTTAAGCATTTGTGTAATATATGTAAAACAAGAGTATTCAAGCGAAAAGAACTAGATACATGCTTACTTGTGCTAGATTGTTAGCCTTCTTGAAACAAGATCTACAACTTAATAATCTCAAATACAAATGCAAACAATATCACCTCATTTATAAGATGAAGCAATGGCCACCAAGAGCCTCCACGTTTTTGACCTCCAAAGTCTCAACTTTATTATTAAAAATAGCTTACAAAAAAAATCTCCAGAGTTTCTTTGTTCAAAAATCCATGAGAGAATGGCCAAAATGCCATCTCTTAAATAGCTAAACTAACCACCAAAACCCTAAGTCGAATTGGCCATAAGAGAGCCAAAAGCACTTGACAAAGTCGAATCTCCAGTCAAAATCCCAATCAAAACCGAGTTGAGAGCCAATCTGCACCTAACAATTCGAATCTCATTGGTTGGGAGTGGGGAGGTGGCCTCCACCTAGGCAAGGCGCCCCCCACTCTCCATAGGAAACTCCATCAAACAAATAAACGATTTCCATGTGTGAAGTCGAGCTCCAAGCTAAAGTTGACGTGAGGGCCTCAAGGAGGGCGTGAATGCCACCTAGGATGAGCTTGGAGTGTTGTAGTTGGTGGTAACATAAGTTATAAAAGGAGCCAATGCATAAATCAAGGGATGGCACCTACCATATCCATTAGTGCAACCACCAACCCAATAACTAATTGCAAACACACCAAATCGAATTTCTCTTTGAAGGAGGGCAAATTGCTTGATGTAGATGAGCTTGTGCTGACTGTATACTCAACTGAATGGTGACTGAGATGATTGGGATCATCATTAATGTCCAGTGCCATGTCAACTAGCCTTTTACTTTATTCCATTTGGATTATTTTGGAGAGATTTGGATTATCTCCAAAATAATCAATTTTATTATTTTAATTAATAATTTCTCTGTAACTGGGTTTTTTGAGAAATTATTAATTATGAGGCCTAGCTGACATCCGAAACTTAGGATAAATTGGACCGGGGATCATGAATGATTTTTGGCTTAAGGTTAGAGCCTTCAATCATCAAATTCGGATCCCGGATGACTGACATATTACAAATTATTATTTCTCTATTTAAACTATAGAGAAATTTATTAAATTTAAAAAATAATTAAAAACCCAAATTCGATGGACCCGGTAAAAAAATTTCAAAATTTTTTCTGAGGGTTTTATGGACCTAGGACATGACCGACACCTATTCTAACAGTGTCTAGTAGGCTTATATACATCAATTGGACTCTAATAACCCCCCATGGCTAAAATTTTCAAAATCGGGCATTCCAGCTTTGGAGGATCGGGAGAAAACCTCATCGATTATAGCTCGGCTATAAGCAAAGTATAATTGACAAGGGAAAAAACTCCCTGGAATGCCTTAGTTGCTTAATCAAGTCATGGGGAACCGAGACACTCAGATCCTACTAGCACACTTTATTACAAACCCCATGGGGCCATGGTCATGTCGACTCAAAAAACAAAACAGGCTAGCCACAACTGGCTAGTCACAAATGCTGGATCATCTGATACACTGGAGTCAAACACTTATCATGTTTGTCAAATGGCGGCTCTTAAGAAAATCCAACTATGGTACAAATAAGTTGGTAACAGTGACCATTTAATGTAATCTGGACTAGGTCCACAATGTTAGTTAGCATTTAAGAAATGTAATGTGACCACATTGAAGAAGACCTACTAAGTAGTTAGCTAGTTACCATTTGGTAACTATAAATAAGGATGGAATCCTCCTTATTAAGCACATATGAGAATAATATTGTATTGGAGCATAACTTATTGCGAGGTTGCCCCATTGAAGAGGTAAGTAAACAAGAGTTGATCCTTCCATAAAATAATCCTTGTAAGGTGTTGCCCTACCTCAAGGGTTTTCTCTATATTCTTAGTGTTTATTCTTCTGTGGATGCATTTGTTCTTCTAAAGTTCAAGGGTATGTCTTTCATCTACTAAGGTTTACTACATTGGAACATTAAGATAATAATTAAAAGGTGCATCATGTAAAGACATAACTTTATGTGAAAGGCCACCATAGGGCATATAAATGCCAAGGTGTTATCATTCAATTATTTATCTATATCCATAATTTATCCAATTTTAAACTTTGCAAATATACATTGGACTTATAAACTTCAAATGCATATAGATGCATCAGTTAGAATAGTTACATCCAATGCCCAAAGGCTAATAATGAAGGCACATCTATATTCTTGATTATCACAATTTATTAATATAACATTTTCTGTTGAAAAAATGTTTCATTTTCTTGCAAACATATTACAAATATTCAATAGTTGTACATTGTAATATTGAGCTTAATTATTATCTCTGTTTTCCCCTCAATTCAAATCCAAGTTAGGCCTACAACAATAACATCTTCCCCTTAATTCTTTAGCTCTTAAACTTACCATAGCTCTCTGTCCTTGGCCTTCCTAGTTGTGTTGCACAATGACTGTCATAACCCACCTCAGTGCTTTGAAAATAGTATAGCCAATCTTGCATTTCTTTGAAAGCAATACTTTGTATTAGAAGGATTAAAGTTTGCACATACAATAACTACAAAGTGAACCAAAAATTTCTCTATGAAGAGCCTTCTTAATACATCATATGCTTGATATAATACAAGTGCTCTCAGCATAACAAGCTGGCCTCATTTAAATATATGTTCATATGAGTGCTTTTTTTGTATGAGAGAGAGACCTTAGACAGAGTATTGGGAAGGATATGTGGAAGCTTTTCTTGCAACACTTGAACATATTTCTCCAAGTCTTCCTTGCAACTGCATTTATTTTCACAAAATATAAAACAAAGATATCAGTTTCAGAACTGAAATGGATAGCTTATAGAAAGGTGAAATAACAGCTATCGGATCTGCAATAAAGGTAGAACAAAATAGAAAATAGAAACTTTGCCTGCTAGAAGTAAAAGATGTACATTTTTCAGTTGAAATTAATTCTATACATTTGATACACTTGTAGTTGGGCTCCAACCTTTTTGAGTTATAAATCTTGATAAATAATAGAAATATGCAGACGTTGATGGCTAGGAGGAAAATGAGGCCAGAAATAGCTAAATCTAATTTATCCAAGGTACCATTTATAGAATGGCATTGAGATAGAAAGGTTGTTTGTGCACATACCCTAAATAGAACAACATTAGGAGCACAGCACTAGAGACTAAAGATGAAAATAAAACAGGATTTACACTAACAGTAGTGTAATTTACACAAGAAGTCCAAGTGCTAGTTGCAAAAAAAGGATACAAGTTATAGCCACATTGCAATGATGCTCCCACTTTTGACAGGGGCTCAGTTTATATGTGAAGTGCACAAACCATTAACAAGAGGGTCAAGATTATAATAACAATATAGCCCAGCTGAACATAAGAACCTCCTTATAAACAGAGACTAATATTTGATAGCATAAGACAATTAATGTACATATTTTAACAACACAGGCAATTTAAGTGCATTTTCTTTTTGAAAAATACATCTCACACTTACAGAAAGATATTTACAATCAGAAAAAACAAAAAGCAGAAGTGTAGATACAATGAACTTCATAACCTCTTACTGAGAGCTACTAAAACAAAAATAAACACAAAATACTGTCTGATCCAAAGATTGGCCATCTTTGATCAACAAAGCTCCCTTTGCCAAGAGCTGGTGGTGAACCTCATCTTTCCACAAAGAACCTAACGAAGACAAATAACTAATCTCCTGATTGAAGACAAACTTACACCTGAGTTTCCACAACACAAATAGAACCAGAATACCCAAGAAATGCCAAAGGCCGGTAAAAGAATTACTTACAAGAGCATGGCAAACCTTGATAACTTTTGGGGTTACTTCAAAAGTGTTTTCACCTTGCTAGGAGAGTGTTATGTCTCCTAGCCCCCATAGTGATGATTCATCAACATATGGGGCTATGTTTGGGTGGATGCTCGACCTTGGATAAAATGTTGGCATGGCACTCTTACCTAGGAGGTTGATACTCTAGTCGGCTTGTTGACAAATCCATTGGGTGCACAGAATGTGGGAGTTAGTTGCTCAACTAGAAGAGGTACCTACCTAGGAGGAGGAGAGCTAGGCACGAGGAGGAAGGAACTTAGCTCTTGGTGCTTGGGACCATGTGATATATACCTTGAAGGTTGGACACTTGACTTCAGGATGCTTCAGTAGAGATACTTCATGGAGATTGATGGCCTAGAAACATATGTTGATGAGGAGCATTGGAGCTTAGTGACCATACTGATGCACATCAAAGTCACATCAGGCACATGAGAAGGCACGTGGCACACAATTAGAGGAGTAGCACATTGCAAGAGGACACTTAAGTGATAGACCACCGTGGAGGAGGGAGCAGTGGACTAAAACCATGTCAAAGTGCACACCATCTTGGAGGAGGAGCTTTGACTCCAAAGTCATGACTTGGAGGGGGTTCCGAATTGGCAATTGGATAAACCCTAGTTTGATATGTGCATATTTGTATTGTAGCGCTCCAAGTGGGGATTCCTTGTTGGTTACCTATACGGACACATGTCCTTATTTTATGTTAGCCTCCCTCTCCTACTTGTATATATAAGGGAGGAGAGAGCTCTTCCCTTGGTGGGAAGCCTCTTCCCACAGCCGCTCTCTCTTCCATGCAAGCCACGGAAAAGACCTTTGTTTCCTCAACAAGAAGCACAATTTCGAGCAGTTATAGTACAACAACCAGTTCCAAATCAATCAACATGCAACTTCCAAGTGACATAATCGGCCCAGACAACATAGCTAAACTCCAAACAGATCCGGCTTCTCTAGTTTCCCAGGTACATAACCTTGTGAAGGTGGTGATGCATATGTAGAAGGACATCCACATACTCTCGAACAAAGTATCTAAGGTAGAATCATAAAACTCGTCCCTCAAACAATTGTTGAATGCACATAGAATGCAAGAGGCCTTTCACCCACCAAATGATGCATTGCAAGCAAAGATTCTTGACCTCAAAAACAAACATGAAGAGATTCAAAGCCAACAAGCCACCTTCAAACAGGAAACCGAAACCCACATTAACTCATGGGTACAAGTTGTCCACGAAAAGGATACATCACCTCCAATGGCAACAGTTGAGGAAGTAGTACCAACCAAGCTCAATGAGGAGCGCACTAGGCGGCCCGAGAGATGAAGCTCAAGCTGAGTAGCTCCCACCACCTCCTCCATCTTTGGACCCCTTATAGGTTGGAGCCATGTTCCTCTGTGATACCCTCAACCTCCTGCATATCACCTTGCAAAGGGCCTAGCTCGGATCTGACTCCAGAATTTTCCCCTGCTTCAAGTTGGCAAGGGATCGGCTTTGAGCGCTTCGGGGCGAAGTGGAAGCTATTGTCCCTTCATTGCAAGAAATTCCTTGATGAGGATCTCACTAACTCCCAAGTAGCGGAGCTCAAAGGCTAGAGAGAAAGTCACTGCAACAAGGCAAGCTGAGAAATGGATAGTTATCAAAGATCTCAGGGTTGTTATCCAAGATCGCCCCCCCACCCAAGATGGTCTCACCCAAAGTTCTCTAAATGATGGGCTCGTTGGGAGAGGCAACAAGGAGTAAGCATTTCAATAGTTTGTCGGAATGGTAATGGAACTTTTTGGTCATCGTCGAGAATGATTTATGATGCCCTTGGATCATTGGACATCCTCTTTATCATGGAGACAATTGGGATCCTTGTCCGTCCTCTCCCTGGTATAGCAAGATAACATTGGCTTTTAGTATGCAGGCAGGAGACTAGAGCTTCAGGAGGCATCAGGGGGTCAGTTGGGGTCGCTTGTTTGATTAGGGACGCGCTTCAAGCGAGGGATTCTATGGTCTCTTCAGACGAGTTTGCTCAGTTCATGTGGATTTGGATTCACGGGTTATCTTTGTTACCCAAATATATCTACATTGTAGTATTTTATTTTCCCTATCTTCATCCCAGTTTGTTATTCATAATGATTTAGTTGGGGACCCTTACCTGGATTTATATGCAGACATCATTCAATATTCAAGGGATGGAGAGGTCAACCTTTTGGGAGACTTCAATGCCTACACTAGAGATCTCCAGATCTCTCTTCATGACCATGATGACGATGAATTTGTACTCAGGAGATTGATCTAGATTCAATGGGACTTCACCGCACTTCCGATGATATGTTCGAACTTGTTACAGCATATGCCAGACACCTTTTGGGGCTTGGGGATTCTCATGAGCTTTTGATCCTCAATGGCCTCTCTTGTTTCCTGAAGTCTAACCACTTCACATGTCGCCCTCATGGTGGCGGGGCTAGCATAGTGGATTATGTCATGTCCATCCAGTATTTGCTTCCCCACATTCACCATTTTGGAAAACCCCCATCCCCTTAGCTAACCATGCCTTTCTCTCCTCCCTTCGAGTTGTTCCCCCACCTACCTCAACGCCAACCCCTCGGGGCCCACCTCGGACCATTGTCTCTTTTGATGAAGGGAACCTTTATACCTTCTCATCCTACCTCTGCCAGATGATCCCTTTTGAATCCTAGTTCTCTTCCCTCGATTCTACCTATGCCAAGTACGCTTGTCTTTCATCCATGTTTATCATATGCCAAATACCCTTGCCAAGGATGCTTCCCTAAAGTCCTATCCCTTTGTTACATGATCCTCTTCCCTTAAACCTCGATCCTATCCCATCAACCGGAGAGGTATGGAGTGTAAAACACTCCATCGCCAACTCAGACATGCCTTCTCTTGCGATCTTCCCTCCTACCCCAACCTTAAATCCTCTTACCATCACCTCCTCCGCCACAAGAAGTGCCTCTTCATTTCATGGAGGAAACGTGAATTGCATGTGTTACCAACATTTTTGTACCATAGTTGGATTATCTGAAGAGCCGCCATTTGACAAACACCATAAGTGTTTGTGTTCCAGTGTATCAGATGATCCATCCTTTGTGCCTAGCCATTTTTGGCTAGTCAATTTGTTTTTTGTCTTGAAATGACCATGCCCCATGGGGTTTTTGTAAAAAGTGTACTAGTAGGGTTTGAGTGGCTCGGTCACCCATGACTGGTTTATCAACTAAGGTATTCAAGGGATTTTTTTACCCTGACTAATTATACTTTGCCTACGGGCGAGGTATAACTGACAAGGTTTTCTCCCGCTTCCTCCAAAGCTGGAATGCCCAATTTTGAAATTCTGGCTATGGGGGGTTATTAGAGTCCAACTAATGAATATGAACCTACTAGACACTATGAGTCGAGTCAGTGGTCATTTCCTAGGTCTGTAGAGGGTTTTAAACGTTTTCAGTAAAAAAATTACCGGACACGATGGACGGTTAATTATTTTATTTTTTAATAATTAATTTTTCCATAGTTTAAATGGAAAAATTCAAATTGTAATATGTCAGTCGTCCAAGGGTGTTTTTCAGTGATTGGAGGCTTGATTCCTAAGCCAAAAAATCATACTTAGACCTCGAGCACCTTATCCTAAGTTTCGGATCGTTATTTAGCCACTTAATTAATAATTCCTCAAAAAATCAATAAAGAGGATTATTAATTAATTAAAATCAAAAAATTAATAATTGGAGATAATCTAATTCTCTCCAAAATAATCCAATTTGGATTATTTGAGTGGCTAAATGACATGGCACCTGGCATTAATGAACATTCCAATCATCTCAGTCATCATTCGCTCAACTATCCAGTCAGCAATCAGTGATCTCCTCCAAAGGAAATCGCCCCCTGCATGCAAAACTCGAGTTTAGTGATGTGGAGTGGTTATTAAATGGTAATTGAGTAAGGTTTGAGTTACATTAACGGGAGTGGGGGGGGCCTTGCCTAGGTGGAGGCCACCTCCCACTCTCAACTACCATGATTCGACTTAGCTAAGGTCAAACTCCAAGCTTTGAACCACTCAAAGATCATGATATTGCATGCTTTCATGTCAAGCTTGAAGATATATTCGAAATGGGCATGTGGCACATAAGGAATGGATTGGTTGATGGCATTAAATCCTATGGTAGGCGCCTCCCTTAATATATGCAATCATAAAGCTTGCTTCCCTTTGCAAATTGAATCACATTCCTACAAACACTCACACATTAACTATTGAAGGCTCACGTTATTTCTTGAAGAGGGCTCACGTATGTCCTTTGGGAGCTCGAGTTTACACATGGCATGGGTTTGTTGGATGGTGAAGGTTCCAAGGAGGAGTGGGGGGCGCCTTGCCTAGGTGGAGGCCACCTCCCCACTCTCCATTCAATGCAACTCGAGTTATGTGATGGTTTTCCACTCCAAGCATATGTTGATTGGATTTTAGACAGAGATTTGATGGAATTCGATTTCATGTCAAGTGCCATTGGCTCCTTTGGATGCCAATTCGAGTTAGGGTGTAGGTGTGTCTAGTTTGCTATAAAGGGAAGCCATTTTGGCTCTCTTAAGATGGATCTTTTAGCATAGAAACTCTGAGAATTTTGTAATCTGTTTAAGCATTTGAATAAAGTTGAGACTTTGGAGGTCAATGTGGAAGCTCTTGGTGTGCCAAGCTTCATCTTGTATGAGGTGATATCATCTTTTGTTTATATGCTTTTGATTCTTCAGTATTGGATTTATGATTTAGAGAGCTAACAATCTAGCACGAGTATTATAAATCTATGCTTTTCTCTTAAGTGTGTGGCTTTTCAGGTATTCTCCCAAGTGCAAGAGTTCTTGTTGGTTTCACTTTCATTCTGCAGGTTGCCAAAGGAGTTTTGCTTTAGGAAATCGAGAAACAAAGAGTTTCTTGCCTCGTCCATCAAGCATTCAAACTATTTCATTGGTTACTGGTTACTTGGATCTAAAGCTTCCCTCTTCCAAGCTCTCTTTTTCTCCTTGAAACCTTTTGCTTTGACTTGCTAGTCCACTTTCCTCTAGCCATCACTCTCTTAGCTTTCTTTTCTTCCCTTGCTTCGTTTTTGCCTTAGATCTCTCTCTCTTCCTAGTTTCGTCCATCTCTACCTTTCCTTGTCTTTTGCCTTTCGTCCCACTTCATTTTGCTTCCTCTCCTTTTGCTCTCGTCCACCTTTTAGATCGCCTATCTAGCCTCCCTATCGTTTTAGCCTCCTTCTCCTCCTTTCATCTTACCTTAGCCCTTCTCTTTCCATTCTATCCATCCTCCTCTCGTCACATTTCTACCTTCCTTCATCCCCTTCGTTTTGCTTTCTCTCCTTTTCCTGCTTTCTCCCTTGGGTTTGCCCCAAGTCTCCCTTTTGTCCCCCTTTTAAAAGCCCTAAAAAATCACAAATAAACAAAAACGAATTTAAGTATTGTTAAGTGTTAGTATTGGTTAGTTTTGATAAGCTTTTTAAAAGTTATTATTTAGGCATTCTATCTTCTGCTTTGCATTAGTTAGTGTGTAGATCTATACTTTTACATCATGCATAGTTAGTATTTAGTTTCTTTTCTAGTTTAAAAGTTATTTGCATCTAGTTTTTGCTTAGTTACTTTTTGCACTTAGATCTCATCTTGTTTGCATCTCATTATTAGTTACATTTGCATTTTAGATCTCTTTAAAAGTTAGAGTTTGCATTTGAAAAGAGATTGGGCATTTTAGATTAGATTTTAGTTTGCATTTAGTTTCAAGCTGTTTTATTTTACTAATAACTAATGGGTGCTTGAGTGGATTGGACTTTGATTTGTTGTAGGTATTGAAAAGAAGAGAAACAAGCCCAAGGAGGAACCAAGAAAAGACTTGAAGAACAAAACTCAAGGAAGATCAAAACTAGAACCCAAAGAGAAGACTAGAACCAAGAAGACAAATTATCCACACTCTCCTTTGTAAAATCCCTTAAGGGCTTCTAAGTTTGATTTTTCATTTCAGTTTCAAAAGTCCTTACTAGGGTTTCATTCCCAAAGGCAATTGTACTCATTTAATAAAAAGGCTAAGTGGGATAAGGCCTCCCATTTTTTGGTTCTTCTTCCCCATTTGGGGAAAAGTGTCTTGTGCATGATTAGTTAGATTTGTTTCAAGTTTCTAGAGTAATTTTCATTTTTGTACTTAGAGTAAATTTTATTTCAAGTTTTGACCTAAGAAGCCTCTTGGGATTTGATCCCAAGTGCTGCATTAACACTGCGTGCTGCTTCTCTTTCCCCGCCGTGTACTGTGTAGGACCAGCTAAGCTGGAAGTTTCATGAGCGGTGTGAAGAAGTCACTTTGAATTCACTTGTTAGATTAGTCTCTGTTGTGGTCAGTGTTATCAGAACCGGCAAAACCGGCCGGTCCGACCGGTTCACAGGGGTGGCCGGTCCGGTCAGAACATAAAACCGACTGGGTTGGATTTTTTTCCAAACCGGGCAACCGGTTCCGTACAGAACCGGCCGGTCCGTACTGTGCCCACGAAACTCAATTTTTTTTTAAAAAAACACAAAAAAAAACTATCCTATGCTTCTAACCTAACCTAACCTAATTGTGGGCTTAAATTTGCTTGTTCTACTATTTCTGACACAATTTAATATATAATGTGAAGGGGCAAAACAGATGAAGCTGTTTGGTACCTATTTATTTGTTCCTATCAGTGGGAATGCTAACTCTCCAAATTATATGTGAACAAAAATAGTTCTATCAGTTCATTATATTGCAGTGCATTTATAATTTTATCCTCATTAAGAAATGGCCATCCTTTGTATTGGAGAAAATGTATTTATCATTGATGCTTCTAACCTCAGAGATGTATTGCATTTGCACTAGGTGCTATTTTGGTTATTTGCACCCATACTTGCTATATATATGAAAAACTTTGCATATTTGTGTATTAATGGTTTCGATTCATATGTATGCACATGAATATATATGTTTTTTTACAAAATATGAATATTTTATGTATTTTTTAGTCAACCGGTTTTTTACCCGGTTTTTTTCCGGTTCCGGTCCGGTTCACATTTTGGGCTTCGCCGGTTCGATGACCAGTCCGGTTCTGATAACATTGGTTGTGGTAGAACACTAGTTTCATTTTGCAAAATAGTTCATCTCGTTTGATATATCATTGTCTTTCATCATTTTACAGTCATTTTGAGCTACCACTTGGTTTATGCTTACTTATCTGCTTGTCTTATAAAATAAACCAAAGCCTATTGAACTTGCAATAACCCAAGTCAAGAGCACTCTCTGTCGGAGAGCATTCCCACTGCATCTACCTGCATCAAGCATATAGTTTAGCTAAGTCTCTTGAACTTTTGTCTCAAAACGAAGTCAAGAGCGCTCTCTGTCGAAGAGTTGAATTGTGTGCTCTCAATAATAAAAAATTCCAACTCACACCCCCTTTGATAATTTATCTTCGTTGCTATCCAACATTCGTATGCTCTGCCGACCCTAAAAGGTTGGACTAGTACTCAGAAAGGTGTTGGATTTGTTAATTCTTTGATAACATAATAAAAAATTTACCCCACAACCAACAAACCGGCGTTGCTATTTCGAGAAATACTCAGGTAGTGGGCAAAGTTCCTAAACCTGGTGGGGCCGGAATTAACCGTTGTCTTAGACTTCGGAGTGGTTAAGTCATCAGACACCTACTCCTTGATATCTGGACGGTCCGTCATACGATTAGAGGGGAAGCCACTGAAAGTATACTTTCTCAGTTAGATGCTTACCTTGTTTTTCTTAGCCCTAATAATCAAAGATCATTAAAACTTTGAATTTACCAAGATAATTCGCAAAACGATCTCACGAACAGTTACTTCAAGACTTACATTTTCAGCATCCCCCGGCACTACACACTTATTTGACTCCATTTGGCAATGGTCATTTTACATTTTCATGTTTTAATTAAGTTCGGCCATTTGTCCATTGGAAATTCTATTTGAACTTATATATCTGTGGATGCTTTTATTTCATAAGTCTTTGTATACTGTTAATCTCATATCTTGTTTCGCAACATGAATTGCTTATTGTCTTGTGTTATTTCATCTCAAATTGTGATCTCATCATTTGAAAACTCCTAAACAACACTCATCAGCATCACCAAACACCAAAAACATTTAAAAAACATTGAGCCATAGACAACTCTTTGTAGGGACTACCCCCCTTGGCTTCGTTAGGAGTTAGCCTAAACGAAGAAGTTGGGATTCAGGTGACAGTACCTGGCTCATTGCTTGCCCCCAGGGCCACACTTTCCCCACTTGTAGTAAGGGAACATCTTTCGAAAGATTTCTGCTGCTGGTGTGCATCTTGGCGGACAACAGCGTGCTTCCCTTTAACTCTCTTGGAAACATTTTTGTAGCATTGTCTTCCCACGTCACTCCCCCCTTCCATCTGATCTTAATCCCACATCCATGTTTTCTCATACCTCCACTCTTTATGATGTCCCCATGCATCCTCGGATTCATTTTACCTCCCCACCCTATTCATGCTATCTATTCTCATCTCAAGATATCCGATAGGCAGTTTGGGAAATGAAAACTAGTAAAGCAGAGGATGAGGAAGGCTTCCAAGGCCCAGGCATAATTCTTCAAGCATGGTCTCCATGCTCTAGATATCTTCTTGGTTGATCTCTTCAACCATGTAGTCTGTTCAGGTTTCCCCCCAACATGGTCGCACCACACCATACACCCAATGCACAAATCGAGTCCTAGCAAGGATCCCAACAACTACCGAACGATCATAGTAGGCCACACGTTCTCAAAACTCTACGTAATAGTCCTTCATATGAATCTTTCTGGAGAGCTTGAAGATAAACACCTTAGCGCAAGAGGGAAGGAAGGATTTAGGCCGACGCATTAGACCATTGATCACATTTTCACCCTCCAAGGTATTATTGAGGAGGCATAACACTGCTCTTCGAAAGTCTACTAGTGCATTGTAGACTTTTAAAAAGATGTTGACTTTTTCCCTCAGGAGCTCCTATTTCAAAGGCTCAAATACATTGTCATACCTGAGACCCTACTGGTAGCCATTAGGCGCGTATACAAGTAGGTCCTTAGTCGTCTTTTAGGCCTAGCCTGAAGTGGGTTTACTAGGGCATCACCCTCAGTGGACTCCATCTTGCCCAAATCCCTGGGCACTGATCTCTCTCTCTTGTGCCCTCTCTGCGTTTGCCCCTTTTTTCAGTTCTTTGATGCTCGATCTGTGCTTGTGAACCTTGATACTATCAGATCTATCACCAAGCAATGCTAGAAAGCCATGATCTATTCAGATCTGCCCCCTTGGACCATTTCCCAATAATATAAGTTCACGTTTCCCAAGGCAGCTAGATTTGATCATTTATCCTAGCACTTATATCTTCGATTCATTATTAAATAGTGAGTTACTGTAATTGAATCAATCTAATTCAATATCTCATCTTTCATAAGCCCCTGCAGTGACTCTATCCCTTAAATCTAGGGTTTCACATCCTTCACCTTATGTATTCTGGTTTATAGTTTGATCTGGTGATTGGGTTAGATCTCTATTGTCGGGAGTAGATTTGGGTCTCCCCCATTGTTATCTAGGGCTTGGATAGCATAAAGCGAAGAGTGCCTCGATTGGCGTGACAACCAATCCATCTAGGGATCGAGGCTCTCTTAGGTCACCTCTTTAGTTGCCTAGCTCCTCTGCCGTCCTGAATAGGATCATATTTTGGGGGAACTACAAGTTGTGTGATAACAGTACCATGACTTACCGGTATCTGAGCCATGTGTTGCCAACTAAGTTGTACTTAGTTGGATTATTAAGCGAGCGAGCAAAGTTGAACATGTCAATGTTCGTATTCAGTGGTTTGATGTCCATCAGGCCTTTATAAGGGCCCCTTTTTAATTTTTCTTCACATGTCTATGCCCTGCGGGGTTTTTAATAAAATGTACTAGCATGGTGTTTTTTGTAAAGGACTTGTTTCCCTATGACTTTTTGATCAAGTCGGGTATTCCAAGGAGTTTTTTCACTTATTAATTATGTCTTGCAACTTTGCATAACATAATTTTTGAGTTTTTCTCCTGCTCCTCCAAAGCTGGAATGCCTGGTGAGGTTAACGGACCTTAGGTGGTTATTAAAGTCCATGGGTCAATGTATATGAACATGCTAGACATTAATTTTGAGTCATATGGACATGTGCTAAATCCCCCTAGGTTGTTTTTTAATTTCCGGCGAAAAATATTTTTTCCGTAATTGAGACATTTTTTAATGGTTTAATTAAAAATTTTGTAATTGGCATAAAATTGTGGTCTAGGGGACTTTTTTGCCTTGGGGGTGCTCGTTTTCTAACTCAGAGCACCAACCTTACCCCTAAACCCACTTTCCATAGTGTTTAAGGCATTTATTTTTTACTTATGGTTAAAAAAAATAAAAATAAAAAGTGAAAAATGGAGAGCAAAATGCAAAAAAGTCAAAAATCATAAAAAATTAACTTCCAAATTTTATGGGATTGGAAGTCAGAATTATTTCAGCTATGTTTTAGGAGTTGTAGGAGCTGATTTTGGAAAGATTATGGGCAGCTATATTAGTGGGATTACTTCCCCACTTGAAGGGGGCATATTTCCCAAAATTGGGCCCCTTCAATCATGAAATTTGCAGCTATGTTTATGGGTTGTCACATGGCTGATTTTTAGTTGATTTGGGGTTGATTTTGGCAGCCCAATACATGGGAGTGGGCAGCCCCATTTTCTCCACGAGCCATGCCACTCATTCCTCTCCATCTTTGGCTATATATACATGGCTGCCCACTCTCTTATTCTCTAGTTGGAGTTGGAGCAAACCTACTTTGTAACTTGTTTTATCTTTGCTATTGAATAAAGAAGACTTTGGAGGTCCACATGTGTGATGCTTTGTGAGTGGTTGATGGATTTCATGGCATGAGGTAATCTGTAGCTTAGACAATTTTATGCAAGCATTTTCAGCCATCTTCTAGCTTGTAAGAAATACTAACTAAACTTGTTTGTATTAGTTACTTCTTGCATGTGTCATTTCAATTAGAGATTCAAAACGTATATGTTTTATTTGTTTATGCTCATATTGTTTTAATTTCTAACTATATGCATTTCTAGATTTGATGGGTTTTTGTGAGTGTCTTTAGCTACAGGTTGACAGGTTGAAGAAGAAGATAGCTTGCTTGCTCTCATTTTCCTCATTTGTACATGCTTTGGTGGATCTTGCCCTCGGTGTCCCACTTCCAAACCTTCAAAGATTTCTGAGTTCACATGTCAATCTGCTTCTTTTCTCTTTCTCAACAAATACAAAAACTTCTAAAAGACAATTGCAAAACGCCTGCAGCGATTAAGCAAAATAAGAACCTAGAATGTGCTTCAATGCATAATCCTCATTTTCTATTTTGACCATCAAATTCTTTTATAGGGAAATCGTAAGGAGATAAAAAAATTCACTGTTGTTTCAGATGCTCTACATACAAACTGTATATAGTTTCAGTGTTTATGAGCACCCAAGAAAACGATTAGACGATTGGTCTAAGGAGTTAATACTTAGTTAATAATATTATGTGTACTCTTACATGTTCAGCGACGATTGTGTCTTGTCTTTTGCCTCTTTAAATTTTAAGTTAATAATAAAAAACAAAATGTATATACATTTTACTTCTAA
The DNA here is from genome assembly GCA_027924585.1 of Larix kaempferi. Taxonomy (NCBI): domain Eukaryota; kingdom Viridiplantae; phylum Streptophyta; class Pinopsida; order Pinales; family Pinaceae; genus Larix; species Larix kaempferi. Next base: position 57,154,096 of record BSBM01000753.1, read on the forward strand.
ACTTTTCCTTTGGTTACTGGTTACAAACAAAGAGTAATAATGGTTTGCATTTGAAGTTTAAATTCTGAAATATTACTCTTGGAAGTCTAGTCTATTTCATTTATAAAATATTTATCTTTCATAGATTAGATCTCTTCATTGGTAAAGCATTTCATTTTCCAAGATTGTCAAAAAATTGTTAAATTTTAAAAAATAGTGCTTAGATCTGAACTTTAATGTTTACTTAGCTGATTTAAGAGCTTAAATTTGCAGCTCTCTTTGAGTGTGCAGAGATCCTAAGGAGGCAAGCCTCACAGCTTCTCTCACTTAGTTCATTTTCTAGCATTTTACTTAGTGTTTTGCCTTAGAATTTTTTGGGTTTTTTGTAGGTGACCCAAACACACTCTTAAAGTGTTTTGGGCCATCTTTCACTAACATTTGCTTGCTAGTTTGCAGCAATTGATGAACAAGTAGGAGGAGATGCTGGCCAAATTTTGAAGATTCAGGCCATCCGGAGCACCATAAACTATATTTTCCCAAACCGGATACTTTTCCCTTCTGTTATTGTAAGCCACCGAGTCATTTTAAAAGACTGGGGCACTTCTATATTGCATTGTAATGAATTATTAAACGAGAGCAAGTGGGCTAATCAACGCCCACACCCCATCCCCCAGGGGTGGCCTGTGTGGTCTCAATTTTCATGGCGTGATTGTTAGAGTAGTTTTATTTCTTTCATTTCAGCAATAAATAAAATTAACTAGGATTAAAATTAACCTCGTTGGTCCATTCCATTCGTGGGCCACGAGTTCACTCAAGACTTAGATTTTCTCATTTTTTTTTACAATTTCAAAAACGCCCCCTTGCTTTCCTGAAGTACGGTTTCAGGACAAGGGCTTGCCCGAGCACTGGCCTGAAAAGAGACTCTTGGGTTTCTAAGAAGATAAAATTTTGGTTCCTAAAAAACTTAAAATTTTCCAAGGTCTTCTCCCGTATGCTTTGTGGCCAACTTCCAGCTCAGTCTGATCATGTTGGTACGCATTAGAAAGGGGAAGATGACTAGTAATAGGTTTTAACACACCCGAATAAACAAACCTTCTTGTGAAAATCCGACACAAAGCGAATATTCTTTTGTCGTGGGGAAATTTTTCGAAAGGCATAGGATCAAACTGGATAGTGACCTCTTGGAAACCATTAGGCTTGCCCTCATTGGTATAGCATCTGAACACCTCCTTGAGACTCCGATCCAGCCTAAGTCTGAGTGAAAAAACACAAATCAGAATTCTGGACATGTTCCCTGTACCTTTGCATATATCGGGAATCCACCAGCCCTGATAAAAAGATCATTACCACATTCAAAAATAAAATAAACCAAGAACAATCGCACAACATTTGCTTTTCAGTTCAAGCATCTATTTTGACTCCATTTATTGGCACTAGTTTATTTTGTTATATTTCAAGTTGTAGGTGAATGTTTTAAATGACAAATGATGCTGATGGATGTTTGCAAATGAAATGTTGACGAATGATTTTTGCTTTACACATATATATGCTGCATTATCTTGGTTTACAAAAAATATTCTAACTCCTAGATTAGATACTTTGTCTTTTATAGATTAGACACCATAGTTTGTTTTTCACTTTTTAGGGTCCACCACTGCATGAATTACCAGTGTCTGAGTCAGGTATTACTGCATGACTTATTAGTGTCTGAGCCATGTACCACTGCATGGCTTACCGATGGGGAAGATGACTGAGTCATGTACCTCATGACTAACTAGTGGAGGGGAATGACTACCCACTGCTGTCCATGGAGAAACATCAACACTCCCTCTCAGCGAGGGGAGTCCTTTTGTACGACACCAAGCTTGTCCCAGAAGTACTCAAACTTTTCTGTAGACAGAGGCTTGATAAGTATATCAACAATCTCCTCATCCGTGGATATGTACTAGAGCTTCACTACTCCCCTTTGCACCATGTCTCGAATATAATGGTATTTGATCTCTATATGCTTCGACTTGTCATGAAATACTGGATTATCAGGAAGATTCACACAGCTTTGGTTATCACAGTAGATCCAAGTCATCTCTAACTCTTGATCAAATAACCCTGCAAGTAACTTTTTGAGCCATACTGCTTCGTGACTGGCGGCAATAGCTGCTACATACTTTGCCTCTACAGTACTGAGTGCAACATGTTATTTTTTCACCTTTTAATCAATATTATCTAGGATCTTATCTAGAAGAATGACAAGCACAGCATAACACAATAAACACAAAGATTTTCCTCGGGGAAACCATAAACGAGAAAACCCCACAACTACCTCATAGATAGAATCGTCACCAATACAATATCACAAAAAGTAAAACCCCAAAACAAGATGGTCTTTTGCATCACTCTCTTTCCTCCTATGCGAACTTGTCTTCTCTCTCTCACTAATGAAAACTTGAGTGAGTGAGTGTGTGTCCAAATGAGAGCACCTTGCTCTCTATTTATACTTTATTCTGGGGTGACCCTTTTTACCCAACTGGGCCGACTTCTCTAGGAGACCTAGAAATACATTTACAATTGACTCTTTAGGGGGTCTATTGCCCCGACTTACATGGGAGGCTTTTACCTCAATGACCTAGTATAACTAAGCATCATAATGACACTCCTGAGCAAAGGAAAAACATCTCCGACGGAGGTACAAATAAAATACAATAATAATAACAATATAAAGTACAATGTAATATCTTCCAAAGTTTACAATTACAACAACACTCCCTCTTAACTAGAAAGGTATTCTCTAGCCACAGTCATCAACCCCATTGGACACAAGTCTGGATAACATCATCATCGGTGGATCATCATCAATGTTGGAACATCATCATCAACATTGGATCATCATCGTCACTGTTGCTGCAATCCTCATCATGTCGATCATCGATTGGTGACATCTCTCGAATCTACTCGTCATAGGAAGTTCTACATATCCAGCCCTTTTTCATGTTGGATGTAGGCCTAGCCCTCATGTACGTCTTCATCATCTCTGCGAGCAAGCCAACAAGTAGGTACAGCCCAAGACCAGTCATTACATTGCCACAGCAATCACCTACGTCTCCTACTATCGCCTCATCGTATCCAGATCATCTCATCATCACACGGAGCACAGCCCAGATGCACATTACATGTCCCACAACGGTCAGCCTGCGTCTACCAGCATGGGAGGACAAACCTGCCACCATGCAAGATCCTGCTTAGGCGCACACACAGTGTCTTATGATTGGTGGACATCATAACGTCCCCAATATGGGAGGACAAACCTACCACCATACGAGCCCTTGTCTACCATCATGCAAGACTTGCATCTACCAGCATGCGAGACTCACGTCTACCAGTTTGAGAGGACTTTCCTACCATCATGCGAGACCTCGTCTACCAACATGGGAAGACTTTCCTACCACCATGCGAGACCCAGCCCTTACATCTACCAACATGGGAGGACTTTCCTACCACAATGCAAGAATGGCTCAGCACTTACATCTTACCAACATGGGAGGACTTTCCTACCACCATGCGAGAATGGCTCATGTGCATTTGCATCTTCCGGTCTCATCACTCCCTCTTAGGAGGAACCTCGATCTGGATAACACCAAGCTTCTCTCTAAAGTACTCAAACTTCACTCTGACTAAAGATTTAGTCTACACATCGGCTATCTACTCATCCGTCGCAACATACTGGAGCATCACTACTGTTCTCTGCACCATATCCCTGATATAGTGGTTCCTGATCTCAATGTGCTTCGACTTGTCGTGGAACATCGAGTTCTCGGACAACTTCACACAACTCTGGTTGTCACAGAATATACAAGTCGCCTCTAACTGGAGTCCAAACAAATCAGACAGTAGCTTCCTAAGCTACTCTGCGTGGGCTATACTCAGTGCCACGCACGACTGCTTACTGCTAAACCAGGAGATCATACCGGATCCCATACTGAAGCAGCATCCTGAAGTGCTCTTCCTATCAACGGCACTGCCTTCCCAATCCGAATCAACATAACCCTGCAAGTTAATCTTCCGATTCGCATACTTAAGCCCATAGTCCACTGTACCCTTCAGGTACCTCAATATATGCTTTGCAACTATCAAGTGAACATGTCTCGGATCCGTCAGGAACTGGCTCAATGTGTTCACAACAAAGCATATGTTTGGTCTCGTGTTCGCCAGGTACAACAATGAACCAATCATCTGACGATACATCGTGGCATAAACTGACTCTGATGAAGCATCACATAGTAGTTTCAAGTTCGATGCCATGGGTGTAATCATTTCCTTGCAGTCCATCATTCCAAATCTCTTCAGAATCTCTACTGCATACTTCCCTTGTCCAAGGAAGATTCCATCCTTACTCTGCCAGACCTCCATGCCTAAGAAATAATATCATACTTAGGTCCTTCATCTTGAACTCTGTGGCAACCTTCCTCTTCGTACCAGCGATAAGCTCATCCTCCCCTGTTACAAACAGGTCATCTACATAGAGTAGAAGTATCACTGGATTTCCCTCTTCAACCTTCTAGTAAAGGTTGGAATCTTCTTTACTATTGGTAAAGCCCAAGCTCATGAGGAAGCTATCCATCCTACCGTACCACGTCCTGGGTGCCTGTTTCAATCCATACAAGGCCTTCTTCAACTTGCACACATGAGTCTGCATGTCGTGTGTCTCAAATCCCAGTGGTTGCTCCACATACACTTCCTCCTCTACTACACCATTCAAGAATGTTGTCTTGACGTCCATCTGGTGTACCTTCCATTTCATCACTGCAGCCAGTGCTAGTACTGATATGATGGAAGTGTATCTCGCAACAAGTGTGAATGTCTCCTCATAGTCTATGCCTTCCTTCTGGGAGAGGCCACGTGCCACAAACCTTGCCTTGTATTTCTCAATGCTACCATCTACAGCATGCTTGATCTTGTAGATCCACTTCGAAGTCACAACAGACTTCCCTTCTGGTCTCGGAACTACCTCCCAGCCATCATTCTTCATAATCGACTGGTACTCCTCGATCATGGCATCCTTCCATTCTTTCCTCTCTGCTGCTTCCTCATAGTTGGAAGGTTCTTTGTCAATGATGTCGCACAACAGGGCTACATAGTTAGAGTATGGCCTAGGACTCTTTCTTTCTTTGTGCATCCCCTCTGAAGCGCCATACTTCTATGCATCTTGTATTGCTTCTCGTACCCATGTTGGTTTCCTCTTGTGGAAGTTCTTCTCACGAGGTGGATCTACAGGTTCTTGTTGTTCTACCATATCTCGGTCTTCATGATCTTCTGGAATCTCTTCTTCCATGGCTGTATCTCTAGCTCTGGGGACTCCGGGTTCTTCAATATCTTCAATAGGTAGTTTTCTGGATTTATTGTATGCTGAGTCTTCATCAAATGTTACGTCTCTGCTGATGTCGATCTTCTTGAATCCTGGGAAGTATATTCGGTAGGCCTTCGATGCTTCGCTGTATCCTACGAATATTCCCTTCTTTCCTGATGGATCTAGCTTCGTCCTTGTTGCCGCCTGGTTCCACACCTGGGAAAACGCAGCAGAAGTCTTCAAGCTGCTGGTGTGGCCTTGGGGGCAAGTCAGAGTCAAGTGCTGTCACTTGGGACTCGACTCCTCCGTCTAGGCTTTCCTAGCGAAGCCAAGGGGGGTAGACCCTAAAAAATAAAAGAAACTAAAGCCTCTAATCTAGAAGTTAGAAAAATACTTTTGCAACCAAGACAGATAACATATACCTTTTCAAATAAAAACATCATTTATCATTTACTCCCATTTAAAAATAATCATCATTCACTTGCGTACTAGTCAACAATAAAATGAAATTTGCATCAGGACCAGTGCCTTGCTATGGAGTCAAATAACAAATGCATAAACAGAAAAGTAAATGTTGTGGAGTGTTCTTGGTTTATTTTAAAATTTAATGTGATGGTGATCTTTTTTATTAAGGCATGTGGGTTCCCGATATACGCAAGGTACGGGGGAACATGTCCGGAAATTTGAAGCATGGCTTCCCTCTCAGGCTTTAGGCTGGATCGGAGTCTCGAGGAGGTGTTCAGATGCTATACCAACGAGGGCAAGCCTAACGGTTTCCAAGAGGTCGCTATCCAGTTTTATCCCAAGCCTTCTGGGAAATTTGCCCACGACAACAAATTGCGTGTTGTGCCGGATTTTCACAAAAAGGGTTTTTTTATTGGGGTGGTGTTAAGTCCTATTACTAGTCATCAACTCCTTTCTGGTGTGTACCAACTGGATCAGACTAAGCTGCAAGTTGGCCACAGAGCATACGGGAGAAGACCTTGGTATATTTTTATAAAAATTTTAAGAACCCAAATTTTATCTTTTTATAACCCCAAGAGTCTCTTTTCAGGCATGCATTTCGGGCAAGCCCTCATACAAAACCCTACTTCGGGAAAGCAAGGGGGGCGTTATGAAATTGTAAAAAAAATGTGAAAAGCTAGGTTGTGAGTGACCTTGTGGCCCGCTAGTGAAACGGACCAACAAGTTTTATTTTAATCCTAATTGATTTTATTTAATGCCGAAAAACAAGAAATAAAACTACTCTAACATTCACGCCATGAAAATGAGACGACACAGGCCACCCCTGGGGGGATGGGGTATGGGCGCTGGCTAGCCCACTTGCTCTCTTTTAAAATGTTTACAATGATAACGGAGAAGTGCCCCAAGTCTACTTAATGTGACTTGGTAGCTTACAAAATTATAGAAAAATATGCCTGGTTTTGAAAAATATGGAAATTTGTGTTCCGGATCGCCTGGATGCTCGAAATTTTGCCAGCACCTCCTCCTACCTGCTCATCTTCTGCTGCAAACCAGCAAGCAATAATTAGTACAAGATGCCCAAAAACACTTTAAGAGTGTCTTTGGAACACCTCCTAAGAAACCCAAAATTTTCTAAGTTAAAAACTAAGTAAAAAATGACAAAAATAACCAAGTAAAACAAGCTATGGAGCTTGTCTACTTGGGATCTTTGCTAGCCCTTTAATGGCTGCAAATTATCAGCTCTATGGCAGCCAGATAACACTTTGCAATCAGATCTAATACTTCTTTAGAAAAAATTTGAAAGATTTCGACAACTTTAGACTAGTTTTTTTTTGTAAAGAAAGTACTAGTAAATCAGAAAATTTGAATTTTATAAATGAGAGAGAGAGAGATGGAACAAATCCTTGTTGAAAATAGAAGCCTTGAAGATGGTTCAGTGATGTTTGAAGGGACTATATCTGCAAATAATTGTTAGTAAAAAGTGGAAACAAACAAGATCCTACTTTTTGCCCAACTCAAGAAGACACCTGCACATCACAAATCTCACCAAACAAAGATTAAGTGTAGATATATATACTCATAAGAAACTAAGCTGCTACAAATAAACAAATTTGACAAACAACTTATCTCATAGATGAGCAAACCACATCCTTGAAAAATAAGACTTATGCACAAGTCACCTTGGAGAAAAGATCAAGATACTTCATCCACATGTAACCAAGACACCACAAGTTGACCTCCAAAGTCTTCTATTATTCAAAATGATAAAACTATTACAATCATAAGTTAGCTGCTCCAAGTCTCACTAGTGAACAATGGAGAGCAAGCTTCAATTTATAGAGAAAATGATCAAGGAGGGAGGGCGCACTTGCCAAAAATGGGTGGAAAGCGTGGCATGGATGGTGGAGGGAATGGGGCTGCCATCCCCATATCTTTAGCTGCCCATGGCAGCCCCAAAGGTTGCTAACATATCAGCACTATTAGTGCTGCCCCTCCCTTAACTCGTGGGCTGCCCACACTCATGAATGCGCCCCTCCTTGAGTGAATGCGCCCCTCCTCAATAGCATTGTTTCTCTCCTCAAAATGGGGCTGCCAAAACATGACAAATCAGCCCAATATGCTCCATAACATATGCTGATCCAAAACTGAGTTGTCATAACTCCCAAAAATAATTAATTTTTTCAAGTCATTTTTCACTTTTTTGATTTTTTTATGACTTTTTTGGGATTTTTTGATTTTTTTTATTTTGACCAAGGTAGAAGTACCCAAACATTAGGAAAAGTGGGTTTAGGGGTTTAGGGGGTGCTCTGAGTTAGAAAACGAGCACCCCTAAGGCAAAAAATACCTCCAGACGCCCCAGATAGGCCAATTACAAATTTTTTAATTGAACCATTAAAAAATGGCCCAATTTACGGAAAAATTAAAACCTGCCGAAAATTAAAAAAAACACCTAGGGGGACTTAGACATGTCCATATGACTCAAAATTAACGCCTAGCATGTTCATATACATTGACCCATAGACTCTAATAATTCCCTAAGGCCCGTCAGCCTCCCCAGGCATTCCAGCTTTGGAGGAGCAGGAGAAAAACCAATTAATTATGCAATGCACTGATGCAAAACATAATAGATAGGTGAAAAAACTCCTTGGAATACCCGACTTGGCCAAAAAGTCCTAAGGAACCGAGTCTTTTACAAAAAACCATGCTAGCACGTTTTTATTACAAACCCCGCAGGGCCATGGACATGTGGAAAAAATTAAAAAACGGGGGCCTTAAAAAGGCCAGCTGGATATCAAATCACCAAAAATGAACATGTATCATGTTCCACTCTGCCCGCTCGCTTGATAGTCCATCTAAGTACAACTTAGCTGGCAACATCTGGCTCCAACTGTGGGACGTGTGCTCGATCTGGTCTTCAAGTAAGGAGAGCATACGAGAATACCAGAATCTCCGGTTTCTATGACCTGTAAAAACATCTCAACTTGACAAGAAAACCTTTCAGTAGCACAAGTTCTTATAAGAAGCCAATGAACCATAAGTTGCATTATTCAAAAACTAAAAATTGACTAATGAAAAATTCTGAGTACATAAAAGGAAAGTATTGAAAAAGAAATGTTGAAAGTAAATGCTTACTTGATGAGCTTATTTTCCTACTCTAAGCATAACAAAATAAATGCTAAGTAAAATGATAAATCCAATGCAACCATCTTAACATTTTATCAATATAAAAACTTTTCACCTTGTGTTTGGTTACCAGCCAAAACAAGGATACCTTATTTAGAAAATGCAAACCTGCATGATAATTCTGGATTGGAGGATTGGATTGGTGATCATAGGCATATGATAGATCTTTGAAGTGCTTCCCCCAATGGTAAGTCCTCATGCAGGCCTCTTCTACCCATGACTGGATAGAGCTGAGAAAAAACTCGGAATGATAAGGCAGACCAACTACCTCATCATATTGATCTGAAAGGCTCTTCTGATAGTTTATTTCTGTGAAAGTATAAGCCCGAGGCTGCTCCAAATCATAAGGAACCTCTGAATGTGCTGATGAAGGTTGAAACTGACATTCCAGTGATTCCATCCTATCCAACTCTTCGTTATACTGCTGATCCAAGTCTTCATTACTAATACTTATGCATGGCTCTGATTGATCATGAGAAGTATCTGTATGTTCTTCTTCCATGTCAAGATTCCCCAAGGTCTCAAAATCAACACTCCCCTCTCTTGATATATCAAAGATGGGTTTTTCTAAATCCATCCAACAATCATCATGCCCATCCTTGTAAATGAAGGGGGAGTCTTTGTCTATTGCATGACAACCCTGGCCATGCCCATCCTCATGTTCATAATACTTATCCTCAGAAGGCTTGGTTTGAAAGATATTACAAGGTATAAAGTTGTCCAAGACTTCACCACTATGCGGAGAAAAAGGAGGAGTGTCATCATAAATCATACAAAAATCATCACAAGTTTCTTTAAAGGCTTCTGTAATGGTTGCTTCCTTAGGTGAATTTGAAGTACAAACATCATCATCTTCACTAAAGTAATCCTGAAATCCCAAATCTTCAATGGCAAATTGAGGAAGCTGTTCTGAAACATCTTCAATTGGAAATGGAGACCCTTCATGAATTTCTTTGTCAACTTGTATAATGGCTTCCTCTTTAGGTAAATCAGAAACACATATGTGATCATCTTCATAGGTTTGGGAACACCTTATATCTTCTATATTTTCAGTTATGTTGACAAGAGGATGGTTCACAACAAAATCTTCAGTCGAGGGAGCTTCATGAACTTCTTCAAGAGGATCACTTGGGATGGGCTGCTCAGTAATGGAAATCATAGACTCATCCAGCCTTGCCAAGTTACTTAGGTATGTGAAAGTTCTGTCCATGACACTTATCATATCACCATCACCATCATACCATCTCTGGAAAAACATAGCAAAGAAATTTGCTAGGGAGGTAATGCATCCATTAGGAAGACCAAAATACCACCTCCATGCATCTCCTTTTAGGGACTTAGCAAACATCAACATCTTATTATCCTCGTGACAAATATTGACCTCACCCAACAGTGAAACAAAAGATATGATGTGAAATACAGGTGAATCACCATTTCCATGAAAAATCGGAGCCTCAACGTATCCATCAATTGGGAGATATGGCTCAGAGTTAGGGAAACCCGGAATGTGTGAGAAGTCGATGGGAGGAAATGCACTGGAAACCTGAATACCATACTCTTTTCTTTCATCATCCATATCAAGAATCAAGCAATGTTATTCTGAAGTAATCATGGAGCAAATATGGTACTAAATCAATGGAGTTGTCAAAAGGTGAGCTTTATAGATTTTACTGGAATGCATCAGGCTCATCTACACACAAACAGTCTCAACAAACTGTATGAGAAACAAGGGTTTTATCCCTTCAATGGAGTCGCCATGTGAGAATAAAAATATGCATATTAAATAATCTCACAAAGAATTCTATTTTTGCTTTTCTTTGAAAATTTATAAAAGGAAAAAAGGTTAGTGGAGTCGCCAGATGAAAAATTAAAAATCTAATCTAAAGATTCATCAAACAAAGCAAAAACAAAAAGGAAAACTCAAAAGTCGTACTCCGGGAATAAAAAGACTTATCCCCGGCAACGGCGCCAAAATGTTGCCGCCTGGTTCCACACCTGGGAAAACGCAGCAGAAGTCTTCAAGCTGCTGGTGTGGCCTTGGGGGCAAGTCAGAGTCAAGTGCTGTCACTTGGGACTCGACTCCTCCGTCTAGGCTTTCCTAGCGAAGCCAAGGGGGGTAGACCCTAAAAAATAAAAGAAACTAAAGCCTCTAATCTAGGAGTTAGAAAAATACTTTTGCAACCAAGACAGATAACATATACCTTTTCAAATAAAAACATCATTTATCATTTACTCCCATTTAAAAATAATCATCATTCACTTGCGTACTAGTCAACAATAAAATGAAATTTGCATCAGGACCAGTGCCTTGCTATGGAGTCAAATAACAAATGCATAAACAGAAAAGTAAATGTTGTGGAGTGTTCTTGGTTTATTTTAAAATTTAATGTGATGGTGATCTTTTTTATTAAGGCATGTGGGTTCCCGATATACGCAAGGTACGGGGGAACATGTCCGGAAATTTGAAGCGTGGCTTCCCTCTCAGGCTTTAGGCTGGATCGGAGTCTCGAGGAGGTGTTCAGATGCTATACCAACGAGGGCAAGCCTAACGGTTTCCAAGAGGTCGCTATCCAGTTTTATCCCAAGCCTTCTGGGAAATTTGCCCACGACAACAAATTGCGTGTTGTGCCGGATTTTCACAAAAAGGGTTTTTTTATTGGGGTGGTGTTAAGTCCTATTACTAGTCATCAACTCCTTTCTGGTGTGTACCAACTGGATCAGACTAAGCTGCAAGTTGGCCACAGAGCATACGGGAGAAGACCTTGGTATATTTTTATAAAAATTTTAAGAACCCAAATTTTATCTTTTTATAACCCCAAGAGTCTCTTTTCAGGCATGCATTTCGGGCAAGCCCTCATACAAAACCCTACTTCGGGAAAGCAAGGGGGGCGTTATGAAATTGTAAAAAAAATGTGAAAAGCTAGGTTGTGAGTGACCTTGTGGCCCGCTAGTGAAACGGACCAACAAGTTTTATTTTAATCCTAATTGATTTTATTTAATGCCGAAAAACAAGAAATAAAACTACTCTAACATTCACGCCATGAAAATGAGACGACACAGGCCACCCCTGGGGGGATGGGGTATGGGCGCTGGCTAGCCCACTTGCTCTCTTTTAAAATGTTTACAATGATAACGGAGAAGTGCCCCAAGTCTACTTAATGTGACTTGGTAGCTTACAAAATTATAGAAAAATATGCCTGGTTTTGAAAAATATGGAAATTTGTGTTCCGGATCGCCTGGATGCTCGAAATTTTGCCAGCACCTCCTCCTACCTGCTCATCTTCTGCTGCAAACCAGCAAGCAATAATTAGTACAAGATGCCCAAAAACACTTTAAGAGTGTCTTTGGAACACCTCCTAAGAAACCCAAAATTTTCTAAGTTAAAAACTAAGTAAAAAATGACAAAAATAACCAAGTAAAACAAGCTATGGAGCTTGTCTACTTGGGATCTTTGCTAGCCCTTTAATGGCTGCAAATTATCAGCTCTATGGCAGCCAGATAACACTTTGCAATCAGATCTAATACTTCTTTAGAAAAAATTTGAAAGATTTCGACAACTTTAGACTAGTTTTTTTTTGTAAAGAAAGTACTAGTAAATCAGAAAATTTGAATTTTATAAATGAGAGAGAGAGAGATGGAACAAATCCTTGTTGAAAATAGAAGCCTTGAAGATGGTTCAGTGATGTTTGAAGGGACTATATCTGCAAATAATTGTTAGTAAAAAGTGGAAACAAACAAGATCCTACTTTTTGCCCAACTCAAGAAGACACCTGCACATCACAAATCTCACCAAACAAAGATTAAGTGTAGATATATATACTCATAAGAAACTAAGCTGCTACAAATAAACAAATTTGACAAACAACTTATCTCATAGATGAGCAAACCACATCCTTGAAAAATAAGACTTATGCACAAGTCACCTTGGAGAAAAGATCAAGATACTTCATCCACATGTAACCAAGACACCACAAGTTGACCTCCAAAGTCTTCTATTATTCAAAATGATAAAACTATTACAATCATAAGTTAGCTGCTCCAAGTCTCACTAGTGAACAATGGAGAGCAAGCTTCAATTTATAGAGAAAATGATCAAGGAGGGAGGGCGCACTTGCCAAAAATGGGTGGAAAGCGTGGCATGGATGGTGGAGGGAATGGGGCTGCCATCCCCATATCTTTAGCTGCCCATGGCAGCCCCAAAGGGTGCTAACATATCAGCACTATTAGTGCTGCCCCTCCCTTAACTCGTGGGCTGCCCACACTCATGAATGCGCCCCTCCTTGAGTGAATGCGCCCCTCCTCAATAGCATTGTTTCTCTCCTCAAAATGGGGCTGCCAAAACATGACAAATCAGCCCAATATGCTCCATAACATATGCTGATCCAAAACTGAGTTGTCATAACTCCCAAAAATAATTAATTTTTTCAAGTCATTTTTCACTTTTTTGATTTTTTTATGACTTTTTTGGGATTTTTTGATTTTTTTGATTTTGACCAAGGTAGAAGTACCCAAACATTAGGAAAAGTGGGTTTAGGGGTTTAGGGGGTGCTCTGAGTTAGAAAACGAGCACCCCTAAGGCAAAAAATACCTCCAGACGCCCCAGATAGGCCAATTACAAATTTTTTAATTGAACCATTAAAAAATGGCCCAATTTACGGAAAAATTAAAACCTGCCGAAAATTAAAAAAAACACCTAGGGGGACTTAGACATGTCCATATGACTCAAAATTAACGCCTAGCATGTTCATATACATTGACCCATAGACTCTAATAATTCCCTAAGGCCCGTCAGCCTCCCCAGGCATTCCAGCTTTGGAGGAGCAGGAGAAAAACCAATTAATTATGCAATGCACTGATGCAAAACATAATAGATAGGTGAAAAAACTCCTTGGAATACCCGACTTGGCCAAAAAGTCCTAAGGAACCGAGTCTTTTACAAAAAACCATGCTAGCACGTTTTTATTACAAACCCCGCAGGGCCATGGACATGTGGAAAAAATTAAAAAACGGAGGCCTTAAAAAGGCCAGCTGGATATCAAATCACCAAAAATGAACATGTATCATGTTCCACTCTGCCCGCTCGCTTGATAGTCCATCTAAGTACAACTTAGCTGGCAACAGTCCTCTTCTCCTTCGTAATGTGTATGTACACTGGGCAGCGAAAGATTCTGAGATGGTTGACTTTTGGTTTCTCTCTGGACAACACTTCTTCTGGAGTCTTGTTGTCTAGTACTCTATGAGGAGTACAGTTCTGTACATACACCATTGTCCTTGCAGCTTCTGCCCATAAGTGCATCGGAAGATCCTGGTCATGAAGCATTGCTTTCGTTGCTTCCATGATCGTTCTATTCTTTCTTTCTGCAACACCATTTTGTTGTGGATTGTAGGGAGTGCTCAACTCCCTCTTAACCCCAGATTCTCTGCATAAGTTCTTGAAGTCTTTCGAGGTGAATTCTCCGCCATTATCCAATCGAAAGGTCTCAATCTTCTTCTCAGTGTGATTCTCGATCAAGGCTTTGAATTCCTTGAACTTACTGAATACTTCATCTTTACCTTTCAAGAAGTATATCAAAGTCTTACGGGAAAAGTCATCAATGAATGAAACATAATATACATCCCCACTTAATGAACTGGATGACATGGGACCGCATACATAGGAGTGGATGATCTCCAATATCCCTTTTGCTTTGCTTTCACTACTTGGAAATGACTTTTTCACGTTCTTCCCTTTCGCACATCCTTTGCAAACACCTTCATGCTTTGTCTGGATTTCTGGAAGTCTTGCAACTGCTTTGCTTGCAATAGGTAGTGCTCTATAATGAACATGTGAAAGCCTTCTATGCCATAGTTCACTTGGCTCCATGGAATCATGAACCAATGCTTGTTCAGGTTGGCCCTTCAATTTGTATAAACCTCCCTCTTGCTCTCCAATCACAGTTGCATCATCTATTGTCTTTCCCTTTGGCCACATTAGGACTTGGCCATCAACAAATGCAACCCTCATACCTTTAGCATCTAGTACTGATATGGAGAGAAGGTTCTTCTTTAGTCCTGGAACATATAGTACATCTTTCATCTTCAAAGACTTTACGGAGTCTAGCTTGTATGAAGCTTCTCCAATTCCTTTTATGGAGTATTGGTAATCATCCCCAAGTTTCACCTTGTGAGGTGACTCATGTTCAGATAGATCCATAAAAGATTCTTTGTATCTCGTCATGTGCTTGGAAGCCCCACTATCTACAAGCCAATCATTACTCCCATGTGTGACAGTGCCCGTGAGTGTTGAGATCAGGACATATTCTTCATCGCTTGAAGTTTCATCACTTTCTTCTCTAGTTCTCTTTCTTGCGGGTTCATCATCTTCCGCAAAATGAGCATGGTGCCTTTTCTTGTTGGTCTTCTTGTTGGAGACACTTGTGTTTCTGGGACAATCTCTGGAGTAGTGTCCCTTGTCATCACAAGTATAGCATCTAATGTTGGATAGATCTCTTTGGATCTTCTATAGTTCTCCCTCTGATTTTGATGGTGTTTCTCCCTCTTACTGTGATGATGGTGCTCCCTCTTTGTTATGATTCCTTCTGCCGTGTGTTGTGAGAGCTTAGTCATCATTCGCTCCCATCTTCTCTTCTCATGCCACAAGTCGAGCTTCTTCTTGTGTACATTCTTCCCATAGTCTACTAAATGTAATCAACTTCTTTCTGGCACATATCCCTTGAATGAATGAGTCCCATGATCTTGGGAGACCATTCAAAGTGGTCATCACGATCTCTCCTTCTTCTACCTTTTCTTCAACTGCTTCAAGTTGCTCCTTGATCTACGAGATCCTTGTGAAGTAAGATTGCATGGTCTCAGCATTCTGGATCTTCACATTCTTAAGTTGGTTCCTCAAGGTCATCTTCCGATTTATGTTCTTTCCTTCAAATAGCTTTGTCAAAGCATCAAACATATCCTTGGGTGTCTTCAAAGATGACACATGTGGGATGAGATGATCCTTGATGGAGTCTACCATGACTCTCTTAGCCTTAACCAAGTTTTTCTTGTGGATGGCTTTAGCTTCATCATCCTCTGGTGCTAGAACCTCTTCATTAACATACTTGTCCAAATCATTTTCTTCAAGGACAAGTGAAATCCTATACTTCCATGCTCGGAAGTTATCAGCTCCTTCAAGTCTATCCTCAAGCTTGGTGTGGTGAGACATATTGAATGAGTACTTCAAATGGAAATAGAAAAGCTTTTAGGTCTTACCACTTTAAGATGCCCAAACTGGTTCTGGAGCTGGCTGGCCTAGGGTTTGTCAGAGAAACCCTAATTTTCCAAACTTGGAATTTGGAACTTCTGATTGGACAGATAGATGCACCTCCTCAAGGCGAGTTGTCCAATGTACTCACTCTTCCAAATCTGTGAACAGAATCCCAAGATAGTCGATGCCCTAGTTTTCCTTCTAGCAGTAGTGACCGGCCAAAAAATGAAAATTCTCAGAATTAGATTCTGCTTCGACCGAAAGATGCGACCTCCTAGGGCGAGTTAGCCTAGCCTCCTTTTTCGGATGATCTGTGGAGAGAAGACCTCAAACTTAGAAGCCCTAGCTTCCCGCAAATTCACAATGTCTTCTTTTCAGTTTAGCTATGATACCATGCTAGTTTTTCAACTTTTAATCAATATTATCTAGGATCTTATCTGAAAGAATGACAAGCACAGGATAACACAATAGACACAAATATTTTCCTCGGGGAAACCATAAACGAGAAAACCCCGCAACTTCCTCAGAGATAGAACGTCACCAATACAATATCACAAAAAGTAAAACCCCAAAACAAGATGATCTTCTGCAACTCGCTCTCTTTCCTCCTATGCAAACTTGTCTTCTCTCTCTCACTAAGGCGAACTTGAGTGAGTGAATGTGTGTCCAAGTGAGAGAGCGTTTCTCTCTATTTATACTTTATCCCGGGGTGACCTTTTTTACCCAACTGAGTCGACTTCTCTAGGAGACCTAGAAATACAGTTACAATTGACTCTTTAGGGGTCTATTGCCCTGACTTACATGGGAGGCTTTTACCTCAATGACCTAGTATAACTAAGCATCATAATGACATCCCCGAGCGAAGGAAAAACATCTCCAACCGAGGTACAAATAAAATACAATAATAATAACAATATAAAGTACAATGGAATATCTTCTGAAGTTACAATTACAACAACACAACATATGTTTGTTTCCTGCTGGACCATGTGATCATTGTTGATCCCAAGCCGAAGTAATATCCTGATGTGCTTTTCCTATCCATTGCACTTCCTGCCGAATCAGAGTCTGCATACCCATGTAATTTCACTTCACTATCCGAGACATATTTGAGTCCAATCCAACTGTACCCTTCAGGTATCTCAACACATGCTTTGTTGGGCTTAAATGTACATGTCAGGGCTCAACCATGTACTGACTCAAAGTGTTCACTGCAAAGGATGCAGACTATTACACCATTTCTCCCAGGAAAGGATGTAGATCTCAACAACTCATTGAATATTTTATTAAGGAGTTTTTTTAGGAGGTTAGGAATGTAATATTTTATTGTATTCCTTGGAGAACTAATAGATCTAGGAAAACAATAACTTGTTTCTTGTACAAGGAAGTTGACCTAAAACCTATATAAGGGTTTTCTCTCTTCATTTGAAGTGGGAATGTTTCGGAGAGGAACTAATATAGAGTTGTATGGTTTCATTGGAGTATTGGATAATGGCATTGGAACCTTGATTGAATTTACTAGGTCGATTTGCATTGTTGTTGGAGATATTTCATGGAATGACATCTAAAATTGGTAACATCTTTGAATTGAGATAGCTAGTAGCGAATTTATTTCCTCCTTATTCCTCATAGCCTAAGCCAAATGCATGTATTTCCCTAGTATCATTTCATTAAAAGAAAGTGCTAGGACTATGTGTTGATGCATTTTCATGTAATAGATCCATGGTGTAGAGATAGTATACTTACATCAACCTGTTAAAATTTGCTTTAGTAAACAACAAGGAAATTGGGTTGCGAGCCATTTATCTAGTTGTATGCCACTTTCCCTTTGCAAGATGAGTCATTATGTGTTTTCTATTCTATGACTCCATATGCCCAAAGAACCTAACAATGGTCTTGATCCCACCATCACCCATCTTTATTATCCATTTTCCTAAAACCGTGTTTTGCTGGATTTAACCTCTCTTTATTCTTCTTGAACTTTAATGATATAACTTTAGCAATCCTATTCCTAGGGAAGATCCCCTTGTGCCGAAGGAGAGTCTGCCTGAAGAGTAGAAGAGGGTTGGTGATGTGACAATGGCATCCCTCCTAGTTCAACCAAAGTCCTTGCTTGTGCTTTAGGGCTTTATCACAAGAAGCAAAGGGTTTGGGATGTATCAGTAGCCACATAAGCTAGGGCACTCCATGTGTAGGCATATAGTCAAGTCAAACAAGGCTCAAAACCATTGTTAAATACTACAATCATCCTTTGCATGTATGCCCAAGGTGAGCACTCCAAAAAAGATCATAACATGTCATAATAAAGTAGAAAATGTGTGAAAAACACCAATGTCTCCTAGGGCACTCATACTAGGAGACCTCCAACCATAGAAAGCCACTTCAAACATCCTCAAACTAGGCTGGAACAATGTAAAAATGATCAATATTCTAGAGATTCAAGTTTCAACCAATGAAATATATAAACCATATGAATGTGCCATCCTCGTGCCAAATAAAATGAACATGCTAGGAGATCATCCACTAGGCAATCTATACATCCTCAACATACGAATCAAGTCTCATCACCAACATATCACCACCACTACTACAATAGTGAAAAAAAATCACTATAATTTGGATGTTCAGTAATAATCAACCAATGGAATCCTGCTAGACTCTAGGTGCATAAACAAATAACTCTGCACTGGCCACTCTCCTCTAAACATTGCACATCCACCAAAGTGGTCAGAAGTCTCTGTTATCACACCATAGTAGCTGGGCTACTATTCTTGTTGGGCAAATATCTGCACTTTCCAGAGCTTTGCTTTTACAGAAATCAGTTATAATGAGCTAAGTTATTTGAGATCACTCACAGATCATAGCAGTATATGTTAGACATTGAGTAGACCTTGTGCCAAGGATGAGCCTTGAGAGCTTAGATTTGATGACCGATGTGGCCTTTTGTTCCATACAGTTTCAGTTCAGTGCATAGATTACCGGATGTTGTTATTGCAGCAGTGTTTCAGTTATTTATGGATGATGATTATTTACATGATATGATGTGACCTATGGACTTGTGATTTATCATGGATTATTATCTTGTTGCTTTAGTGATCTTCATAGCATTGACTTGGTATGTAACTCATGATGTGGTAGTACTATCTAAATAACAAAATGAAATATCTTGGATGATTTTATAAAATATAAAATTGGATGTATTACTTGCACTCTAAGGTTTTTTTACAATGTTCATTGGTTTCATTACCCTCCTGAGCATGGACATGGTCTTTCCTGACATTCTTGTTTGCTAGCCTAGGCACCACAATCACTTGACTCCATCCATCCATGACCTTCCTTAATTTGGCTTTCACCTTGACTTGCCTTCTTGACTACTTGATATGGAGGACTTCCCCATTTCTACCTCTGTGTTGAACCGCATCCACATTTGTTTTGAGTCTCGGCTCTAAGTTGGTGACAGAACTTGCCTTTGGTGAGTTGGATTTTATGCCTAGATCACTCTAGTCGGTTGACCCGATGTTTGGCTTAGTGCGGAATTCCCTCTAGTCACATGAGTTGTTGTTGGCTAAAACTGAAAGCACATGTACTACTTATATTGGACATCTCTTATGAAAGCCTATGAACTTAAAATTCTAGAATGTGTTTCTCAACACACATGAACAAAGGCTAAAGCAATGAACTGCTAAAATACCCCGCGAAGGGTATAGAAAGGTCTAAAAAAAAATGGTTAAACAAATGCTATATCTAAATATTGTTGACCTCATAAATGTAAATATGCCGCGGATGCAAGCTACGATTAGTTGTGCTTCTTAGTGCATGTGAAATCCCAGAGGGATCATATAGGCCAAAAAGGACATGGAAATTAAATGAATGATCCTAATGAACCTGGATCAACTTGATGTAGACATGATGCCTAAGTTGAATAAGCACTCTCTAAACAACTTATCCATTTGTAAGACACTGCCATTCCCTTGGTTATTTTGTTCAGCACAAAGTGTAGCTTCCCCTTTCCCCGTCCAAAGTGTCACTTAGTTGAGTTGGTCAAGTCATCCCTTTTTGCCTAGCCTTCTTCTTAGCCTTCACCCTTTGCTAGCAATTAGGCCATGTTCGTTGAATGAGTATGTCTTTAAAGCTTTTGTGCAAGTGAATTATAAAAAACACTAGAATATATATGTATTAACTGCCACTGAATGGTATTTATACTTTAAGTTAAGCTATGAATATGATTAAAGGAACATGTCTTAGTCTTATGTTATAATCTAGTCTTTGGTTATATTTTCACCTAGTCAAACATAGTTTGACCATGGTCATTCTTGGGATCTGTGATGAGATGGACCACATGTGCTTACTGATGTTGATCTATGGTTGCACATACACCTATTTGATGATTCCATATGTTGGACATATGCTTCAGATGATGATTGATGCAGTTGATCAGTTTTATTATTATTTCCAGATCATCATATTTTACACTGTTTGGGTTTGGTGGACCCTATAGAGGACCCCACAGGTTATCATATGGTGTATGAGTACTCATTTCTAGTGGAATTGGGTCTTCTGGATCCATTGAGACACTTATCTTTTAGTTTTGGACACTTATGAACATGATAGTAGCAGTTATCCACCTGTTGACCAGTTTGGGCATGTTGATCCAGCTTGTCCAACAGAGGCATTGGAGGCCAGTCTTTGCCTAGGGCGCTGCAGGGGAAGGGGGTGGTCCAGCCACTTGTTTTTACCATTATACCCCCCTTCCGGACAACCTGGTACACTCAGTTTGACAGCGCAGGCACCGTGGGTGGCATTTTGGAGCACTTTCAGGGTTTTCAGGAGGATTAAAAAATGGAATAAAAAGGTCCTGAGGAATTCGATTTGGGAAATTGAGGCAAGGTTTTGGCACTTGGTCTTCTCAGAGGTCATCCATGGTGAACCCCCCATCTTCCAGATCAGTTGGCATCAGTCAGTTGGGTCCATAGTGGTTACACAAGGTCTTTTACTGCATGTCTCTCTCAAATTTTGGAGACAGAATTTGATCATTTTTGTTACTTGGACATGTCATAGACTTATATTTTATATGCTAGTGAAGGAGATTAATGCCTCCTAGCCCCACCATGTGCTCATAGTGTCTTGTCCATGTCATATGTTGTGGCTCCATGTCATATAGCCACCCTTTAGGTGTGACATCACCCTCCTTAGAGACATTTTGGGCATGACATCACCCTCCTTTTGAGTGATCCATGTGATATTATGTATTGGCTCATCTTAGCCATTGATTAGATTTTTATATCTTTTGATCTCAACCACTAGTTTTAAAAAGTGGTTTTGTGGTTTAGGATTTTGGTCTTTATTATCCTATAAAAGGAGGAGACCCCATATTGTAAAGGCACCTTTTGGAGCTCTTGAAGATTGGAATAAAGAACTATTTTGTGGATCTACTTTTCTTGTATTGATGGAATCTTTTGCAAGTTGAATATACAGTATTTTCTCTATGTATCATTTATGGATCGTGGGCTACTAGTTGTTTTCTGCAGGGAGGTCGAATTGATGAGGAGGAGGACGATTTGAAGGAGGCTATTGCTAGGGGGACCCACATATCTTCTCTTGGGTTGATCTTTGTGACAGGGAGTATCATTATTGTATCTTCGTGACATAACTGATGCTTTCTATTACATCTCTTCATCATTTTCATAATTCTTTTACTTGGCTTGTTTGTAACTTGATCTTGTCTTGTAGGAGGAGGACGATTTGGCTATCTTTGGAGGAGGACATTTTGGCTTGGAGCACTAGATCTCACTCTTGAATATACACATAGGGGGAATGATATCAATTTGCAAAGTGGCCACAAGCAATTGAGGTATGTACTTAGATCCATTCTTCTTCTTCATTGGTCATAAAACCCTTATAATCAAAACCCTCATTTTACATTTTTCTAGATCTACTTGGATCTAGCTTGGCTTTGGGGATAATTTTTTAAACCCACCTCTATAGCATCCATGGCAATTCGTATCTATAGTTTGGTGGTGATTGGCCTCCATTTGACCCATTTCCGAAGGCACATTGGCCTCTCCAAGGGAGGTCGCACTCCTTAAGGAAGGCTAGTTCCAAGTCATGGGTAGGTGAGATCCCACTTGATTCAGATAGATCAACTTTGATAACCTACCCCTAGTGCTTCACCTTGTTGATTTTCACCTTGTGGGCCCCATTCCTCATTTTGAGGGTTGAGCCCCACTCGGGTCACTTGGTGATGCATTTTCAATCTCAGATCTATCGAGATTTAGCAAGCATTTGGACTTGATAATTTAAACCCACCTTGTTAATTGCCTTAACTATCCCAATCTACAATTTGGTGAAATTTGGACTCCATTTGCCCCCTCAATTTAAGGCACTAGTCTCCCCTGGGTAAATCGCACTCCTTGGGCTAGTGGTCTTTTGCTAGATCCCATATGTCGGTAATGCCTCTTTCATCTTGAAATCATAGATCCATCCTTTGCATACCCCTTAGTACCACTTTCACCTTTAACTTGACCTTGTGGGTCCCATTTCAACCATCTTCCACCTTTTAAGAAGTGGGCCCACTTGTGTGATTTTCATGGTACTAGATCTCTTTAGATCTATCTAAACCTCATAAGTGGCCCTAGTCATTCATTGGTTGAAACACTTGTCACCTCTTTAAGCCTTTTCAACCATACTTTAACCCTTGGGTCCACTTAACTTTCTTAGATCTAACTCACCATTGGTCTCCTTGAATCAACTTATACATTTCCCCAGGGACCTTTGGGTTAGCTAGTCTTTATTTGATTGGCTAGGGTCACCCCCTTGATCTTAATTAGTCTTGATCTAAAGTGAAGAGTGCCTCGATTATCGTGACACCCATCTTGCATTGGGAACTGTTGCATCTCTTGGGTCACCTCTTTAGTTGTCCATCTCCTCTACCATCCCGGATGGGATACCCTTAGGGACAACTACAAGTTGTGTGATAACATTTTTGGTGCCGCTGTCGAGGAAGGTAGAGGCGTACCTTGGTTCGACATATATTTTTCGCTCTACTCCCGTTCTCTTTGCCAACATTTTTGGCGCTATTGTCGGGGACGTAGAGGCTTACCTTAGGTGTCTGCAAGTATCCATGCATAATTCATATCTTATCGCATCTGAATTAATCTAGATGGTTATCATTTCAATCTTTAACTAAACATAGCCATC